>CM068824.1:142950922-143360922 GCA_028554795.2 Sinohyriopsis cumingii
AGTAAGAACTACTGGCAAGCTTTCTCACATACCCACATCAGCTGAGCCTGAGACTCAGCCCCACACAGATAGAGGTGAAATGGCAGTGATCCGTAACGGTGAGCACTTTAGACCACTCAGCCGCTCAGGGCCCCATGTTTAGTGGTACTGTCCAAGATAATAAGAGATCATAACTACATAGTGTTGTCAGAGCTAGTGAGCTAAATGCAATAACTTCAATGAAGAGGTAGGCTGCTGCTATTTACTTTTTCCCCTTGACAAGTAGTACTCTCCAAGATGAATATACCCACTAAGTTTCATGACAACTTTTGCTCGTAACATACAGTACTCTCCAAGATGGATATACCCATCAAGTATTATGACTACTTTTGCCAAGAGTAGTACTCTCCAAGATGGATATACCGATAAAGTGTCACTGAGTACTTTTGCCATGATGTGTAGTACTCACCAAGATGGATATACCCATCAAAATTCATTGACTACTTCTGCCTATGACATCTAGTACTCTCCAAGCTGGAGATACCCAACAAGTTTCATTGACTATTTTTGCCATGTGGTCATTTATAAGAGTACATCAAATAAACGTCTTTAGCTTTCGTTATTGTGTTTATTTCCGAATGTAGCGGAATAAACAGTGCACATGGCCTCATCAAGACATGCTATCCTTTGATGATAAAAACATACAAACTTGGGTTTCAAAACTTTAACAATAGTGTGTAAATAGCAATTTGTGTCTTAGGATCAGAATCAGTGATCTGGATATATATTGTCTGCCTCTTGTACACTATTTCATCCTAAAATTAGTTTGAAACTGTAAGTGAACCAGTAGGCCTAACAGGAAATAATGGCTGACTTCGCTAAATCTAAGATGTACCAGTTTATTAGATTGTCTGTTTTCGTAAATTATAGGGCAAATATACAATTCATTGAAAGCAAAGCCTAGGTATTATTTTATTAAAGATTTAACTTTAAAATGTAAATTATGTAGGTCAGAAGCATATGGGACAATGCTATGTTGTGGAATTCGCAAGATGTGCTGTAAGGTCTAAGTTGTTATATATCTTGTGTTTCTTGCTTTGCACCCACTTCTCCCTGTTGAGCTCCCACTTCTCCCTGTTGAGCTCTCATTTCTCCCTGTTGAGCTCCCACTTCTCCCTGTTGAGCTCTCATTTCTCCCTGTTGAGCCCTCACTTCTCCCTGTTGAGCTCTCATTTCTCCCTGTTGAGCTCCCACTTCTCCCTGTTGAGCTCCCACTTCTCCCTGTTGAGCTCTCATTTCTCCCTGTTGAGCTCCCACTTCTCCCTGTTGAGCTCCCACTTCTCCCTGTTGAGCTCCCACTTCTCCCTGTTGAGCTCTCATTTCTCCCTGTTGAGCTCCCACTTCTCCCTGTTGAGCTCCCACTTCTCCCTGTTGAGCTCTCATTTCTCCCTGTTGAGCTCTCATTTCTCCCTGTTCTGTCCAAAAGGAGTAGTAACTTTTCCCTAATATTCAAGTAAAGCTTGAACCTGAGGGGGACTGCAACTTCTGGACTCCTAGTTTTAAAATCCTAGCGAGACCTCTGATATACCCAACTAGTTTTATTGACTACTTTTGCCCTTGACAAGTAGTACTCTCCAAGATGGATACACCCATCAAGTTTTATTGACTACTTTTGCCCAAGACATCTAGTACTCTCCAAGATGGATATACCCATCAAGTTTTATTGACTATTTTTGCCCATTTGAAGTAGTGCTCTCAATGTTTGATTTCCCTATTGTTTCATGACTACTTTTGCTCAAGATGAGTTTTACTGTCCAATATGAATACACCATTCCAGTTTCATTGACTTTTGATGGATATATCAATGTTTCATGACTACTTTTTCCCCACTGTGAGCAGCATCCTCCAAGATGGATTCCCCCATCAAGTTTCATTGATTGCTGTGCCCACTGTGAGTAGCATCCTCCAAGATGGATTCCCCCATCAAGTTTCATTGATCACTGTGCCCACTGTGAGTAGCATCCTCCAAGATGGATTCCCCCATCAAGTTTCATTGATTGCTGTGCCCACTGTGAGTAGCATCCTCCAAGATGGATTCCCCCATCAAGTTTCATTGATCACTGTGTTCACCGTGAGTAGCATTCTCCAAGATGGATTCCCCCATCAAGTTTCATTGATCACTGTGTTCACTTGAGTAGCATTCTCCAAGATGGATTCCCCCATCAAGTTTTATTGATTACTGTGCCCACTGTGAGTAGCATCCTCCAAGATGGATTCCCCCATCAAGTTTCATTGATCACTGTGTCCACTGTGAGTAGCATCCTCCAAGATGGATTCCCCCATCAAGTTTCATTGATCACTGTGTCCACTGTGAGTAGCATCCTCCAAGATGGATTCCCCCATCAAGTTTCATTGATCACTGTGTCCAATGTGAGTAGCATCCTCCAAGATGGATTCCCCCATCAAGTTTTAATGATTACTTTGCCCACTGTGAATAGCATCCTCCAAAATAAATACACTGATCAAGTTTCATGATTATATATATAATACACACATTGTGGATTTCAGAAAATCAATTTTTAAAAGTGGAAATTAATCCGTCCATGCAGTTGTATGCAACAGATAGTGGTCATCATGAATGTCCACATTGTAGCTCATAGTAGAAAACTTTAGTTAAGTTTTATTGCTGCCCCCACCCCCCCCATGCCTCTGTTCTAGTTTTGCCCAATGTGAGTTATATTAATTCAGCCAAGTTTCATGATCATACATAAAACAGTGCCAGGGAAAAGCTAACTAAATGTTAAAAGTCAACATTGACATCCATGATGACAACATTGGAAAGTGATTCCTATGTCTTGTCTACGATTTACAGGCAACACAAAAATTACTCATAACACAGTGAATTGTACCTGATTTTGAATGAGGCATCAATGTGCGAAGATCTATCATTAAATGACGTGCTCTGAAAGAAATCCCTCTTGAGGAAAATATTAGTACCCTCTCTTTGTTGGTCCACTTGGTCTACAACAGAGAGAGAGATATAACAATGATTGTCAAGCAAAAATATGTAAATGTAATGTACTGAAATATTTTTTCAAATCAATGTAGTACATGTACTGAACCACTCGGTTGAAAGAAGTTAACAGGTTTTATAACATGCAATTCTCTAGCTCTAAAATGAGGTATCTATACCAAGCATAAAGTAGCTGATATAGAAACAAGAATGCCAGGGCCTGTGTGACAGTGTCATGTATCTGATAAAGAGACAAGAAAGCCAGGACCTGTATGACAAGTGTCATGTATCTGGTAAGAGAGAGGAAAATCAGGGCCTGCATGACAGTGTCAAGTATCTAATAAAAAAAGACAAGAAAACCAGGGCCTGCATGACAGTGTCAAGTAGCTGATATAGCAACAAAAATGTCAGGGACTGCGAGATTGTTATGTATCCAATATAGTCAAGAATGCCAGGGCCTGAGTGACAGTGTCAAGTGTTACTTATATTCGATTTAATTTATATTTGATTTAATTTAATTGTGTGTAAGTTTTAAAATCATTTTATTTTTAATTTCATTACATGTCAAAATAATGTAGTTTTGTTAACTAGGAACTTGATTTCAGAAAATAGTTTGACCTTGATTCTTCAGTTGTAAACACCTTATGCTGACCTAGTTCATAACCTTAATTCAGAAATCATTTAGACAAGTAAACAACTTTTTATTTTTATACTATTCTTGGAGTAAAATGATTGGTCTTTTTCAAGGCCATACTGGGGTGATGTGCTTTTAGAAAGAAATACTTCTTGACGATTCTGGAAAGTTGACCCTCATCCGGGAATTTGTTTTGCATTTCAAATTACTGTATAATCTTTGTTTATAGAGATATTTCTAGTTGGGCTTCTAAACACTTGGACATAAAGGTGTTTCTTTTGTTGTGACATTTTGGGAATTACATTTTAATGTTTATTCAAATTATTTGGATTCTAAAGGACAATTCTACTTTCCTGTAAAGATTTGAGCGCTCATACAGAATTCTTAGACAAAGACATCCCATACTGTCATGATCGGTTATGTCTTTTCAAGGTAAGAATTTTATTCTTAATTAAGTATTTGTTTATTTAGCCAACAGAAGACTGGTGGAGACAAAAGCTGACTTCGATTCCATAATGTAAATGTCAGAACTGAAAGATTCCAGAACACTGTTACTCAAACTACAAGGTCAAGTTGACCACGACTTTGGCACCTCGGGAAAAAATCAGCAGATATATTTGATTCTGACTGGATACGCTAAATTAAGGGTGCATCTTTCACACGAAACTCTTTGGGCATTAAATAATGTCTTCATCGAAATACACATCAGCCTAAGCTTTTCTGCAAGAGAAAACAAGTGTAAGAAGACACTGAGAGTAAATTTGGGAGAAATTCTCTCATAAAACTGTTGATCAAGAGGACTGTTGTCGAGAAAAACCGATGAACAAATTTGGCGGTAGAAGCTAGAAATGCTTGAGAGCTCAAAGGGAGAAAATAGCTCCTGTGACTATTATCTATGAGACGTATTCTGAGACATATCCTGTTATGCATTATCTCTCAGACATATTATCCTGAGATCCAGGTATCTGTGAATCTACATGATACGCAGAGAGTTGAGGGTCGAAAGTGGCAAGACAGAGGCAAGTCAAAGGAACAGCTACAGTGGAAATGGAGTGAACCAGAGAAGCAGCTTATGCAACTGTACAAGGCATTGTTCGCTCGATCCTATGATGAACTGATTCTATCAGTAAAACAGATCAGCTACTTTATTTCAATATATTTGTGTTTTTGTAATTCGGTGAAAGTTTTATTTCTAGAAGCAGAGTATATTCCTGATGTATGGAATTCTCACAGTTGTTCTATGTAATTGATTAAATTGTTGTTTACATGTACGGGGGCTCGTGTTGGTCTGTTAGATATATCTGCTCACATCTCTATCTATTCCACCTATAAGTTTCACCACTACATTTATATTTAATCTAAGTGAGCAATAACATCGAGGGCAGTCAACCTCAAAATAACGAGAACCAAATGAAACAGACACCTTGAAAGAATGTACAATCCGCCAACCCATAAACTTCTTGCAAGAAGAGGGGCCTTTGTGTAAGGTTTCTACAAAGTGGACAGTGGGTCGCTTACACATATTTTTATTCGTTTTGTTAAAGAATATTTCAACTTAACCCGATTTTGGCATATCCCAGCTTTCATCACTTTCCAGACAACTGTAGGCCAATAAAACTTGAAAACAGGTCCATTTCTTTTGTGAGAATTTGAATTTATTAGAGAAAAGACATCAGGATAAGTAAAATCTGACAAAAACATAACTTTACTTTGTAGAAAAATGCATTTATTTTAGTTGCCAGTTATTCCCGAAAATGTTACTTTCATTACGATGTTAGTCGACATCAAAACATACAGCACTGTTAGTTAGGCAGTAAGACCCTGATGCCCAAAACATAAATATCAGCATCAAGATTTTACATGTAGGACTAAGTGAGACACCGGTAAATCCAAAAAGTGATTATTACTTTGTGAAAATTATTTTTTGCGCAAAGCTAATTTCAGATCATCAGTGTAACTGGAGTAAAGCATGGACAATTTGTATTTATAACCTCTTCTTGTTGCGAATAAGGCTTTAAATAGTTTCAGCAGTCTAACACCACAGGTGCTCGACGCGAGCTTGATGTTAAGAAAAAAATAATAATCTAAAGGAAAAAAATATCATGCAGAGTGACAAAAATACCTTAGATTACCCCGATGACCCGTTCTGACATAGGACCCTCTCTATGATAATATATAAGAGAGAAGGTACGGAACTTCCAAATACTTCGCTCCACCCAAGACCCTCGATTTCCTTCTGCTTTTTCCGTCTTTAAAGGCACGCGACCATACTATATGGCTTGTTTTACTTCTGAGATATTTTTCTATCCATCAAGCCATCATTGACTTTTCTGCGTTGTACCAAACTGAAGTTACGGGCTCTGAAACGTGCAATTTTCGCGAAGTTTACCTTTGTGGACACTTCCGTGCTCATCTGAAAACTGGTGACAAGAGCAATATGGACAATGTTTTCAACTCTATGGTGCACCCCTTCTTGAATTACAGAACAACGATAGATGCAAAAGTAAGGTTTTACTTACCATTAACTCGATTCAACTTTAGGAATCCTGTTCCATGCAAGTATTATACATTGTCTTCTTCACTGCACAACAAATCGTATACATGCATCTCTATTTTCAAAATAGGCGTCACTAACGTCAACCCCGAAATATGATTGACTCAAAAGGTTATTCTTATTATCATAGGAGCACGGAAGTGTCCACAAAGGAAAACTTCGCAAAAATCGCACGTTTCGGAGCCGTAACTTCAGTTTGGTACAACGCAGAAAAGTCAATGATGGCTTGATGGATGGAAAAATATCTCAGGAATAAAACAAGCCATATAGTATGGACGTATGCCTTTAAAGACGGAAATAGCATAAGGAAATCGAGGGTCATAGGTGGAGTGAAGTATATGGAAGTTCCGTACCTTCTCTCTTATATATTATGATAGAGAGGGTCCTATGTCAAAACGGGTCATCGGGGTAATCTAAGGTATTTTTGTCACTCTGTATGATTTTTTTCCTTTACATTATTATTTTTTCTTAACATCAAGCTCGCGTCGAGCACCTGTGTCTAACACAAGTTCATTACTCACAAATTGTTCACAGAAGCCAGTTATTTGTTTTGAACATGTTATAGAAATTATAAGTCAATGAAAGAAATGGCCAATTATGTGCATTCTTATCGTATTAACGATTTTCCTTAATGAAATCAGTGGGGGGGGGTGTTTAGAAACAAACGGGAATTATGCAAAACTACTGTACTATAATAGCGTCGACAAAATGCCTACTGAGTAATGAACTGTAATGTGCACGTGCTGTGTATAATAACGCCAAGTGGACTAATAGTTCCTACCTGCTTTTTGGGAGGTTCATCAGAATATACAGTAGCGGGTAAAGTTTCAATTTCTTTACTGACATTTTCTTTCTCACTATTTTTGTCAGTTTCACGTGTTCTTTTCCTCTTCCCCATGTTTCTGATCACTACCTACGATAAATGCAGTAGTGTTCCGGAGAAAAGAAACGGACTAAAAATTTACAGTGACACATGAACGGGAGCGGAATTTTCTGTAACCAGTCTATTAGGTGCAAATGTTATGTGCAACGTTGATCCAAGTTTCGCAGGTCATCGTGCATTACAAATAAAATACTTAATCTTTGTTTATGATGCCTTATCACACGATTTCATCCAAAGTATTTCAACTTTTGTAAATACCACGATTTAACCGATATTATCAGATATTATAAAGGAACAATCAGCTCAAAATAATCATCATAAATTAACGTATCAATGAGCAGCCTTCACACAGTTTTATTTTTATAACTGCAATTATTGTTTCGTTTACACATGGGTTGATTCAAAGCTATAGTATTAGTAATACATGAGAAGTGTAATATGACAATACAGGAACAAGGGAGATCATGTGTTACACAGGGTAAAGTGACCATGAGAATTTAACATTAGGTCGCCATTTTTTTAATACATAGAAACAAAATTAGTTGTCTAAAATATTGGTCTGTATATTTTCACACGGGGAGTTTCTCCTGGCTGATAAGGTAACAGTGTAACAATATGAGTCTGACTGCAGTCTAAATGAGATGAATGGCACGTTGTATGGAACGGGGGCCCCGAGTGGCCGTTCTGGATCACTGCCATCTCACCTCTGCCTGCGTGGGTTCGAGTCTCAGGCTCGGCTAACGTGGGTACGTGAGAAAGCCTGCCAGTAGTTTCTCGTGGGTCGGTGGTTTTTCCCGTGGTTTTCCAGGTTTCTTCCTCCACCAGTGATACTGGCCGCCATGTATACCCTGTCTTGTGCTGAAAATGGCGTTAAACCCTACAACACCATCGTATGGACCACTCCGGTGTTAGTGGTTAGAGCGTTCAACTCGGATGCATCTGCCTCATTTTGGCGTTCGGCATTAAGAGGTTAGTGCAAGGACTGGTGGGCTTGGTATCATTGGTGGGACATGATGCTACATATCTGCGCCATAATGTCCCAGTGCAAGATATCACTCTAAACTGCCACACTACAGACATCGAAGCGATGTAACTGAAAATTTGTTAAAGGTACGTTCAAAATACAAATTACACACACATACACACACACACACCAAATACGTCGTATGCTTATCATGTGTGATGCGGACATGCGTCATCAGACATTGAATGCATACGAACATTCATGTAGCACATGAAATATCTGTGAACATTTTAAAACAAACCCTTAGTTTGAAGATTATTTAACCCAAAACCTTTTACATTATAAAAATGTTTCAGCAAAATAAAGAAAAATCACTGTGCATACAAACAATTGTCTTGAAGAATTAATTCCACAAAGGAAAAATACGACGAATCCTACCAAATGTTAAACCACGTCAGTAGTATATGGGGACAACTGGGTGTATATGGGACTTCTATGTCAAAAAGAGATGGTTTGCACTATAAGTTCAATGGGAATTTAACATGGGAATGTCACATGGGGTCAATGGGGATTTAACACTGGTAACGTCATGGAATTTATAAGGGTCAAAAACTATTTATAGGGTAAATTTATTTATAGGACAAACATGAATATACAGAAACAAACAAATACACATCCAAACAATGAAGATGGAGACACACATAAAAGAGGAAAGACATGTTCCAAAGAAAGACTCACATATAGAAATAGAGACTCCAAACAGACACGTCTACTGCATGGGTACAAAACATTTATTCAAATATATACACGGGCTTTCTGGCCCGTGCTTTGTTCTAAGTACTATCCATTTAATACATGCAAAGTTAGTTATTTCTTGGTTCTAGAAAACTACTTTTAAAAATTAAAATGCATGCCTTCAAAAAAAAACACATTTTTTATACAACGTATTTACATTTTATAAAAGAACGATATTTTTCATATTATAATTAATGTCAATATTTAAGAAAAAGCTAAAACAAACTATCAACTAGGATAAAGTTCGTGCGTATCTTTTTATCCGTCACACACGTTTTTTTTTTTTTTTAAATCTGGTCAACTACCACTTGTATCTCAGCGTAGATGTTTCCCATCACGTACTCCCTTCATTCGTAGATTTGTTCCTATATCCATCGTGTTTGGTACACTCAGTGGCGTCACTCGGGTTGGTGTCACCCAGTGCGGTAGCTCATGGTGTCACCCCCATGGTCCTCCTTTCGTAACAGACCATACAGAATCCTTAGTAATGTCATTTTGGTGTCACCCCCTCTGATGGTGTCACCCGGTGAAGTCCGCACCCCCCGCATCCCCCTAGCGACGCCACTGCTGTGCCTGCTAGTCATGTATTTAACTATGATCTGTTATCCGCTTATGAAATCCGACTAGACCGAGCAGTGTGTGCTCTGTAAAATTTGCAATTTTTCATTTTGTTGTCACCCCTCTGAGATGGTGTCACCCGGTGCGGTCCGCACCCCCCGCACCCCCCTAGTGACGCCACGGGGTACACTTATCGATAAGCAGATCAAGTGAAGTCGTTGTCTTCTTCGCATGAGGTACAACACATGCCATATGAATGGTCACATGTCCTTCGGTAATGTTCACTTTTCTCTCATCGTCTGTACGTCTTCAATAGTTATCAAAAGTTTGGAAGAACTTAATTTTGCAGGTGTACTACACCAGAGCTATACAGGCGATTTCAAACTGTCGTGATACATAGATAAGCTCGATCTTTGACTTGGCACTGACGTTTGAGTCTCTAACAGGGAGTCTAATAAGTCCGCAATGAAACCTAATGCTTCCTCGGGTGGAACGTCCGAGGCGAAGTCTTTAAATTTCACCGTGTAGGTGTCAGTTGTCGTCCTAAATTTTCTCGAAGTCGCTGTCTGAGTCATTTGAATGCTAAAATACTCCTTCAGGACTACTGAATCCTTTTCCTTCTTGGACGCACTTTGATGTGACGGTATGGTGGTGAAAGATGTTAATGATGTTTATTCCTTCTCTTTTTTCATCTGCGTAGAGTGATTCATCTTTCTTGGCGTTTGTCCTCGCAGTAAAGTGTCGTTCTTGGAAGCCGTCCCTTTTGTGAACTGGGTGATATCAGCTGTCTATAAGGTAAAGTCTTGTAGTCTGGCAGTCGCACTGGTTGCACATAGTTTTCCATTGCGTTAGTAAATAAACAGCTAATATGTGGTATTGCATCGGTGATGTGATCGTGAGGCACAGCATCGCACTAAAGTTTCTCATTTGGACTTTAGTCTCTCGCTCGATATTTGCTGTCTGAAAGTAATCATCTTCCTAGCTTAGGGTTTTGTAATCACAAAGAAGTACCGGCCTTGGATGTTTTCCCCCTTATATGCTGGCCAATATCGGCGTGTCCGTACGGTAAAGTGAAGTGGTTGGGACGTCATACTCGCTTCTGGTACACGATTTGATACATTTCTCCAAAGGACGACTGATGATTTGATATGTGGCTAAACGTGCAATCTTGTGCGGTTCGTAAGTGGTCACTTTAAAATTTTGATCCTCTCCAGATTGCAAGGCTTCTTTGAACACGCCAAAGTTCACCACTTGACTGGTACCATGATTTAGTGTCAATCTTCTGACTTTGGACTCAGTGTGCACTTCTTATCGTTGGTCCCGGTATTCGTAACCTAATTTTTAGGACCGCCACTAGCAAAACTTAGAATCGTGTGGTCGGGGTACTCGTCCGTCCAGGCTCCTAAACGATCTCCTTCGATTTTAGGGTGACGCTGACAAGACGATCGATGTAGATACAATTGTCCTTGTCAAAATACAGCACACGATCTCCTAACTCGTTTAAGGCTTCGTACAACTTTAAGCTATCATGGGCTGTCACGTAGGATGCAATAATGACATTTCCAAATTCGTCGGCCTCTACAACCTCCAGTTCTTCTTGGTAATTGACCAGGATCAAGTCTTCACGAATGACATTCACGTATTTCATGTATTTTATTTTGTCGTGAATCATTTGGAAGTAGCGAAAAGGTTCTGTCGAATACTCCGTCTTGGGTAAAAACTGTCTTGTGCCATTTTGACCCACATACAGTTCAACATCACTTTGGCAAACGATCGCCTTCCTTTGTTTTTCTCGATATGGTATAAAGTGATGCCTTCCTGCTCCAAGTATTTCTCTTTGAATTTCTTTTTGGTCTTCTGGAGTCTGGTGCCAGGAAGTCTTCTTGTTTCATTTTCAAAAAGGCATCCACGTAGTCAGTGAAAATGCTTTTCTGAGTCTCGTCGCTCCTTGTCAGAGCAAGAGTTTACAGCACTGAACGATTTACTTATGGAAAAAATCGTTCTACAGTTTTTAGGGGTGTAAGCTTTTGAAAAAAATTACATCACAAACGGAGCAGTTCACGAAATTATGGTGACCACTGATCACAAGTTTGGAGAGGTTTTCATTAAACGGGAACATACACCATTAGGATTTCAATCAACATTATTATGTCGGAGAGAGAGAGAGAGAGAGAGAGAGAGAGAGAGAGAGAATGTTATCCTACTTTTAAAAATATCACGACTCTTACGTTTGTATGGTATATTTTCCTAAAGGAATTTAAAAATTCACATCTCATTGGAACAATCACTCCCAGTGAGAAAAAAAAAAAACACTATTGTAAAATATTAAAAGAGTGAATTGGAGACATATGCTACTAAAATCATTGTCAAAAACGTCGATGTATATTTCTCACAGAATAGTACATCCAACATGCTTTGATGTATTTCGCAATAAGACGGACATGACTTCCATGAGTCGTCCATGGTGTGATTGTTTGTGCGTTAATTTTATTGTTTGCAAAAACTGGTGGTCGGGAAGAGAAAAATACATCTGCTCTTCTCGCCGTGCGAATAATAACTGAAACTGGTTTGAAGCTTAGGCGGTGGAAAATATCGGTTAGCTATTGAAGTCACTTGCAGTGAGTGATGCGTTGTTTGGTTCTAAATTCAAGGCAGGTAAGCGTACGTTTATATATTTTTAGCAATTGAAACAAAATGCAAAAAAAATATAATAATACAAAAAATAAAAATATACACTCAAGTTTTGAAAAACACAAACAAGCCCTTGTAGACTGGCTACACGATATGTAGCACAAACACTTTTCAACTAATAAATGTGAAACCAAGATAATTTACACAACAGCATTTACTGGTGCTTATGGCACAGCAACACTTTGAAGGTTATATCGTACCAAGGCAAGTGGAGTAAGACGCTTTGCCCAAGGACAAAATAGTAAGTGCTTCTGTGAGAAACAGTTCTCATAAAAAATACAAGAACGATCCTAATGAACGTTTGTTTATCTCTGCATTTTTTCCTTCCACAAAATCTTTTATAAGCACATTTTTTCCTCATTTTAACAATACATTACAGAGGTGCTCGTCTGTGTATTACATGTAAGACTGAATTTGCGTTTTAACCCAAAATAAAAAAGCAGTTCGGTTAGCTCTATGACAGATTGCGACGTAAGCATCAAATTTGGATTACAAAAACGTTCTATCTCTGTCTCTCGATTTGGATCTCTCACGATACACCTTTTCATAGAAAAATAAATGACTTCACTATTTCACATTTGTTGTATGAACAATGAAATTGATACAGAGAAGAGTGCAATCAGTACTTATGACGTTTGCCCTATTGTCTAAAAACACCTTTGTTTAGCTGTATGGGCTGTAATTTTCGTCCTTATATGTGTGACAAGAAGAGGAAGAAGAAAAAAAAAATAGAGAGAGGAGATAGTAGTTGTAGCTGTTGTTGTTGCTGCTGAACTGTACAAATGATCATTCAGTATAGAAAGACAAAAGTATATGAGTCATATGATTAATTTATTATTGACATTGATTTAATCAGAGCCATGCCAGCTTTTCAATTCATTTTGAATAAAGTTCTGTAGATGGTAATCAGTGAAGTGTATGACGTTTTTGCCTATGTCAGGACTGAAGGTCGAGATGATAATAATAATAATAATAATATAAATTATGTTTGCTTAAAGAGCTTTCTTTCCTCTCACTTCATTTGCATGTTAAAAATAAAGAAACCAAAGAAATAAATATAAATCGATAAACATTGCAACCGAGGCTTTCGCAACCGGCGAGATGAATCATTTTGCAGACGGCTAATTTGCAACTTGAAAGATAATATACCCGTCATAATATAACGGCTGATGTTATTGGTTGCAGTTGCTTATGTTACTCATAAGTGAGCAATGAGAATTGATCTTACATCGCATCTCAGTATATGGGCTGGTCTGCGTGTACATGCACTGCGCAATGATATACTCACGATATGGACGATTTTATGGGAAGAAGTTATTAATAGGATAGCATAACCACATTTTAAGTATTGCCTGTTGTCGTGAAAGTTAAAAACCATTTAATAATTTTAACCTTTTAGTTCATAATTAGGTACAGGCTTACATCCTCGCTGTAACCGGAAATAACTCCGCTTTGTGGTTCGGTCATTATAATGAAGGATGGAAGACTAGATGAAAGAATGAATTATATGTGTCAGGATTTTCATTATTAGCTATGCGCTGTGTAAATGTGTTTTATCATTTCTTTAGGTCATACAGACCATAGAGTATGCGTTTTTGGCACTAATTTTGAAATTTTCGTCAAGTGTAATTGAAAATGGGGGGCTGTTTAAGTTGCCCCGAGAAGCCCGCTACAGAGACAGTGATTCCCATGGGGACAAGCCCACAGCACAAAGTGTCGGACTCAAATGGGGCTGTGCTGTCACCAAACCAGGTAGTCATAACTACAGCTCCGCAATCAGCGGCAAACAGTACTGCCACACCCTCCCCACCAAAAGTTGAATTGCAACAGGATGGTACAAAATCTAACAAGATTTTCGTCGCTCTTTATGACTACGATGCCAGGACTGCAGAAGATTTAAGCTTCAGGAAAGGAGAACATTTGGAAATCCAGACTGATACAGAGGGAGACTGGTGGTATGCCAAGTCATTAACTACCAAATTGGAAGGATACATCCCATCAAACTATGTTGCCAAACTGAAGAGTCTTGAATCTGAGCCGTATGTTTATTTCTTCATTTGCATGTTTTTTTGCCGTGCTTTGGTGAACAGTAAGGATATTGTTTGTTGCCTCAGTGCATCATTGTCTGGCCATATGTTGGTGACAAAGCTTATCATCACTTCTTTTCACACGCCACTTGGATGACTTTAATCCAATTTTGTGGGCTGGTGCAGATGTGAAATGTTTTTCTCCCTTGTTTCAATAATGGGGGACATTTTTTAAAACATTTTCAGTAAAGGTGTATTTTAGCAGTTCATTTGATCACTTTCTTACAATCTGTTTGTGTACATTTATTGAAACTTTCTAGGCTAGATGTATTTGCTTTTCCTTTACTTTTCTACTTGTTCTCTCTGTCCATTTAAGGGAACAATTGGGGATATTTGGGAAATCTAATTTCTTGTTGCTTCTTCCACATGTAATTGCTTTAAATGTGCAGTATGGGTTACTGTTTCCTTTTGGCTTTTTATGGGGGGTATTTCTTGAAAGATGTCCACAAGAGAAAAAGATTCATTTTTCTCTGAATATTTTGCACACTACAGGGTCGAAGAACATGGACTGCACTGTAAGCAAAGGTTGCAAGTTACTGAGGGACCTAAACCTAAAATGAAATAGATGCCACCCTTGCTGTACATCAATCACACCCATGGGGAGTGGGTATTGGAGCTAAATGCATGTTTTGTCATCGCATCGAGAATAATTGTCATTAAAGAGCTATATTGTAATGAAGTTGTTTGCTTTTTGGGGTATAAATTACCATATTTTCTGGATAACCAATCTGTGAAAGATTTGTTAAAAATTGCATTAGGAGCTTTTGGCAACCATCACATGTACATGAAAACATTGTGCATTACATCACTGCTTTTTGTTTATGTTGATTCACAACAAAACAAGATCCTTTTTTTGGAAAAAAATATTTAGACATTTATTTTTTCAAATAGTCATCACTCTTGATTCTCTATATTGTTCTAATTTGTAAAATAAACTTCTCATACTTTAGGAGACTTTAAGAGTACTAATATTGAATTATAAGTTCACTATAAACTCTGGAACTCATTTCTCCATAATGAATGTTATCTGTGGAACGAAGCTTTTTATTCACCAGATATTAATTTCACTTGGTTGCCTTCATCTCTTTAATCACATTTGTGATTGAGTAGGCTGATTTAAGCAATTGAATTTGTTTGGGTTTAGCACCATTTTTCAGCATATGATAGGCTATTCATTGCATCCAACATAACTGGTAGAGGAAGAACCCAGGAAAACCTCTGTGAGAACCACCGACCCATGGGAAGCTACTGGCAAGTTTTCTCACATACCCACATTGGCCGAGCGAGAAACTCAAACCCACCCAAGGTAGTTTAATTATATTATTTACATAAAAATGTTTATAAGTGTTTCATTGATCAACTAAAGTGAGTTGACCTGATGCATGACTGACCGCTTGCTTTTTAAAAATGTATTATTCCACACCTTTTATTTCATTTGATAAAAATTGACATAACTAAAATCATGCAAAGCAGGTCTGCTTTTAGTTGAGTGTAGCACTACAACAAATACTTTTACATGTCCATGACCAAAACATTGTCACTATAGACATATCCTTGATAACGGTTTTTGCATACCAAAAATCATGGTTGCTGGTTTTGTTCTGCAGGTGGTGGCTGACAACAGTGCATTTATATTATAAAATCTATAAGTGCGCGATGATTGTGGTCATAAATGACAGGTGCTTGCTCATACCAGAGGTCACTCAAGACAGGTTTTACTATATTTATGAGGAATGAAAACTCTACAACAAGCTTCAGAACATCAGGCCCATTGTTTATCATATAGATTTGAAATGAGACAATATTGTGCCAGGCATGTTTTAGAGATGTACACCTAACTCCTGCATACCTCTGAATAGTGAAACTTGACCAGATTGCCAGTGGAACAGATTCTTGTTGACAGTTCTTTGTTTTTATGCGAACTTAGTTAAGAAACTTTATGACTATATACCACCAAATAAAAACTTGAGCTTTTTAATTTTAGGCATTGCATTTTATAAAATGTTTGACCCTAAATTTTAAGGATTTTTAAAAAATACTTTCTCTCTTCTATTTTTATACATTTAAAGAATGTTAATATTACGTTTATGTTGTAGTACTGCATGTTTATTTGAAGGCTTTATCTTCCAAAAGTTTTTTTGTGCAATTCTTTATTTTTACTTTATTAGAATTAAAGTTTTTTTATATAGCCAATGCTGTGCTTATGTACCATTCAACCCTAAACATAACATACATATTTATTCCCACACTCCTTAGACAATCTTAATTACAGCTTTTATAGGCTAAATATTTTGTAGTTGTAGAAAACTTTTTCTCTTTAACCCATTTTTGAGTAAATTTCTTGAAAAATAGTATTCACCAAAAGACTTCAAATGATGTCTACTTTGTCCTTCATGAAAATGGTGCCAAACTGATATCCAGTATGTGTACCACAGAAGCTAATTTGAAACTGTTACTGCTGAAGAGTATCAGATAGTTTCAACACTCAATAGGAAGATGTGGTCGTATCTTGAATTCCCAAAAATTATTTTTTCCCACTGGAGCATAAGTCCCTTCAAGGAACTTTTGTTTTTAATCATGTGCATAATTTAGCATTAGGGAACAATGTCACACAGTCCTCTGATGTTTTACTGAAATTCTCAAATATATTCAAAAAAGACACCTTACAAACTGTAATACTAGGTTAAAGATGTACAGCAAATGAAACATTTAGCGAGGTACAGCAGACTTTTTGTCAGTAACTGTCGGCAGTTCAGCACGTCGAGTGGGTTGTTGGCGGAAGGGTTGAGTTTCTAATCATTTCAGTTTAATTTAATGGCCATCATCTCAATTATTGTAAACCATCTACATGTTTAGAAATTATGGTAAGCTTTTAATAGCTGGATTTTCACGAGACCTTGGTTGAGTTTGATTGTCAGCATTTTCGCTATTTAACAGAGTTATAGCCCTTGATTGTCAAGCATACACACTTTAAATTTTGCACAATAACTCCCGTAATTATTATTGGATTTCAACCAGATTTTATAGTCAGCTTTTTATTGGCAAAAGCAGTGACGATGAGTTATTGGAATTTGATTTTCAGAAATTGTCAGTAATATTGTCACACCCTGTTGCTCAGTCTGTGCATCCATTGATCCTTGTATCTGTTGCTCTGTCTTTTCCAAAACTGTGTGGGGTGATTTTTTCACCTACCGGTAATTAGGTATTTTACTTGCCCAGCGGATATTGTATTTGCCCAAATGATAATTGTCTTCAAGAGGAGAATTAATTTTGGCTCCATGAACCCAGAATCAAAAGGTCAAATGTATTCAAGCTCAGTGAATTACGAATAATTTGAATGTTTTTCAAGAAAATTGACAGAACTTTGAATATGCTGACATAGCAGGAAGACACTGTATATAATGGATGCAGGTTTGTCCTTGAAACCTTGTTGTAACAGCTCAGGGATTGGGTGAGTGACGGGGTTTCTGGCGGTGAGCCATCAAAACTGCTTTAGTTGGAACTAACAGAAGTCTTACTTTGTGACCCTGTTAAACAAGTGCCTGTCTGGCCATGTGATTTAATCTGAAGCTCAAGAATAATAATTGGATTGGTTTTTAAGTTTTAATGAGATTGGATTGGTTATCAAACTTGATAGATGAGATTGAATTGGTTTTTAAGTTTTAATGAGATTGGATTGGTTATCAAACTTGATAGATGAGATTGGATTAGTTATTAAGTTTTAATGAGACTGGTATGGTTATCGAGCTTGATATCACACAGTGAGTTTGGATTGGGCTATTAGGCTTGATATCAGCTTGAAATGGCATTAGTTATTAAGCTTGATATCAGATTGAGATTTGAATAATTAAGACTGATATCAGTTTAGGATTGGATTATTTATTAAGATTGATATCTGAGACTGGATTGGTTATTAAGATTGATATCAGTCTTGGATTGGATTGGTTATTCAGATTGATATAGGATACAGAGTATTCAACAACATAACAATATGTGTGCTTTTTTTAGGCTTGATGATGATGTTGGTAGCACATAGAGATTAATTTCACTTGGAGGCAATTATGGCTTTGGATAATGCAGGATGGATTGTTATGGAATAACATTTTATCAGTTTAATTCATTTTTTACAAACACAGGAAGGTGCTTGGTTATTTCAGTGTGCACACCAGATATAATTAATAACACAGGAAATTTAATTGCAAGGGGCAAATTAAGTACTTTTTCCTCACTTGCACTTGACACTGGCAATTGAAGTTGAAGTACATTTTGAACAGCAAAAGTTTCTAATACACTAACCTATTTACCGGTACTTTAGGGATAAGTAGCAGACTGTATTTACTCACTGTAATGAAGATACAGTGCTTTCTCCAGGTTTCAAAGAAAGTGACTGTAGGGTCCCCATGGGCCTACATAATGGGCCTTTTAAATGTTTGAGGGCAAATTTCTTTAACCATTGTTACATAGTCACAAATGCATGTATTTTGTTTTATTTGAGTAATAAAACAATTTTTTTATATTAAAACTAAGAGTCAGATTAAATATTTGGTGGTCTCAGAAGTACAAATGATGGTAAGGGAAACACTGCAAATACATGTAGTAAAATAAGTATGGGCACCTACATTTATTTTCTTTAACCATAGTTACAATACATGTATTTTCCATTAAATTTCTTTAAATTACTGCATTAGTTTCATGCATGAATTTCTTGAGAATGAAATGTTATCATGAAATTATGTTGACATGTTCTTATTCAGTGTAAGAAGTTCTGCAGATAAGAATTAAAATAAGATAGTGCCTACACATGTCTCCTTTTGATATTTTCTTTTAAATTGCAGAACAGTTGGTAAGAAAAGAAGTCTTGTATTTCAGTTTTGTCATTTGGAAGCTAATTCATTTCTATTTGAGATCGTAACGGTGTGGTTATTTCATTTTCATGTGCATTCTTTATGTTTGATTGGTCAAACTATAGCTCCATGCACAGGTATCATATGCTGAAGCCATGACACTCTCGTCATTGGTATTAATTCCAATTTTCAGCCATTCCTTGTGACTTCATATTATGACTCCATGGTCTTTAACTATGCAACAGAAGGGAAGTGAAGCCAAATAAGTATGGTCACTAATCAGACTTTGTCATCATGTTGAGCTGTGTAATAAGTGTGGTCATTAATCAGGCTTTGTCAGCATGTTGAGGTGTGTAATAAAATATGGTCACTAATCAGGCTTTGTCATCATGTTGAGCTGTGTAATAAAATAAGTATGGTAACTAATCAGGCTTTGTCATCATGTTGTGTAAAATTCATCAAACAATTTATTTCTCTAAGTTACAAACTGAAAATTTAAGAGGAGCTTAAAGTATTGTGAATTAAATCCCAAATAATCATAAATGTCCTATCACAAGTCCAAAAGTATACAGTGTTCAAAATGAATTCCAATATTCTTGAATGTCTTCATGTATCACAGTCAGTTCCATACTACTTGGGATGGGGGTTGGATGGGGCAGTTGCCTGATGTATCAAAGGGTTTGGAGCACCAAAACCACTGGCGCCAGTTATCTTGGGGCACCAAAAAGCCCTTGGGCCTTTGTCGCCACCTTCGCCATTTAGTCTTAATTTACCACTGATGACATTAATATAATCCAGAATGTCTTTGAATGAGGCCTTAGTAATTCCAGAGTAGTGTTTTAGTCCAAAAAGTCTAATGAATACTTTGTAATTCCATTGAATAATATAAATAAATAATTCCTTAGATTTTATCTGAACACAACAATAAGTGATTCCACAGACTTGTCATAAAATGGGATTGAAAATGGGTTTATGAAAGTCTCGATATATGTATACATATTTCACTTGACCAGTGTTGCAATAGCATTTTCTACAGAAAACACCATTGACTTGTAAATAAGGCCAGGTCTTGAACTTAAATTCAAGTAAATATCTTGTTTCATTTTTTGAATCATTATAAAAATTATATAGGCATTAAATCCACATCCCTCAGTCATGGACAAAGTACAGTGTACTTGTAAGTTTATCACCTTCAGTCAATATTACCTCAAAGACCTAAGTAATCAGAGTCAGTTTAAGTTGGAGGTCACAGACTGATGTTGCAAGCTGGACAGTTTGTATATAAATTTATCATAAATCTACACATATATTCTACTGGAGATCAATGCAAATGTACCTACTATTATAAGGAAAAGTTTATAGGTATGTAGTTGTATCATAGAAGAATTTATATGCATTTAACGTAGCAAGGAATAAATGATAGTTATCATCAGAACAGTACACTTTAGCAAAGTATTATAGAATTATATGTTGAGTAGCAGGTAACACATTTTTCCTACATGTACCTACTTTTTAATCCTGTAGAAAAATTGTTTACCAAGAGGCGAAAGACTTGCTGAGGTCTTTTTAAAAAATTCCAGGTAGTAAACATTTGTACCAAATAAGAAGCAAAATCATTAAATAGATAGCATGTTTGCTGCTTGCTATCATATGGTTGGAACTCTACATCCTGTTGGCACTTCCTGATGAAACAAACCTTTTGAAGGTTGAAGGTGAAGGTTGGTTCAGAATGATGTCACAAGTTTTGTTGTGGCAGCTTCAACTTGATTTGCAGTGCTTGTCTGAATTACATCTGAATCAGTTTACAAAAATCAAATCTCAAAGTATTTAGCATGCCTCTCGTCACAGATCTCAAATTTAAATGAAATCTCTGTGACATTCCTATGACACTGGGCAGCAGTGAAATGGTCCCAAAAACTGGATTTTTGTTTTGTATTGTGTGTAAAATTTAAGCTACTTGCATGAAATTTCCTTTGCCCAGAAGTGATTTTAGTTCTATTGGTCCTGGACCAGAATAAGCGTATGGAATGGCCCTGTTGTCCATTGTCTGTTGTCCATCTAAGTTTGTTATGCTAATCCTCTTTAACTACAGGGAGGATTGCAGTGAAACTTTACACACAGTTTCCCCATTGAAAAGTAATAATGCCATGGAATTTTTGAGAAAATTTCTTATGACATTAGCTGATCGTAAATAAAAATGATGCCACCCAGACATCCAACATGACCAATACAACAGTCATTTTAAAAATCTTAATATTGCTACTCCTCAATAGAAAGTCATATAAGCATCAGGTTTTCACAAGAAGACTTCTGGTGTTTTGTTGGTCTGAGATAAATATGGCCACCATAGCAGCCATCCTGAACATTTTATCACTACTCCTAGATGATGTGATATTAAAATTAGGTTTTTAGAAACGGTTTTCCTTAATATTACGTATAGTTTGAACTGAAATGGAAATGGTTCTGATCTGATGTCCAGTATGGCCACCATACCAGTCATCTGAAAAATTTTGTTATTGCTACATCTCCCGAGTAGAAAGTCGTTATCAACATGAGATTTTCACCTGAAGACAAAGTAAGAGATCTAGTTGGTCCTAAACAAAAATGGCACAGTCTGATCTCAAATATGTTTGCCATAGATGGTAGTCTTTTCTTAAAAATCTTCTCATTGCTAGTCCTCCAAAATGGAAAATTATGTCAACATGGGCTTTTCACCAGAAAACTTTTTATTGTGCCTAGTTGATCATTAAATATATCATAAATCATTATTTTGTGTGGCCATCACGGTAGCATTCTTGAATATTTTTTTATCACTACTCCCAGAATTTATAATTTATATAGACATATAGATGTATGTCACCAAAAAACTTCTAATGGTGTCTATTTTGTCTTAAAATGGTACCGCTATTACTTCCACTGTGTCTGCCACATTGGCTAATTTGAAAATCTTTTCCACTGAAGAATCTATGAGTTGGTTTCGGCATGCAGCAGGAAAAAAAAAAGCAAAACTATTTTATCTTGAAGTAACTGGAACATTCCTTTTAGACAGTTGTTTGTTATTCCCATCGAGGGACTCTTGTTATTTATTACGGACTTTTAGGATTAGGGATTTATTGTCCCCTGTCCTAAGAGCTGATCAGAGAATGTTTGTGAGGGAATTTGTTTATTTGTCCACACAAAAACAAAGAACTTTCTTGTGAATTGGAATGAATTTAATAGGAATATTTTAGTAAATTTGATACTAAAATGCCCACATTTTAATTTCAGATGGTATTTTGGAAAAATTAAGAGAGTTGAAGCCGAGAAGAAGCTACTGTCTCCGGATAATGCACATGGTGCATTCTTGATTCGTGACAGTGAAAGTAGGAGGAATGATTACTCCCTGTCAGGTGAGTGTGTTGCTTGGATTACATTATTAGGTTCACACTTTTGTCTGTGCATGTATAAAAAAAATGGCTTTTCTAAGGGAATATACACCTGAAACTACTGAATGGGCCATTAATGATTCAACTTATTTAATATGTTATATTTATGTTATACGTCAAACATGAGCCAATATATATCACGAAAAGTAAGTAAAATTTAAGTAAAGTGCCTTGCCAGTGGACACGCCACTGCAACTGGCCTGGTCTGGTTAGAGTTTGAACTTGCACCCATCTTTTGGGAGACCAACATTTTAACCACTGAACATGACTCTATAAAAGAATTCTTCAGTTATAGGTACAGTGTGACCCGGCTATAACAGGGTAGTTGGGAGCCATAGAACCCGACCATGTTAAAGACTGAACCATGTTATAAGTAACCAGGTCAGTTTGCCAAAGAAAATGATGCATGTACCCCCAAAAATCTGCAAGAGGGGTGGGGTGATTGGGTAGGTAATATATGCGGGTGGTAAAATACGTGCTTCATTGGCACAGTTACCATCTTAAATTGATGCATATTAAATGAAAAATACACCTGTAGTGAAAACAGAAGGCATATTTAATATTTTACTTTACTTAGGGAAACCAGTGATCGGTATATATACATGTATACTGTTTATATATACATATTTAATGTATAGCATGAATAGAGTATCAACACCGTGTAGTCACTCACGAATCTCATCACATACATTGAATCCACAATACAAGTAATTCCATCGAAAATATGCTCACACACAGATTTAAAATAGTCAATAATTTTGTCACAGGTCACATAGGTCTGAATTCAGTTGAAAAACATAGCACAATCACGTAACTAATGCATAGCTGCCAGCCCTCACAAATTTGGCATGAATTTCATGACTTTTTCAGCGATTCACAGATTCACGGCGCAAGGTAAAAATTCATGAATTCTCCAGTTCTCAATTATTTTAAATCTTTAATAAAACAACAGATTTCCCGTTAAGCGCTAGTCATGATATTAGCAGTTGCCAAAACGGTCAGGTACTGCTTGTCACGATATTAGTAGAACTATAGCTGATTAGTACAGTTGTCCCAGTAGCAAGCATTTTAGCCTATTTTAATCTATCTGTATAAGAGTAGTTTTACAAATGCTTTTGAGAGAAACTGGGGCCTAACTGGAATTTTTTCCACGCATGCGTCACCGACACTGATTTGAGTTATCGTTCGGCATTGCATATAAGATCTTGAAAATGTCTTCACCACCAAGGAAAAAGAAATGTATTGCTCAAAAAGTAAAGTTTAATTTAGAATATATCAAAAATTGGCAGTGCACTCTGCCATTAAACATAAATATACATCATACTTTTGCACACAGTGTGCTACAAATTTTAATATTGGGCATGGTGGCAGAGACGATGTGAGGAAGCACATTGGTTGCAAAAAAACACGTAGAAGTTGGGAAAATTAAGAATTCGCAGATTTCAGCTCTGGAATATTTTAAGCCATTGGCGGAAGACCTGCAAGCTACCAACGCTGAAGCATTATTTGTGAGTTTTCTTGTTGAACACAATCTACCTTTATCAGCTGGAGACCATGCTAAACATTTGTTCCGACATGTTCGCGGACTCGAAAATTGCTTCCAAATTTTCCTGTTTAAGAACCAAAAGTGCTGCAGCTCCTGTGCATTCCTCACAGCAACAGTACAGCGAAAGAGTATTTTCTTTAGTGAGGAAAAATAAGACAGACTTTAGGGCCTCCTTAGCTGCAGAAAATTTGTCAGCAATTTTAGTCACCAAGATCAACAGTAGGCAAGAAGTCTGAACTGTTTAGAACACAAATTTATGATCAAGCAGTTGAGGAAGTTCAAGTCTGCCATAGTATCATGTCTTGATAAATAACCACAAGAACAAGTGAAGTTTATGAATACCATAATAAATAGAAATGCAGATATATTTCTGCATATATATAGTGTTTTAGTTTTATATTGTGATCTTGATATAGTGTAGTATTGACAGTCAGAGTGAATGGAGTTTTTGTCATGGTATTTTTCACTAATTCATGTCCAGATTGACTACTTTTTATCCCTATTTTCACTAATTGTGAGCCTGGAAGGTTGGCAGCTATGCCAGTGATGAAGCACATTTACTTTTCAGTACGTCCCAAATTAGTTTGCATTTTAGGCTGCTATTGGTAGTGTTCATAAGCATAAACTTTTTCCCTGCAAAAAGGAAACACCGTTCCAGTGGCCTAGTGGTTACAGCACCCACCTCAGATGCAGGAGGTCGTGGGTTCGATCCCCGAACGAGCCTTAACAAAGACTTACAAAAATGGTACTAACAGCTGCCTCGCTTGGCACTCAGCATTAAGAGGTTAGTGTTAGGACTGGTTGGCCTGGTGTCAGGATAATGTGACTGGGTGGGACATCATGCTACATGCCTGCAGCATGATGCCCCATTGCTAGACATCACTATAAACTGTCACATGAAAACCACAAAAATTGATGATACTACATTATATCAAGTTTGTGGCTTCCTTTCATGGGGCCTCTGAATTTCTCCACTCCAAACAAGTGGTTGTATACACAGGTTTAAACAACCAACAACATCATCAATTTGAAAAAATTGCCAATTGGTATATTTTGCCACCAATAAGGAAAAAAATTGCAGTTTGCAACATTGGTGAAGCCCTATGCGATCCCAGAATAAACTTTTTACACATTATTTGTTGTACTTTTAAAAAGAAAATACTATTTTTTCGTGTATGAGAAAAATACATATAAAATTTCAGGAGCCACGCCACGATCGTCTTGTATTATTCGTGCATGGTTTTTTCCCCAAAATGATAATAAACTTTTTATGTTTTTTAATACTTGTAAGAAAGATTTTTTTTTTCGTGTATGAGAAAAATACATGTATGTAAAATTTTGGAAGCCACACCACGACTGTGTTATATCCGAATTCATGTTATAATGGAGTGTGCTATAGCGAGGTCACGTTGTATAATGCTTTTGTGAAACTTTGAATAGTGAATCATTTTGTGTCATTCCAAAAGGGAAAAGGAAAGTCAGATTGATTATCCTAAACTTGTATACATGTTCAAACATATAAACTTCCACCTTTCAGGTCATCTTCTGATAGTTATATTTAATTTTTGTTATCGTTTTGTTCAGATTAAAAGGCTGGAGAGTCACTCTTATTGTCTCAGTGAGAAGAAATAAATCTATACCTAGATGAATGCATGTCATTCTTTTGATAAATTTTTCACTTAGAGCAATTCCAGAATTAAAGCAGAGGTGTAGGTGTCTTTTCAGAGATCTTCGAGATTCCATTACCCATAATGTTTTAATGTATGGTACTTTGAACATACTCAGTTATCCCCACTAAATCATATTTAAGCACCTTCTAAATTCAACCCTCCCCCCCCCCCCCATCTTGGTCCTTTAATTTAACATTTTAAATTTATCATACTCATTTTTGCAGTCTTTTATGTCATTTGGTAGGTGCTAATTGGACATGAAATATGGTTCTTGAAAATCTTGTTATTGCATAGTCCTCCTTTCCAGAAAGTCATATCGGTGTGGGGGTTTTCACCAGAAGACTTCTTATGATGTCTTTTTGATCTGAAATGAAAATAATTCCAATCCATCTGCCAGTATGACTGCAGTGGTGATCATTTTGAAAATCTTGTCACTGCTGTTCTTAAATGGATGCAAACATCGACATTGGGGTTTTCGCCAAAGGACTTGTGATGTTTTGTTGGTCATAAATGTATATGGTGCTAGCCTGACATCCATTATGGCCCCTATGGTGGCCATCTTTAAAATTTTGTTATTGCTATTTCTAAACAGAAAGTCATGTCAACATGGTCTTAAATGTAAATCTTACCACCGATTTAGGTGCCATGGTGGTCATCTTGAAAATCTTAAAATTGCTCTTCCTCAAAGATGGATGGTCATATCAACATGGGGGTTTTCAACAAAGGACTTTATTATGATGTCTTAGTGGTCTAAATTGCATACATGCAAAGTTTCCTGGTTTACCAGTATCTGGTCATCTTTTGATTTTGGCTCTAATCTTTTGATCTACTGATTTGCTGACAAAACTTCCCAGAAATCACAAGCATGGGTATTTTTAAACATCTGCCAGGTATAAGTATTTCCAGCTAAAACAACATTCAATAAACTGTATGACTATCATAATCTGTCAGTCAAGTTTTTATCAACCTATCAACCAATCAAATCGTTACACACACTGATGCATTTATTGTACACGTTGTTTTACTTCATTATTGAGTAATGTGTCGTGTATAACAGTTTGCAGTAACCTAACAAGTATAAAACAGTTCTTGAACTATTTGGAAATAAAATAATTTTAGTATCATGTTGAAATGGATTGAAAAAAAAATACTATGCCAAATAAAAAGAAATATTTTTTCAAGTTCAGCAGTGTTTGTTTGGACGGGTTTAATGTGTGAAGCAAAGTGAAAATAACAGAGGAGAAAATTAATAAAGTTGAGTAACTATTATTCATTGTTTGTAGCTAATTTACTTAGATTTGGTACAATGTGCAGTTTCACACTTTTTATGACACAAATGGTTGTTATGCCAATCTCCCTGATTTGGACCCAATCACCTGGGTTGTGAACACTGTTCTCCCTGATCACAAGATGAATATCAACAAGGTCATACTTGCCAAATACCCAGATCTTGTTTGGTGGATGCTTGATACTAAAATAGGTCAGGTGGTGTGGGTGTGGCAGTTCCCGTGACTCAAAAAGTGACATCCAATTGAGAGAGTTATCTTGCCACATAAGCTTATAGAAAATTATTGCAAATTCAGATTTGAATAAAAAAATAACGTCTGTTTTTTTTTTTTTTAAATAGCATTTAATACACTTAAAAAGAAACATTATAGGTAGACTTGGCATTGTCAGATTTCATCACTACACTGACATAATCACGTGTTTCTGTCTTTTAAATCCATTGGATGGCACAGTAAGGGTTTTGCTGCTCTCACTAGTTCAGTGTGGGGGTGGGGTTGTCGAAGGTAATACAGGTGTAATTTGTGTTGATCTTTGTACTCATTACTCAAACTTCCCTGTTGGATTCTCCGAGTGAATCCTGGTCAGAACTGTTTTGTTCCTGCTGACCGTAATGTTAGCATTATCAACTCTATCTGATGCATTTGGACCATAAGATATGCAGTTAGACCATGAGGTATGCATATTTATATAGGAGAAAGAAAAATATACATCATATTTGGGACTGACTGTTTTATGGGTGGGGACACTATTTTTTAACTTAATGGCAGGCATGGGGTATACAGGTAATATGGCAGTAAAAAACACTTCTAAAATTATAAGTATAAATGCAATCCTTTTATCAAACAAATCAACTGTGTAAACTTGAGTGTTTGTTTATTATTATTGCATTTCAGTGAACCTGTTTTAAGGCTAAATTCATCCTGAAAAGAATGGGTCAGTTACTTGTTGCTATTTTAACAAGATTAAGATATGATAAAGAGAACTAATCTGAATGCTAAATTCAGTGTGTCGAGTATGTTGAGGTTGATCCTGATGTTATCTACAAGTGGTACTGCTACGTCAACGGATCTTGTTCACTCCAAGTGGTACTACTACGTCTACGGATATCGTTCACACCAAGATGACTAATGTCAAATATGTTGTGGTTGATCCTGATGTTATGTACAAGTGGTACTACTACATCAATGAATGTTGTTCACTCCAGGTTGACTAATGTCGAATATGTTGTGATGTTATGTACAAGTGGTACTACTATGTCAACAGATGTCGTTCACTCCAGGTTGACTAATGTCAAAGACCGCTCCGGTAGCCTAGTAGTTAGAGCATCCACCTGGGGTACAGGAGTTCGTGGGTTCAATCCCCGGCTAAGATACCAAAGACTTACAAAAATGCTGTTATGTACAAGTGGTACTACTACGTCAATAGACTAATGTCGATTATGTTATTGTTGATCCAAATGTTATTATACAAGTGGTACTACTATGTCAATGAATCTCGTTCACTACAGGTTGACTAATGTCAAATATGTTGTGGTTGATCCTGATGTTACATACAAGTGGTACTACTATGTCAATGGATTTCGTTCACTCCAGGTTGACTAATGTCGAAGACCATTCCGGTGGCCTATTTTTAGAGCATCCACCTCGGATGCAGGAGGTCGTGGGTTCAATCCCCGGCCAAGTCATAACAAAGACATGCAAAAATGGTACTAAGAGCTGCCTCATTTGGCGCTCAGCATTAAGAGGTTAGTGTTAGGACTGGATGCCTGGTGTCAGGATAATGTGACTGGGTGGGACATCATGCTACATGTCTGCAGCATGATGCCTCATTGCTAGACATCACTATAAACTGTCACACTGCAGACGTCATAGTAATATGACTGAAAAATTGTTAAAGCTACGTTAAAAATCCAAATCTCACACACACACACACACACACACACTCTTACGTCGAAAATGTTTTAGTTGATCCTGATGTTATGTACAAGTGGTACTGCTTTAGTGTGGATGTCGTTCACTCCAGGTTGACTAATGTCAAATGTGTTGTGGTTGATCCTGATGTTATGTACAAGTGGTACTACTTTGTCAGTGGATGTCGTTCACTCTAGGTTGACTAATGTTGAATATTTTGTGGTGATGTAATATACAAGTGGTACCACTATGTCAAAGGATGTCGTTCACTCCAAGTTGATTAATGTTGAATATGTTATGGTGATGTAATATACAAGTGGTACTTTTATGTCAAAGGATGTCGTTCACTCCAGGTTGACTAATGTTGAATATGTTAAGGTGATGTTATGTACAAGTGGTACTACTATGTCAAAGGATGTCGTTCACTCCAAGTTGATTAATGTTGAATATGTTATGGTGATGTAATATACAAGTGGTACTTTTATGTCAAAGGATGTCGTTCACTCCAGGTTGACTAATGTTGAATATGTTGAGGTGATGTAATATACAAGTGGTACTACTATGTCAGCGGATGTTGTTTACTCCAGGTTGACTAATGTTGAATATGTTGTGGTGATGTTATGTACAAGTGGTACTTCTATGTCAAAGGATGTCGTTCACTCCAGGTTGGTTAATGTTGAATATGTTAAGGTGATGTAATATACAAGTGATACTACTATGTCAAAGGATGTCGTTCACTCCAGGTTGACTAATGTTGAATATGTTGTGGTGATGTTATGTACAAGTGGTACTACCATGTCAAAGGATGTCGTTCACTCCAGGTTGACTAATGTTGAATATGTTGAGGTGATGTTATGTACAAGTGGTACTTCTATGTCAAAGGATGTCGTTCACTCCAGGTTGGTTAATGTTGAATATGTTAAGGTGATGTAATATACAAGTGGTACTACTATGTCAAAGGATGTCGTTCACTCCAGGTTGATTAATGTTGAATATGTTATGATGATGTAATATACAAGTGGTACTACTATGTCAAAGGATGTCATTCACTCCAGGTTGACTAATGTTGAATATGTTGTGGTGATGTTATGTACAAGTGGTACTACCATGTCAAAGGATGTCGTTCACTCCAGGTTGACTAATGTTGATATGTTGTGAATGATGACATTGAAGTGGCTGTTGCTTTATATTATTCAGCAGACACAGTACATATACAGGGTCCAGGCTGTATTGGCATAATGAAACAAATCATTAGGATGTCACATCACTGCCTATCATGCACTGAAAATTGGCATTAAACCCACTCTTGTTATTCACCCATTCCTGTGCAAAATTAGTCTGAGATGAGTTAATTCCATGACAAAGCCAAATAAAGATGTTTTTAAAACATTTGAATGGTACATTGGGACTGAGCAGAAAGTTATAGGTACCTGTGTACAAACAATGCCAAATGCTCCAGTGAGTAATGAACAAGACCCTGTCTCTTAACAAGACTGAAAAGTGAAGGAATACAGACTGATATATAGCACAAACAAATGGCAGTCTATGCTCCACCAGTTCACAAACAGTACTGGTAATAATACCACCCCTAATGAGTTGAAGGATGTGAGAGTGGGAGGATGTGAGATCTCCACTCCTTATGGTTCTTTGGTAATGGTTATCTGTCAGTAAAGAAAAACAAAGTGCAGATGTTAGGGAGTGGGGTAATGTAATTCTCCACTCCTTATGGTGATTTGGTTATCATTATCAAGGAGATGATCAACCAGGGTGTTATTGCCCACAGATTGAGTAAAAAATAAAATAAAATAATGAAATTAATTAATGGAATAATAGATCCGAGCAGAGATATAAACTAGAACAGCATGAGCCCCCCCCCCCCAATGTAACAGTTTAATCAATTACATAAACAAAATTAAATTGAACCTGACATTTGAATGATTTACATTCTCTTAGAAATAGTTACAACATCTTTGCAAAATTCAGTTAGCCTTTCTTGATGTGATGAAATAATAGTCCACTGCAGTTGATAACAAACCTGCAGATGGATTTTGTGTTCATTACTACATTTGTCACATGTATAGAGATACTTCTATTCATCATATTTATTCTTGCAACCAACAGTAATTGCTTATAGAGATGTTTACATAAAAATCTGTAAGACAGCTGCATTTCAGCAATTTTCAAATGAGATAACTAGTTTTCCATTAGTTTGACTTCATTGCATAAACAGTATTCTCTTCACCCTAAAACATGACAGATGTAATTGTTCTACGTTACGATAATTATTATTTTACCTTCATAATTAAAACAACTTAACATTGAGTTCTTTGAACAATGAATGCTGTATTTAGTTGGATACAAGATTCTGCCAACAATATTATTTTAAGTCTTTTAAACCTTTCAAACACGAACATTACTTTTTGGTCGCTATGGCAACCAAAGTAAATTTATAATTATTTATCACTTTTTTGGTATCATTAGTATTTGTTCCTTATCAGTGAACTATATAAGTGAATAGAATTATGTTTTATATGGAGAAAATTTGTGAATAATAACTACATAAATATCACACCATCTAAATATTGTACCATACTGAAATGTAGAAACATGTTTGAAAGTAAAGTTTTGATTATCTAGCTTAGGCCTAAAAGTAATGAACTGATGATATGTAATATGTAGAAAGAAATTAACTATGTACACATTCAGAATAACTATATTTGATGAAAAAGTATACAATATATTAGATTTTTTTGTCAAAAATTACTTTTCCACCCATTTTCTCTGTTTGGTTACCATGGTAACCATGAACACGTAAATTTCACCGACATTTTTAGTGTTTGCAATCTGCATGCATATATGCATCACTTTTTACAATTTGACAGCAATCTGATTATAAATACTAGTTTTGTATTTGTTATATGGTATTGGCCCCAAAAGTCTGTATTGTTCTGAAACAAGTCAGCATACACAGAGGGCAGTTAGAAACAAATCAGCACTGGTTTCAGGGTCATCCAAAAACAACACAGCACTACCAGGGTTAACATCAAAATTCATCAGCATAAAGTGAATTGTTCTACTATGGGTAAGGAGGACACCACAGTGATGTTTGCAGGTATGGGAAAAGACATTGCCACTCATGTCATTCATGTAGAAAAGCTGTGTTCACTGTATCAGAAATGATAGTTTGGCAAGGAAGACATTGCCTAGAATTTCACTAATGCTAGCTGTAATTCTGCATCTTGTGTCTTTTTGTATTATAGATCCTTTTTCTTTTCAAGAGTTCATATATTCTGCCTGTGATGATTAGCCAAGTTAGTGTGATCCCTGTGATAATTCGTACAACCCAATGAACATGGTTATGTAGAGAGATAAAAAATAGACCTAGTTACCCCATTAACTCTCCTAAATTACATGTACTATGTTTATTCACTTATAAGTCAAATCCAGCTGGAAACTGCACAGACCCAGACCTGCAATTACATAATGCACTGGTCTGTGCAGTTTGATAGGAGTAATCATTAGAACAAACGAACAGACCCTGATCTGAAGGTGCATTATGCTACAGATTGACTTGACTTATAAGCGATTAAAAAGGGTGAAATTTTTCAGGTGTAGTAAAGAATTGTAGAGATAGTTATCGTGTATTTTCTAAGGCCCATAACTGTTGTGTCACTGGCTAAAAATGAGTGTCATGTGTGATGTCAAGCCAAGATCTATAAGAGGACTTGCTTGTATCAGTGAACTGAATCTGTTGAAACTGGTAGTAAGATTAAAACTAGTTTGTCGGAATTATATGGTACATGCATTCAGTTAAAATTAAAACTACTGCAGGCATTACAGGTGAATCCAAAACATCTATTTCAGTTTGTGGGTTTTGCCTGGCATTTTTAAGTATTAAATCTCTATACCTACATATACATGTACTTTACTAAGTCTATTTAAGAAAGGGTTTTGCCTTGCATGTCTCAGTATTAAATATCAGTACCTACATCTACTTCCATTGATCTGGTAACTACAGTGGAACCCCGCTATTACGCGATAATTGGGGTCCAAAAAATTGGATCATGTTAATATCAGGGTCACGTTAATGCGGAGTTTTACAGTATTTTACTTTTTTCAGAGGACAATTCATTGGCACATATATGTGGATTCATATCTAATGTATATGATGAATAGGGTATCAACACCGTTTACTCTCGTGCTGTCGTGGCATGCAGTTCATCAGTAATGCATGTAATTCCATTGAAAAATTGCACACAGATTTGCAGTGTTCACTAATTTTTTCCCCAGATCTTTGTGTCTGAATTCAACGTTTAATATACAACATGAACAGAGTATCAACACCGTTTACTTGCTGTCTGATATTGTACCGTCGGGGCTTGCAGTTAATCCATAATATATGTAATTCCATTGCAAAAATTGCATACATATTTACACTGTTCAATAATTTTGTCACACATCATTATCTAAATTCAATGGGAAAAATTAACAGCAAAATTAGGTTAAGAAAGGTGAATGGTGTCTGTACAAATTTCATTCTGCTAAAATTTTCTCGTGCGTTTCCGTGTACATTTATCCATTGCAAATTTCCTATAATTAACACTTGTATGCCTATTCGTTTGAACTACTACAGCAAGAATAATTAACAATCAACACATGCTTTCAGCATGCATATAACTTTACTTCAGGTTTTGTGAATATCAAAAGAAATGTGTAAAAACTACTATAGTAATCATTGTGCAAAGTACAGAGAACGACTTGCGTTTGTGAACATGTTTTTCCATAATGGTAAAATATTTTTATAAAAAAAAATAGGAAATTAATAACGAGTTCATAAACAAACACCATATTCATGTACAACCAGAGAACTAAGTGCAGTATTTTTGCAGTGATCACAAGTCACTTTTATATAAAAAAAAATTAGGGCGAATGCATGTACAATTTCATACCCTTTCAATTTCCAGCAAATAAAGTGGGCATTATTTACTGGTCAACTGATTACGTCTACTAACACTGCCACGCCCAGCAAACATGTTGGCGGTTTTCATTTTTTATGTTTATTAAATTGTGAGAATCTTTTTTTCAACCACTGCATTGTCTGCTGCTTGGTTGTGTATGCAGTTAAAGAAGAAACACATGTCGGCTATTGTTTGAGCAACGATTGTATACAGAATTAATTGAAGACAATCACAAAGACGACTTACTGGCTTAGCAGCATTTCCAATAATGTTTAGTTTGGCATAACACTTCAAGAACCTGGTGAAATTTTTAAATTTCTTAAGCCAAGCCACGATTGTAGTAGATTCGAATTTGTTCGCGAACTCTTCCTCGAAAAGATAATAAACATTTTACACACTATTTCACGTACTTTAAAAAAAGTATTTTTCCAGGTATGAGAAAAATACATGTACATGTATTTAAAATTTCAGGAAGCATGCCATGATCATATTATATTTGATCTCTTCCCAAAATGATAATAATTTTTTTGGGCGCAAAGTGCAGACAACGAATTGCATTTGTGAACTTGCTTTTCCATAATGGTAAAATATAAAATGATAATAAACGTTTTACACAGTATTTCTCGTATAAATAAAATATTCTTTCCCAGTACGAGAAGAATACACATACATGTATGTAAAACTTCAGGAACCACGCCACGATCATATTAAATTTGAATTCATGCGCGATCTCTTCCCATAATGATAATACATTTTTTTATACACTGTTTCATGTATTTTTGAACAAAAAATATTTGTTCATGTGCGAATGAATATAAAAAATTTCGGGAGCCATGCCATGACTGCATTAAATCTGAATTCGCATTATAGCTGGGTGCATTATAGCCGGGTTGCACTCTATTTCTGCTACATTAGGTCTGGTTAATAAAGTTTTTTGGGGGTGGGGGATAAACTGCGTTTTTAATACATTATTGGTTACATCGTGTAGAGGAAATGGGAGCTGAGAGTCTTTACCAATTACATACAGATACAGCTGATCTGTGCAGGCATCAATCCCATGACCCTTGGATTGCAACTCGGCCAACTGAGCTGCTGTTACTTGCTTTAGACACAAAAGGATTTCAACTGGCAAGTCTCACTATTCGACAAATATCTATACTTGTTTCTACTTTGCTAGGTGTGTTTGGGATGGCAAGCCTCAGTATTAAACTGCTCTCTATACCTACCAGGTACTTCAACCTGGCAAGTCTTGATATTTGACCACTGCAGTGTGGCAGTTTATAGTGATGTCTAACACTTGGGCATCATGCTGCAGACATGTAGCATAATGTTCCACCCAGTCACATTATCCTGACACCAGGTCAACCAGTCCTAACACTAACCTCTTAATGCTGAGTGCCAAGCAAGGCAGCTATTAGTACCATTTTTGTAAGTCTTTGGTATGACTCGGCCAGGGATCGAACCCATGACCTCCCACATACAAGGTGGATGCTATAACCACTAGGCCACCTGAATCACCACACATACCTGTCTCTTGGAAGTTTGAATCTGAACTTAGTGTAGCTCCAGATCTACTTGTTATTGTTATGTGGGATCCCAACATACAGTTAGACAACTTAGGTCGTTAAGGTGTACATGTAAGATAGCAAAACATAATTTAATCTTAAGATAATGGGTTGTGTCAGCTTGTTACATAGTCACTGGAACATGAAGTACGTACAAGTCCCTTATTTATAAGTAGGTGCCCATTATACAATTTGTACTACACTCTAGGTAAATAGTAAAATTTTATCTGATGTAAAGCTAAAGCTTGTTATCTTTAGATGCTTCAGAACATTTATTGTTTGGCCAATTTTTAACAGATTTACAAAACTCATCCCTCCCACTCACCTGTTGTTTTGTACATGTACATGTAGATGGCCTCAGTGAAGCCCTTAAAACCTGGTACCACATTATGACCTCTGTGTTAGAGCCATGTTCATCTTCAAAAGCAAAGAGTGAAATATTCTTATAATCATCTATGGCTGAAATTTATGAAAATTGAAATGGAATTAAACTGGAATTAAATATATTAACTGGCACAATGGCAGGCTCTGGTGTAAAACACTGACTGCAATGAATCAATCTGCTGAGAGAAATTTGTTAAAAATGTAGAAAATCCTAACAAAATGTGGAAAAATCAGATGGATTTTAATACAAATAGAAACCATAAGATCCAGTATATCTATTAATGATAAAATAATTAAAAATGTAAGGCTTTATTATTCAGAAATACCTGTAAATGTGCCATTTATTATTCCATTAATGTTATGTAGTTTGTAAATATTGTATATAAAGTGAAAGAGTTAAATTTTAAAGGATCAACTGGAGTGGATCAGATAGCTGCAGCTGTTTTAAATTAATGTGCTGATATTATTGCTCTATCTCTTACCTGCCGTACATAATTGATCAAAAGCATTGCTAAGGAATCTTCCATCTCATCTGAATTCAGCCATGGTTATGACTGTTTATAAAATGGTTTCAGAATTATATCCAGATAATTATAGACCAACTTATTATCTGCCAAGTCTAAACCGTGTGAAAGAATTGACTTTAATTTATCCATCCCAGTCAAAATTTATATCCAGTCCTGTCAGCTAATACTAATACTGGTAGTTGATTGCTATGGACAGGGAGAATCGGTTGAAGCTGTCTACCCTGATTTTTAAGAAGGCCTTTTACTAAGGTGACCACAATATATGTGCATGAAAACTTGAAAAATACAGATGCTTTTGCTTATCACTCTGTTGGTTCGAAATCATAATTCTCGGACAGAAAACAACAAGTTTTTATTGGTTACTTTGGTAACATTGAAGCTGATCTGATGTCCATCAACTGAGTTCTTAATGGATACAATTTAGGGTCACTATTTATATTGTTTATAAATGCTTTCCCCAATATATACCCGATACAAAGACGTATCTCTCTCTCTCTCTCTCTCTCTCTCTCTATATATATATATATATATATATATATGCTACTACTTCGTACATGCCTGATTCTGATAAAACTTTGAACAAACATTGGGTGAAGATTTAGAGTATATACTCTCTTACAAGGCATGTCCAACTGCAAACAAGATAGATCCTCTTCAGCCATACATCAGCACATCTGGGTCTGTGTTCTACTGATTACTCCTAATAAACTGCATAAATCCAGATCTGCTGGAGCATTATGCGACAACTAATCTTGGTCTGCAGTTTATAGTTGGACCCAACTTTAAAGCAGGTATATATATGGTATGTTGTGTTGAATACTGGTGCTCACTTTAATATGTTTATCAATCCTGAAGAAAACAAAAAGCCCAGGCAGGGTTCTCAGAACCAGGCAGAGATGGGGAGTGTACAGAAAGCCAGATCTGGAGCAATATTGAAGATAATCTGATTGAAAATGTTGACACAGAAAAACTTTTGGGATTTGAACCAGTTTGATTTTGCAATCTAGACTCGTGTAAGCATGTGAACCATTTTGTCTTGCAATCTAGACTGGTTTAAGCCTGTGAACTTGTTTGGTTTTGCAATCTAGACTGGTGTGGACATGTGAACCAGTTTGGTTTTGCTATCTAGACTGGTGTAAGCCTGTGAACCTGTTTGGTTTTGCAATAAGCTCAAAAGTTTAGTGTTGAAAGAGAATAAGCAGTACTGTATCTACCACATAACTATTTTAAAAAAATATTTTACAGCATTTTTATTTTAATTTCGGAATACTGCTGGATGTTTTAGGGAAATGCCAGCAGATGGTAACATTTAAGGGATGCACAAACTTTGATGATCTTGGTACATGTATGTATGATTCTAAATTACCATTTGATGAATACATCATCCAAAATTCTGTTCTCTGAATCAAAATGACTGAAATTTGAATACATATTATTGCAACTCTGTATTAATATGCAAAGGGAACATTATTTAATTCCATTTACCATGAGTGATAATTTTAAAGTAAAAAAGAGTATGTTGGGGTCAAGAACATATCATTAATGATCCATATTTATCATTTAATATTGATGTTCTGGCACCTGCATATATTTGTATAGATACTGAAAACACATTGATATATTAGTCATTTAATGGTGAATCAAAAGAATTGTGCTTATTCACACAAAAACTGAAAATTAAGAGAAGGGTTTCATCTTCTTGGTTGATAGTGACTCATTATGAGTTAAATTTTTGAATTTTTCTGGATTGGGGTTTCTGGTATATTATCACCCTGGTAATAAAAATAAAAAATGATGAAGTTTTACCAGAATTTGCATGTTACATTTAGTGACTACACTTTTTGCACCTTAACATTTCTTTTCTCTTAAAATGAACAGTCTACATTTGTCTCAAGTCTGTTTCAGCATTGATTTAATAAGTAGGTCATTGTATTTTTCTGAACTAGGAGCTCATTTGTTTTGAGCAGGAAAATGAATGTCGGTTTCAGTTTAAAGTATAATTTATAAAAAGGCAATGAAATTCCTGTACAAATTATCCATTTTTCAAAGTCATATTGTGGATAGTTTTGTCTGCCAGTCACCGTGGACTTGACAGTATTTTACTTTGACTAGTTGGCTTCTGCTAACTCAGTATATGTGACATTGTTTACAAAGGAAAACCTAATACAAGTCAGGCCTATAGTACCTGGCAGAAAATTAGCAATAATGTTGTGCAAAAATTATCATTTTTTATTTCCATGTCCACCTTCATAAATTAAACTTCTAACTGAAAGTGACATTAATTTACCAGCTCAAAATAACTGAGATCTTGTGTTGCCGCAGTATGTATAATTTTTATTTTGGTAAAGTATTTTTTCTAACTTTTGACATGTGTAGCTATTTAACAATGTATTTAATTGATTTTAATCAAGTGTTATAACACTTCTTCATGAGACACAGAGAATAAGTGTCCACTTAAGTGTATTATTATTTCTTCCGCATATTTAAGTAGTTGTGTTGGTAATAAATTCATATTTCTTACATGCTTTTAGTTCGAGATGGAGATACAGTCAAGCATTACAGGATCCGTCAGTTGGATGAAGGTGGATTTTTCATTGCTCGTCGTGTTACATTCAGAACCTTAGCAGAATTGGTGGATCACTACTCTGAGGATGCAGATGGCCTTTGTGTCAATCTCCGCAAACCCTGCACACAGGCAGAAAAACCCCAGACTGTGGGGCTGTCTTACAACACCAAGGACCAGTGGGAGATCCCTAAGAGCTCTCTGAAGTTAATCAGGAAGATTGGACATGGTCAGTTTGGTGAGGTGTGGGAGGGTCTTTGGAACAACACAACACCGGTGGCCATTAAGACTCTCAAGCCAGGTATGGTGCATCTGTATCACATTCCTCTTAGATCAGTCTCCTACCCAGAGATTTGAGATTAGGTTTTGTTAATATAGATGTTATGGAGAGACTGTTGGATGCCTAACTTCAGCTGGGTTGATGATAGAATTTTCCATATAGTTCCCAGTTTTGTCCTAAAAATATTTACATCTTCAATTATCTGGTGTACCAGAAAATGTTTGGTAATTTTTTTTTTTAAATCTGGATTAGTCACCTATTCAGTTTTTGTTATTGTCCATTATGAACTAGTATTTCCTTCCATAACACTCATCTTTGAATGTTTTGATATCGATTAAATAAAAAATTTATTTAATGTTAAATTATGCATTTGTGAAGGTCTCTTTCTTATAAAATTTAGTTCATTACATGATTGACACAACTTTGCAAATATGCAAGGTTAATTTATACTAGCTACTTCAAGGTAAAAATCTACAGAAGAAAGCACTCATAAATTTTCACACGGCAGATACGTTCTTTTTCTTTAAATGAATCCCCATCTGAAAATTTTAATCATCTTTGGCAATTGTGGTAATTACTGAGTCAAACATAGCAGGACATGGACAAAACCTCATCAATAAAAGAACCCTCGGAGTCAGTAAACTTATCATTGATGTACATTTGTAGTAAAAAGACAAACTGTGTATTGAATGCCCATAAAAATTTGGGAACTTTTATTAGTTCATTGGATAATAAATCATGTTTGATTCAGAATTTGATAAAAATGAGTTTCCACTCAGCTGATAGTAATTATTATGGCAATGTAGATAATGTGGAGAAGGAGAAAGTATCATCTGTATTTGCTTATAAGTCACAGCAAGTTGCATAGACCCAGATCTATCATTGTATAATGTCCCTGCAGATCTTGGTCTTTGCAGTTTGTTAGGAGTAATTAGTAAGAAGTTCTGATGGCACATTTTTGTGATGACAGATCAGGTTCTAAGATGCTAATGCTTAAGTAATATTGTTGTAGCTGCTGGTATTTGATGCATGTATTTGATATGACAATGTTATCTGACATTTAAGTGAGTATATATGGTGCATGTATTTGATACGACAGTGTTATCTGCCTTTTAAGCGAGTATATATGGTGCATGTATTTTGATATGACAATGTTATCTGACATTTAAGTGAGTATATATGGTGCATGTATTTGATATGACAACGTTATCTGACTTAAGTGAGTGTATATGGTGCATGTATTTGATATGACAATGTTATCTGAGTTTCAAGTGAGTATATATGGTGCATGTATTTGATATGACAACGTTACCTGACTTAAGTGAGTATATATGGTGCATGTATTTGATAGGACAACGTTATCTGACTTAAGTGAGTATATATGGTGCATGTATTTGATAAGACAATGTTATCTGACTTAAGTGAGTATATGTGGTGCATGTATTTGATATGACAACGTTATCTGACTTAAGTGAGTATATGTGGTGCATGTATTTGATAGGACAACGTTATCTGACTTAAGTGAGTATATATGGTGCATGTATTTGATATGACAATGTTATCTGACTTTTAAGTGAGTATATATGGTGCATGTATTTGATATGACAATGTTATCTGACTTTTAAGTGAGTATATATGGTGCATGTATTTGATATGACAATGTTATCTGACTTTTAAGTGAGTATATATGGTGCATGTATTTGATAGGACAACGTTATCTGACTTAAGTGAGTATATATGGTGCATGTATTTGATAAGACAATGTTATCTGACTTAAGTGAGTATATATGGTGCATGTATTTGATATGACAATGTTATCTGACTTTTAAGTGAGTATATATGGTGCATGTATTTGATATGACAACGTTACCTGACTTAAGTGAGTATATATGGTGCATGTATTTGATATGACAATGTTATCTGACTTTTAAGTGAGTATATATGGTGCATGTATTTGATATGACAATGTTATCTGACTTAAGTGAGTATATATGGTGCATGTATTTGATAGGACAACGTTATCTGACTTAAGTGAGTATATATGGTGCATGTATTTGATATGACAATGTTATCTGACTTTTAAGTGAGTATATATGGTGCATGTATTTGATATGACAATGTTATCTGACTTTTAAGTGAGTATATATGGTGCATGTATTTGATATGACAATGTTATCTGACTTAAGTGAGTATATATGGTGCATGTATTTGATAGGACAACGTTATCTGACTTAAGTGAGTATATATGGTGCATGTATTTGATAAGACAACGTTATCTGACTTAAGTGAGTGTATATGGTGCATGTATTTGATATGACAATGTTATCTGACTTTCAAGTGAGTATATATGGTGCATGTATTTGATATGACAACGTTACCTGACTTAAGTGAGTATATATGGTGCATGTATTTGATAGGACAACGTTATCTGACTTAAGTGAGTATATATGGTGCATGTATTTGATAAGACAATGTTATCTGACTTAAGTGAGTATATATGGTGCATGTATTTGATATGACAATGTTATCTGACTTTTAAGTGAGTATATATGGTGCATGTATTTGATATGACAATGTTATCTGACTTTTAAGTGAGTATATATGGTGCATGTATTTGATATGACAGTTGAGATGCTAATGCTTAAGTAATATTGTTGTAGCTGCTGGTACTTTATCTGGTGCTGATACTTCTGATGACGATGATGCCAGTTACATTAATGGCTATTTTTCAGGCACTATGGATCCCAAGGATTTCCTAGCCGAGGCTCAGATAATGAAGAAGCTGAGACATGCCAAGCTGATCCAGTTGTATGCAGTATGTACACAGGATGAGCCCATCTATATTGTAACCGAGCTCATGAGGCATGGCAGTTTGCTCGAGTACCTACAGGGTAAGTCTTTAAAATGATATTACCATGAAGAAGAAAAAAATGTTTTAGCATGGTTTTTTTCTTAACATTTATTTTATCATTTTCATCATTCTATGTGTACATTTGTCCAGTTCACTATCAGCTTCTGTATACATGTTCAGTTCTGCATTGCAAATTCCTGTGGAGAAAAAAAAAATTCTTAGCAACAATGTTTATTGTCAAAACATAGTGGCCAGGCAGATTGACCTTTAACCTGAATAAACTAGAATATGCATGAATTTCAATCCAGTCCATCAGATAGAAAAACAGATTTGCATGGATATTGTTTGCATGTTATTAAAGGGGTACTTTGCCAGTGCAATGCATGGCATGCATATGTGCCAATTTTCCTCCATGGATATTTGTCTGGATCCTTTTAAATCTTTATGATAGTTGTAACTGCCACATCACAGTTGCCAGGATATAGATATATATAAAATGGCAAATTGCATTGTGTAGCAAACTCATAGTAAGACCAGCATTAGTTATCAGATCACAATATATTGAGAACAGTTATGTGGTATAGACCTGTAATGCATTGTATCTGGAATCAAGTTATAATTGGGTGCATCTGTCTATCCATCCATCTGCACACATACACATGCACAACAAATCACAGACACACACACACATACACACATGTGAATATGTATATACATTGGGTTTTATGGCACGGTAGCTTCATCTTAGCCATATGGTGCAGAGCGGAAGCTAGGTAGCAGAAATGATAAAGGCATCAACAGGTCACACACTTTCATAAAGTCCAAGAACTCGGTTGGAATGTAATCATGCACAAAGGTTAGCTCTATTAGTTGCTATTGCAACATACAAGTGTGTAGATCAGACCAGTCTACATCCCTCATCCTGCAGGGGGATATTTTATGTGTAGGTGGATAATCCTTCAGAAGATGTCTTCCTTTCTTAAATGTTACTGAGATATTGTCATTTTTTTCAATCATTGTCACTTTATTATTCACATAAATCTGTTTTACTGATTACTTATCGAACTCTGTAGCTGCTATCATTGTACTTGAAGAAATACAGTGTGTATGAGGAGTTGAAACAGCAATTGTAAAATTTACTTCTTTGAATGTAGAACATCTGGCAAAGTTGCAAGGGTAATCTTTTGCATATATTTAACAGATAACATGAGATGACTGCTTAGTCCTTTAACCACTAAGTAACTTTGTAGGCATAGAGCCTTCAACACTAAGTAACTTTGTAGGCATAGAGCCTTCAACATTAAGTAACTTTGTAGGCATAGAGCCTTCAACATTTAGTAACTTTGTAGGCATAGAGCCTTCAACACTAAGTAACTTTGGAGGCATAGAGCCTTCAACACTAAGTAACTTTGTAGGCATAGAGCCTTCAACATTAAGTAACTTTGTAGGCATAGAGCCTTCAACACTAAGTAACTTTGTAGGCATAGAGCCTTCAACATTAAGTAACTTTGTAGGCATAGAACCTTCAACAGTTAGTAACTTTGTAGGCATAGAGCCTTCAACACTAAGTAACTTTGGAGGCATAGAGCCTTCAACATTAAGTAACTTTGTAGGCATAGAGCCTTCAACACTAAGTAACTTTGTAGGCATAGAGCCTTCAACATTAAGTAACTTTGGAGGCATAGAGCCTTCAACACTAAGTAACTTTGGAGGCATAGAGCCTTCAACATTAAGTAACTTTGTAGGCATAGAGCCTTCAACATTAAGTAACTTTGTAGGCATAGAGCCTTCAACACTAAGTAACTTTGTAGGCATAGAGCCTTCAACACTAAGTAACTTTGTAGGCATAGAGCCTTCAACACTAAGTAACTTTGGAGGCATAGAGCCTTCATCATTTAGTAACTTTGTAGGCATAGAGCCTTCAACATTAAGTAACTTTGTAGGCATAGAGCCTTCAACACTAAGTAACTTTGTAGACATAGAGCCTTCAACACTAAGTAACTTTGTAGGCATAGAGCCTTCAACATTAAGTAACTTTGTAGGCATAGAGCCTTCAACACTAAGTAACTTTGTAGGCATAGAGCCTTCAACATTAAGTAACTTTGGAGGCATAGAGCCTTCAACATTTAGTAACTTTGTAGGCATAGAGCCTTCAACACTAAGTAACTTTGGAGGCATAGAGCCTTCAACACTAAGTAACTTTGGAGGCATAGAGCCTTCAACACTAAGTAGCTTTGGAGGCAGAGCCTTCAACACTAAGTAACTTTGTAGGCATAGAGCCTTCAACATTTAGTAACTTTGTAGGCATAGAGCCTTCAACATTAAGTAACTTTGTAGGCATAGAGCCTTCAACATTAAGTAACTTTGTAGGCATAGAGCCTTCAACACTAAGTAACTTTGTAGGCATAGAGCCTTCAGCACTAAGTAACTTTGTAGGCATAGAGCCTTCAACATTTAGTAACTTTGGAGGCATAGAGCCTTCAACACTAAGTAACTTTGTAGGCATAGAGCCTTCAACATTAAGTAACTTTGGAGGCATAGAGCCTTCAACATTAAGTAACTTTGTAGGCATAGAGCCTTCAACACTAAGTAACTTTGGAGGCATAGAGCCTTCAACATTAAGTAACTTTGGAGGCATAGAGCCTTCAACATTTAGTAACTTTGTAGGCATAGAGCCTTCAACACTAAGTAACTTTGGAGGCATAGAGCCTTCAACACTAAGTAACTTTGGAGGCATAGAGCCTTCAACACTAAGTAGCTTTGGAGGCATAGAGCCTTCAACACTAAGTAACTTTGTAGGCATAGAGCCTTCAACATTAAGTAACTTTGGAGGCATAGAGCCTTCAACATTAAGTAACTTTGTAGGCATAGAGCCTTCAACACTAAGTAACTTTGTAGGCATAGAGCCTTCAACACTAAGTAACTTTGTAGGCATAGAGCCTTCAACATTAAGTAACTTTGGAGGCATAGAGCCTTCAACATTTAGTAACTTTGTAGGCATAGAGCCTTCAACATTAAGTAACTTTGTAGGCATAGAGCCTTCAACACTAAATAACTTCGGAGGCATAGAGCCTTCAACATTAAGTAACTTTGGAGGCATAGAGCCTTCAACATTTAGTAACTTTGTAGGCATAGAGCCTTCAACACTAAGTAACTTTGGAGGCATAGAGCCTTCAACACTAAGTAACTTTGGAGGCATAGAGCCTTCAACATTTAGTAACTTTGTAGGCATAGAGCCTTCAACATTAAGTAACTTTGTAGGCATAGAGCCTTGAACACTAAGTAACTTTGGAGGCATAGAGCCTTCAACATTAAGTAACTTTGGAGGCATAGAGCCTTCAACATTTAGTAACTTTGTAGGCATAGAGCCTTCAACACTAAGTAACTTTGGAGGCATAGAGCCTTCAACACTAAGTAACTTTGGAGGCATAGAGCCTTCAACACTAAGTAGCTTTGGAGGCATAGAGCCTTCAACACTAAGTAACTTTGTAGGCATAGAGCCTTCAACATTTAGTAACTTTGTAGGCATAGAGCCTTCAACACTAAGTAACTTTGTAGGCATAGAGCCTTCAACATTAAGTAACTTTGTAGGCATAGAGCCTTCAACACTAAGTAACTTTGTAGGCATAGAGCCTTCAGCACTAAGTAACTTTGTAGGCATAGAGCCTTCAACATTAAGTAACTTTGGAGGCATAGAGCCTTCAACATTTAGTAACTTTGTAGGCATAGAGCCTTCAACATTTAGTAACTTTGGAGGCATAGAGCCTTCAACACTAAGTAACTTTGTAGGCATAGAGCCTTCAACATTAAGTAACTTTGGAGGCATAGAGCCTTCAACATTAAGTAACTTTGTAGGCATAGAGCCTTCAACACTAAGTAACTTTGGAGGCATAGAGCCTTCAACATTAAGTAACTTTGGAGGCATAGAGCCTTCAACATTTAGTAACTTTGTAGGCATAGAGCCTTCAACACTAAGTAACTTTGGAGGCATAGAGCCTTCAACACTAAGTAGCTTTGGAGGCATAGAGCCTTCAACACTAAGTAACTTTGTAGGCATAGAGCCTTCAACATTAAGTAACTTTGGAGGCATAGAGCCTTCAACATTAAGTAACTTTGTAGGCATAGAGCCTTCAACACTAAGTAACTTTGTAGGCATAGAGCCTTCAACACTAAGTAACTTTGTAGGCATAGAGCCTTCAACATTAAGTAACTTTGGAGGCATAGAGCCTTCAACATTTAGTAACTTTGTAGGCATAGAGCCTTCAACATTAAGTAACTTTGTAGGCATAGAGCCTTCAACACTAAGTAACTTTGGAGGCATAGAGCCTTCAACATTAAGTAACTTTGGAGGCATAGAGCCTTCAACATTTAGTAACTTTGTAGGCATAGAGCCTTCAACACTAAGTAACTTTGGAGGCATAGAGCCTTCAACACTAAGTAACTTTGGAGGCATAGAGCCTTCAACACTAAGTAGCTTTGGAGGCATAGAGCCTTCAACACTAAGTAACTTTGTAGGCATAGAGCCTTCAACATTTAGTAACTTTGTAGGCATAGAGCCTTCAACACTAAGTAACTTTGTAGGCATAGAGCCTTCAACATTAAGTAACTTTGGAGGCATAGAGCCTTCATCATTTAGTAACTTTGTAGGCATAGAGCCTTCAACACTAAGTAACTTTGTAGGCATAGAGCCTTCAGCACTAAGTAACTTTGTAGGCATAGAGCCTTCAACACTAAGTAACTTTGGAGGCATAGAGCCTTCAACACTAAGTAACTTTGCAGTTGTAAGCAAAATGACTTGTGGAGTTTGAAATAACACAGCATTGCCAATTTTAAAGATATCTGGCTGGATTGGGTATCAAAATAAAGGTTCAAAATCATGTATGACTTATTCAATAAAATTTGCGTATCTATTACAACTGTTAAAATACAGGTGCAAACAGGTAACACAAACAGGTAAAAATACATGAGCAATTATTTACCGCATTAGACGGACATTGTATTCAAAACCTTCAACTGAATAAAAGATTTGAAAAGATTCTAGAGCTTTTCTGTAGCCATCTAACACTTGGATGGGTCAAGCTTTCCTAGAAAACTAATATAAATCTCTTTGGTTCTAAGACTTTTGTCCAAACAAAAACATAGTGCACACTTCCCCCAGACCTTCAAAGTCCTCATTATCATTATCACAAGCAAATTCCATTGCCTCTCCAGACATTTTTTCTTGTTTTCAGTTAGCTGTATAGGGTCACAACTGCTAAAATACACTGATAATTCATAATCTTACTTTACTCTCATCTTGCATTGAACTTCACCATTTAAATAAAATTTCACCATTCGGAAAACACATTTACAATTGCCTTCTTTCTTCTATAGTTGTTATTTTTGCATTAAAGCTAAACTCATATGATAATCCAAATATAATATCTACATTACAAGGAGGAAGTAATTAGAGCTATCCTAAAGTTTATTTAGTTGGGTACTATGACTCTGGGGAAGAATACTGTCCCAGACTGGTAAAGTGGCCCATACGGTTGACAGATTTACTTCCCCTAGACTGGAAAACCATTCATTGGTGATGAAAAGGTTTGTATCATACATAATTTACTCTTTGATGTATGCTACACTAAAGAGCAATACTAATGAGACCAAGAAAGTATTAGTAAACACCTGGCTTTTTATTAGTATTAATTCACTATTATGATTGTGTACTAACATGAATTTTGTGGTTGTTATAAACCAATACTTTAAAGACCCAGCAGACAGTGATCCTTGTGTGGAAAAATAGGATATCTTCCAAATCCTCTTTACATGTCAGTCAAAATGTCATTTTCACAAAACCGCAAAAATTTATATCCAGCAAATTACTGAAGCAACAATAGTTTGTTTTCAGGGTTTTTCAGTAATCTGGAGGGCATTGCTTGCTTCACTGTGTACAGTAAATTCTGTGTAAGTTTTTGTTTGCTTCTCATAGTAAACTTCAGGGTATTGTTTGCATAACTTAGTAGAGTGGATTGCAGGGTATTGTTTCCCTCACTTAGTAGAGTGGATTGCAGGGTATTGTTTCTTTCACTTAGTATGGTACATTTCTGTATTGTTCAGAACAGTAACCTTCAAGATATTGTTTGCTTCACTTAGTAAACTCCAGGATATTGTTTGCATAACTTAGTAAACTCCATGGTACTGTTTGCATCACTTAGTAAACTCCAGGGTATTGTTTGCATCACATAATAAACTCTAGGATATTGTTTTCATCACTTAGTAAACTCCATGGTATTGTTTGCATCACTTAGTAAACTCCAGTTTATTGTTTGCTTCACTTAGTAAACTCCAGGATATTGTTTGCATAACTTAGTAAACTCCATGGTACTGTTTGCATCACTTAGTAAACTCCAGGGTATTGTTTGCATCACATAATAAACTCTAGGATATTGTTTTCATCACTTAGTAAACTCCATGGTATTGTTTGCATCACTTAGTAAACTCCAGTTTATTGTTTGCTTCACTTAGTAAACTCCAGGATATTGTTTGCATAACTTAGTAAACTCCATGGTACTGTTTGCATCACTTAGTAAACTCCAGGGTATTGTTTACATCACTTAGTAAACTCTAGGATATTGTTTTCATCACTTAGTAAACTCCATGGTATTGTTTGCATCACTTAGTAAACTCCAGGATATTGTTTTCATCACTTAGTAAACTCCATGGTATTGTTTGCATCACTTAGTAAACTCCAGGATATTGTTTGCATAACTTAGTAAACTCCATGGTACTGTTTGCATCACTTAGTAAACTCCAGGGTATTGTTTACATCACTTAGTAAACTCTAGGATATTGTTTTCATCACTTAGTAAACTCCATGGTATTGTTTGCATCACTTAGTAAACTCCAGGATATTGTTTTCATCACTTAGTAAACTCCATGGTATTGTTTGCATCACTTAGTAAACTCCAGGATATTGTTTGCATAACTTAGTAAACTCCATGGTACTGTTTGCATCACTTAGTAAACTCCAGGGTATTGTTTACATCACTTAGTAAACTCTAGGATATTGTTTTCATCACTTAGTAAACTCCATGGTATTGTTTGCATCACTTAGTAAACTCCAGGATATTGTTTTCATCACTTAGTAAACTCCATGGTACTGTTTGCTTCACTTAGTAAACTCCAGTGTATTGTTTGCTTCACTTAGTAAACTCCAGGATATTGTTTGCATAACTTAGTAAACTCCATGGTACTGTTTACATCACTTAGTAAACTCCAGGGTATTGTTTGCATCACTTAGTAAACTCTAGGATATTGTTTTCATCACTTAGTAAACTCCATGGTATAGTTTGCATCACTTAGTAAACTATAGGATATTGTTTTCATCACATAGTAAACTCCATGGTATTGTTTGCATCACTTAGTAAACTCCAGGATATTGTTTGCTTCACTTAGTAAACTCCATGGTACTGTTTGCTTCACTTAGTAAACTCTAGGATATTGTTTGCTTCACTTAGTAAACTCCATGGTACTATTTGCATCACTTAGTAAACTCCAGTGTATTGTTTGCTTCACTTAGTAAACTCCATGGTACTATTTGCGTCACTTAGTAAACTCCAGTGTATTGTTTGCTTCACTTAGTAAACTCCATGGTACTATTTGCGTCACTTAGTAAACTCTAGGATATTGTTTGCTTCACTTAGTAAACTACAGGATATTGTTTGCTTCACTTAGTAAATTCCAGGATATTGTTTGCATCACTTAGTAAACTCCAGGGTTTTGTTTCCTTCACTTAGTAAACTCCAGGATATTGTTTGCATCACTTTGTAAACTCCAGGACATTGTTTCCTTCACTTAGTAAACTCCAGGGTATTGTTTTCATCACTTAGTAAACTCCAGTGTATTGTTTGCTTCACTTAGTAAACTCTAGGGTATTGTTTGCATCAATTAGTGAATTCCAGGATAGTGTTTGCTGCACTTAATAAACTCCAGGATATTGTTTGCATCACTTAGTGTTTGCTTCACTTAGTAAACTCCAGGATATTGTTTGCATCACTTAGTAAACTCCAGGGTATTGTTTGCATCATTTAATAAACTCTAGGATATTGTTTGCATCACTTAGTAAACTCTAGGATATTGTTTGCTTCACTTAGTGAATTCCAGGATATTGTTTGCTTCACTTAGTGTTTGCATCACTTAGTGAACTCCAGGATATTGTTGCATCACTTAGTGAACTCCAGGATATTGTTTGCATCACTTTGTAAACTCCAGGATATTGTTTACTTCATTTAGTAAACTCTATGATATTGTTTGCATCACTTAATGAATTCCAGGATATTGTTTGCTTCACTTAGTGTTTGCATCACTTAGTGAACTCCAGGGTATTGTTTGCATCACTTAGTAAACTCCAGGATATTGTTTGCTTCATTTAGTCAACTCCAGGATATTGTTTGCATCACTTAGTAAACTCTAGGATATTGTTTACTTCACTTAGTAAACTCTATGATATTGTTTGCATCACTTAATGAATTCCAGGATATTGTTTGCTTCACTTAGTGTTTGCTTCATTTAGTCAACTCCATGGTATTGTTTGCTTCATTTAGTAAACTCCAGGATATTGTTTGCTTCACTTAGTAAACTCTAGGATATTGTTTACTTCACTTAGTAAACTCCAGAATATTGTTTGCTTCACTTAGTAAGCTCCAGGATATTGTTTGCTTCAATTAGTACATAAAACTCCAGGGTATTGTCTCTTTCATTTATTACACAAAATTCCAGGGTATTGTTTGCATCATTTAGTACAGTAAACATCATGGCATTGTTTGTCCATTTCCAAGAGTAAAGTGCAGGGTATTTCTGTTTGCTTAGTAAACAATTTTAGTATTGCTTGCTTCAAGTTAATTTTGTACAGTAAACTTCAGGTCTTATGTGGCTTTACTTAGTTGTTTTTTTAAAAATCCCCATTAATTGTGACAAATGCTGGCCAGTTGAGATACATGTAATATTTTCAGTGTGTCTGTTTGCTGTAGTGAAATAACCTTTATCCAGATTCATTATGAAGCATAAAGTTTGTTCAGAATTGTCCCTTGATAAGTATTATAATGATCTAGCAAAGCTTAGCTGGTCTGCAAACCATTGCATTAATAAAGAAGATACTGTACATAATTTGACTCTTTGCTACTGATTAATTAAATTTGCGTTTGTTTTTCCTATGAACAATAGTGTCTTCCATTATAAGCCCCTTCTCCCTCAAAAAGACCAGCCCTAATGGAACGCTAACTTGTTTTGCATCAACTCACCCATATTCTGTACTTAAATATTATAGAAATCACCATGTTTTTCATATGTATCAAAATATGTGTAATGAAAATTCTACAAACATGCTTCATAATATTAAACTGGTCATTGGAGATTGGCATCCCTCTCCATTAAGACTTTTCCCAGCTCCATAATATTAAATATTGGAGATTGGCATCCCTCTCCATTAAGACTTTTCCCAGTTCCATAATATTAAATATTGGAGATTGGCATCCCTCTCCATTAAGACTTTTCCCAGCTCCATAATATTAAACTGGTCATTGTAGATTGGCATCCCTCTCCAGTAAGACTTTTCCCAGCTCCATTAATCTGATATACATCATAACATTAAACATTATTGTCATCATAACTATCATCGGCCAAGTGTTTGCTGAATGACATTTTTTTCCAAAGATTAACCACGCTTTGAGAAACAGCCATTTTGGGTTTCTATGTAGCCCATATTTTAAAGATACATTTGTAAAACTTCCTTGATGCAAGTTCAAACTAAAACATGATTCTTATTCCAGGACACTGTGCACCAATCAAATTAAGCTTAACATCTGTTTATGTCATGTGAATAGTTTCAGGTCAGATGTCACCAATCTGAAGTTTTGTCTCGTTTACCTGCAGATTAAAGACATACCACCTGTTATACTTGCAATTTCTGAGAAAATAAATCATATTCCTATCAATTTCATGCAGGTATGGCCAAATGTTAGGGTGTTCAAGTTTGCTAGGCCTGCTTGTAAGCGGCTACCCTATGCTGACTCTGTACGGTGTCAGCAAATTCCAGTTTTCTCATAGGCAATTGGTTCTGACCCTACACCCCAACATAAATGTCCAAATATAGAAAATAGAGTAGCAAGGGTCAGAGGAAACCAGGACTGCTTTATTACCAAACAAGCTGTTGGGGTAAAATAATTACCTCGGAATGGGGGTGGGGTGGAGGGCATATCAATATTATGAACCATGTTACATGGTGTTAATTTATAGAAAGTGAGTGAGTGTTGTCAAGCTGTGTCATTTTAACTAATGAAATTGAGTGCCTGTATCTGTAACAGTTGTCTAAGATGAATTCTCATTTTAATGAATAACATGGACAGCAGTTAATAATTATTGAGGACTGCTGAAGATGAAATCACTTTGAATACTGTATTGTTTTGTATCAAATTTCCACTACTTGTATTGATACGTGCATCAGTACATCAAAAGTATCAGTGAATTGATGAATGATTTCACTTATCAGCAAGTATATGTGGTATTTAAACCATTTCTAAACCCCCATATGAGCTTATTGTTCAGAACTTATAACAAGAAAACTTTCTTTGAGCAGGTAAGGGTCGCATTCTGAAGCTTCCCCAACTGATAGACATAGCAGCCCAGATAGCCAGTGGTATGGCCTACTTGGAATCCCAGAACTACATCCATCGTGATCTGGCTGCCAGAAACATCTTGGTAGGAGACAGCAACAATGTGAAAATTGCTGACTTTGGACTTGCTAGAGTCATCAAGGTAAAAACAAAAGGCTTATTTTTTTGTGTTAAGCCTAATTAGACTCCGATATGGAAATATATAAGTATTAGTTATCTTCTTTTATTTTCAATAACTACATATCTTTTATTGCAACTTTTAGGCACAAGTTTGACATTTTACACTTATGAAACTGAGCATTCATAATTTAAATTGTTGTAATGTTATGTTAATAAAATATAGTAATTATACATAATTATTTTATACATCATTACTTTGGTCAGAAATTTGAAGTGAATTTTTAGCTGTACTAGTCATAGACCAGAAAAGCTTGTGTGGTGAAAATGACGACCCTTAGATATCCAGTATGGCCACAATGGCAGCCCTCTTGAAAATATTGCTGCTGCTACTCCTGAAATGGACATTTATATCAACATAGAGTTTTCACTACAAGTTTCTTATGAAGTTTGTTTGACTGCATGGTGCCAATCTGTCATCCAATATGGCTGACATTGTATCCCTCTTGAAGATCTTGTTGTTGCTACTCGTAATGAGTGAATGTGTGTATCAGCATGAAGTTTTCACAGAAAGAACTATTATCATGTCCAGTTTAACATGAAAAGATGGCAATCTGACATCCAGTGTGGTCACCATGATCACCATCTTGAAAAATGTACTAACACTATTCTCCCAGAATGGATGGTCATATCAAAATGGGATTTTCACAAAAAGACTTCCAGAATGGATGGTCATATCAAAATGGAATTTTCACAAAATGACTTCCAGAATGGATGATCATATCAAAATGGGATTTTCACAAAAAGACTTCCAGAATGGATGATCATATCAAAATGGGATTTTCACAAAAAGACTCCCAGAATGGATGGTCATATCAAAATGGGATTTTCACAAAATGACTTCCTGAATGGATGGTCATATCAAAATGGGATTTTCACAAAAAGACTTCCAGAATGGATGGTCATATCAAAATGGGATTTTCACAAAAAGACTTCCAGAATGGATGGTCATATCAAAATGGGATTTTCACAAAATGACTTCCTGAATGGATGGTCATATCAGAATGGGATTTTCACAAAATGACTCCCAGAATGGATGGTCATATCAAAATGGGATTTTCACAAAAAGACTTCCAGAATGGATGGTCATATCAAAATGGGATTTTCACAAAAAGACTTCCAGAATGGATGGTCATATCAAAATGGGATTTTCACAAAAAGACTTCCAGAATGGATGATCATATCAGAATGGGATTTTCACAAAATGACTTCCTGAATGGATGGTCATATCAAAATGGGATTTTCACAAAAAGACTTCCTGAATGGATGGTGATATCAAAATGGGATTTTCACAAAAAAAACTTCCTGTGATGTCTTATTGGTACTAAAAAGGTGCCTATCTGGTTGCTAATATGGTCTGATAACCAAATATGGCCAGCATGGTAGCCATATTGAAAATAGGTTTTCACCTGAAGATTTTTGATGTCTGTTTGGTACTACAGTAAAACCTGTTATGAGAGACCGCCCCTTCTGCCAACCAAAAGCGGTCTCTCAAGACAGGTGGTCTCTCATAAGAGGTGTGTGAAAATGGACTGGTTTTCAGGGTCAATAGTTAGCATTGTTGAAAAATAAATAATACCCATACTCACTGTACATGTATCATATCCTTTATTCATGAATCTTGTTAAATAATGCATGCATTCCTCTCAAAATATCTTTATATAATAAAGATATACATCTATCAAACGAGAATAAAATTTATATTTCAACATCACATTAATATATACAAAAAATTAACAGTTAGATATGATGTATATATCTTATTTTATACACTTATTCACTTGTTTTTTTTTTAAAGAAATCCATTATACTTTTTTGTTGACATGTTTTACTCAGCTATTTGGTCTGAACATGTATCTCAGTTATTGCCCTTTCATGAATCAACTTCCCACTTACTGGTATGTTTTTACTCCTTGCGACACAAAACCACTCCCATACTCGCTCGTTCAGATCTCTGTAAACTGTCCGTCGTGCCGTGGCATATTTCCTCTGTGCTTGTGCACCTTTCTGCCATTCGTTTCTAATGGACTTCTTGTCTTTGATTACATTTTGAACTTGCGTTTTACCGACGCTTAAGCTGACTGCTATTTTGCGAGTGGTCTTGCCTTTTTCATTTCTTTCAATGACATTAATCCTTTCTTCCAGTGTTAAATTTTTTCTTTTTTTCAGCGGAGATTCTGCCGTTGTTATTAGTGTTGACGTTATAAAGACTATCTGTTTTGATCAGGTTTTGGGGAATTGTGGAATAAATATATATTATGTACCAATGAATGAAACCAAAAGACATAATTAACTCATCAGGAAACAATACTGTACATTTATTCTGAGACGAAGTTTAAATCAACAGCGTTATAGCTCGATAAACAAATGTTCCGACCATCTGTACCCACATAAACAGATTGTGGCTTGGTGAAACACTAACAAAAGAAATAAAAAATAATTTTAAAAAAATCCAGAAATGATTCTCACTTACTATTATTAAAGACAATGAGCTCATTCACCCTCCAGGCATTATGGATTAACTGGAAAGCAAACGACATACTCAAACCAACACTGAAGCCCTTTCAAACGATTTCTCACTTGGACATAAGGACTATCAGCGTTTTGTGAGTTTTCATACAGATAAAGAAAAAATACAAACCTCTAAATTGACTGCGTATATCCATCATTACTCCCTTTGATGTTACTCTTACTGGCTATTCACATGACTTCGGCACTACAATGGCGGTTAGTGACATGTACTTTAGTCTGGTTTACTGCAGTTTACAAAAGACACCGTACGCTGGAGTTGTAAATTTCACAAAACTGGTACTGTAGCAAGACAAATTATTTTTAAATACTTTATTAGAGCAATCTTTGCTATTTATGCAGTCTTTGTTACAAAGGAATAAATGATGGTTAGAGGTGTTTATCCCGATATATGGTTGTTCAACTATAGTGTTATTTAATGTGCACTTTGTTTGCATACTACATTTATCCCGAGCTCTAGTGTTTACAAAGGATTAAGTTAAGGTCAGTGGTGTCAATCTGTTTTGATTTTTTGGCGATGCGGTCATTCATAGCAGTGTCAAAATGCATATTTTGCCAAGAAATCGCGGTCGCTGGTCGCGTTCAGCGGATGGTCGTTCATAACAGAGCGTTTATATAGTAAAATCGATCCGTGCATTACGATTGTGGTCGGAAATGACAGGTGGTCGCTCATAGCAGAGGTCGCTCATGACAGGTTTTACTGTATATGAAAATGGTACCAATCTGATCTCCAACATGATCATCAAATTTTGATATTGCTACATCTGCAGAATTGATGGCATCAGGTTGATGGGATTTTCATCAAAAGACTATATCATGTCTAATCAGTTATAAATTAATACTGGGCCAATCTGATCTCAATATGGCCAGCATAGTGGCCATCTTGAAAATCTGGTTATGGCCATTTTTCCTAAGAGGAGAGCTGTAGCAACATGTTTGTTTTACCAAAAGATTTATTATTATGTCTAGTTGGTCCTCAGTGAAAAATGTGCTGATCTGACATCCAATATGGCTGCTATGATAGCCACCTTAACAATTTTGTTATAGCTACTTGCCCAAATGGACAGATATGGTGATGTGGGATTTTCAGTAAAGACATCTTGTGATATCTGCTTGATCTTAAATGAAAATGGTGACAATTAGGTATTTTGTGAACACACACTCAAACTTAGAAAATAGTTTTGTTACCAAATTTATAATGTAGGAATACTCAACTGTTAAAAGGAAGAAACAGTTCTGTATGGGATGGCTAGAAATGTTTCGTTTAGCAGTAGAATATGAGTCCCATCAAGTGACTCTTGTAATCTTTCCAGGTCAGGTTGGTATATACGGGACATAAGTATCACTTTTCTGGTAGCAGCAGCTTTTTGGTCATTAATGTTGTAACTCTCTGTTTTAATATTACAGATGGGACATAGTGTTCTGTAGGTATGACTCAGTGTTCTGCAAAACTCGTGTTTAATTATTTGGATTATGTACATTTTACAAGGTAGAAAGTTACCCATGGTTTTTTTTGTAATCCCCAAGTGTGTTATGATCTGGCATATGATTGCATGTTACTTACTACAAAAAGGTAACATTTACCCTCTTCCTGGCATATGATTGCATGTTATTTACTACAAAAAGGTAACATTTACCCTCTTCCTGGCATATGATTGCATGTTATTTACTACAAAAAGGTAACATTTATCCTCTTCCAGGCATATAATTGCATGTTACTTACTACAAAAAGGTAACATTTACCCTCTTCCTGGCATATGATTGCATGTTATTTACTACAAAAAGGTAACATTTATCCTCTTCCTGGCATATAATTGCACGTTACTTACTACAAAAAGGTAACATTTACCCTCTTCCTGGCATATGATTGCATGTTATTTACTACAAAAAGGTAACATTTACCCTCTTCCTATTTGATTGTTAACAAGATTTTAGTTTTTCTTTTAAGGAGGATGAGTATGAAGCAAGAGTTGGTGCCAGATTCCCTATCAAATGGACAGCGCCAGAAGCTGCCAGTTACAACCGTTTTACTATAAAGTCGGATGTCTGGTCCTTTGGGATTCTGCTCACTGAAATTGTCACGTATGGCAGAATACCGTATCCAGGTATAAATAGTTATATAAGAAGTCAGCTTCATTACATAGATCAAAGCATGGATTTTCAACAAATTATCATGAAATGATAACGTTTGTCAATGGATTTTATCAGCAGATATGATAGATAAAAGGATTTATCAACAGACAGTTCCATGACAATACTACCCCTTTCAGAAAATTGGAAACCTTGTCGATAATCATGTAAGCGAAAAACTGCAAACTACTATTTACATTGCTGGGACACTGCCGACAATTCACACTCTTCTCTTGTAATCAGCATTTTCCGAACCTCTGATTGCCATGATCTGGATGTGACATGGCTGTAAAGTCAACGCCCAATGCATCCAATCTTACGTTGGCACCTTTGCTTTGTCATAGTTTAAGTGGCTGGTAGTCCATTTCAATGGTAAATTCCCTTCAGAAAAGGTATGTGTGAAATTTTCCCATTTCCCAACCCACTGCCAAACACTTTTTGAATCGCTGAGTAGTTTTGCTCCCAAGGCAACAATTCTCTACACTCACAAGTGAAGGTAACTTCACTCCTGCTTGCTCCTGTAACAAAACTGTTCATAATTCCATGTCTGCAGCAACAGTTCTGACCAGAAATGATTTATTTAACTCCAGTAACTTTAGGATTGGCGAACTGATCAACTTGTTGTTTATATAATGTTAAAATGGCTTCCTTGATGGCCATTCTGAAAATCTTTATATGGCTACTTCTCTGGACTATAGTCATATTGACATGGGGTTTTCACTGAAACACTCTTGCAGTAATGTAGCTAGAATGAAAATGGTGTTCATATGACTGCCAACATGCCAATTCAAAAGTCTCTCTTAGCACTCTGAAATAGGTTTTAATGTGAAATGTTAGCATTCGGAAATAGGTTTTAATGTGAATTGTCTTTACTTAGGTTGTTAGTTGTAATGGTATTTAAGTATAATAATACAAGTATGAATAGATTTTTATCATTTCATGCTATTTGTGGATATACCTAAATAATACCTTCAAACGATACACTTGAATTTTTGTGTGGGGGGGAGTAATCCTACTTTGCATGTGGTTATATATAGACAGTGTCTGAGACAAGTTCGATAATCCTGTATCCATGGTATCAGGTTCAAGGTCAGAGCCCATGGCAAAGAAATTTGCACTGCACTTGCAGGTATCTTTGGAACATGTTAACCCGAGAATAAGAAAATATTTTTGTTTCCAAATTTGGCATGTTGTAATTTCTCAAGAATGACAAGGATGGTTGTTTCAGTACTTAGAGTTGCAGTAAAGAAACAGACTTATCTTGATTCCTTTAAAGGATGTGTTGTAAGAGTTATTGCCCTCTTTTACTTACAATAATAGCATATTGCAGAAGTTTGTGAATGCAACCATTGCAGTTTTTAACTGATTTCTATGGATATTAGTCATATAATGGTCATCATCAGAAGATATACTTGTTGACTAGCCATGGTAGTTGTAGGTTTTAAGAAGTGTGGTGCATTTGTTTGAATATGGGAGAGGCAGGGCTATGTTTAAGTAAAATGTGAGCAAATTGCTTACCATTCCTCCAGTTGTTATTTTTTCCTTGAATGAACTACAATAGATGTACAATAGCGAGAATATAGTCTCAGTAGAAACAAAAAAGAAATGATGATTCATTTAAAGGTTTCCTCCAGTATTGTAAAGTGCAAGAATTTGGGATCTATAATGAATGTGTAATTTCAGTGTATTAGCAGCATACAATTTTAGCAAATTACTAATGTGCAAACATTTTGGTGGTTTACCTTAAATTTATTGCGTGCAGCTATGCAAAGAAGTCAAGTGTAGTTGCACTGTTCTCACACAAACTCTCACACATTCTCTTAAACCACATATAATGTGGGCCTCAACCAACAGCATTGAATGTTCAAATAAAAGTAGTTAATCAGAACAGCATCCATTGGTCATTTGTTCGTGTCCATATTGCCAAAGGTCTGGAGGTCAGTTTAAAGAATATCTTACATAGTTAGTGGTCCATATTGACACTGTTGGACAGCTTAGAGACTAATTACTTTATTCGTATTATATACCTGAAGGAATGTTGAAGTCAGTTGAAATAGGGCTAAATTTTATTTAAAGTTTGGTCATCATACATTTCAGGCTGGATATCTTATATTGCCAGTGTCTGAGAAGGGGTGAGAAGATATTATCCCAATATTTTTATCTAACAGGAGGACTGTATTAGATACATAATAGTAAAGCCATCTGGAAAAGTTAATAGCCAGTGGCTACTTTGTCTAAATTAATGCTATTTGATGTATAATGAGCAGCTGCGACCATCATCAGTCATGTAGTTATTACATTATATTTCTGATATCAGAATTGTCCACTTACCTGTACATTTACTTACTTTGACCCAATATACATTAATGTTGGTAAGAACAAACAAACTTGGTAAAATATTAACTATCTACTGAGTTAGATGGAGTTTTTTGTCCTTTGACTTGTCTATGATTGTGTTCAGTTCATATGAAGTGTAGAATGTAGAATGGAATATTTTATTTTAATAATTCTTTCTACCATTATAATTAACTACAATATGTGTTGTGACACTAATTGTATGACATTTTCAATTTTATGAAGTTTTCTTCTTTTACTAATATTAACATTGTGGGACCAAGTTATCACATTCCAATTGTGCTGGCAGCATTGGTGCTACAAATTTTCATTGAAGTTTCTTGGAATTAATATAAATTAGTCCCTCATTGTAAACCCCTTCATTATACCACTGCCCCTCTTATGAAACTGGAATGGTCATGAATCCCATTAAATTCAGGTCCAATTTTGTTTAATCATCTTTATTTATTTCACTTTATTTCAGTTCTTGGCTCATCAGAAACAATTATACAGAGAATAATTGCTAAATACATGTGAATAATAAATATATGTCATTGAATTGGTAAAAAACGTGGTATTTTAACGAGTGGTGAAGCCACAAGTAAAGATACTGAAGTTTTTCACCCACAAGATAAAATATAACCATTATTCACTCTTAACAAACACATTTTATTTTATTTTATGCTCAGATGTAATGGCTGGCAATATGTATAACAGATTAAAGTTGCAGATTTCTTACTGGATCCCATGTAATGTCCTCTGTTTACCATTTATGCTCTAATGTCTTTTGTGAATATTTACACCAAAAATATAGACTGTAACATAATTCTCCATGACAATTCAAAGTGAAATTGCACATTAATATTTAGAAGAAAAAAGAATTTGCTCCTTATTTCATTTGATCTTGGTTCATCTTGAGTGGCATGTGGCCATCCCTGCCACTTGTCTGCTATTGATGGGCAACGAATAAATATGATATAGTTTCACTGTAGTCAGTTATGAAGAACTTTTCCATCAGAAAAATCCAGTAACTCATGGCCTAACATAAAAGAAAATTGATTTCACATAAGTAAATGCTATATTTTTTGTTTAAACGTAACATGAGGACACTGACTTGTTGCAACATTGTTCAGTACCAGACCCCCTCATTTACAATACAGGACAGTTATATGGTTCATGTGAACAGCGCCGTAAAGAGGCATCAGTGTATATCACAGTGGTTTACAGGCAAGATATATGGTGTTCTTTAGAACCTATATTACTAAGTGAAACTTTTTTTTATCAGGAAGACAAATTAGATTTAATTAATTGGAAATAAGTTCAGGTAATAATTTAAGGCAAACTCACCATATCATTGATGCTGTTGTCTTGTTCTTTGCTTTGTTTTGTAATGAAATTTGTTCCTTTGAATAGATTTGACTGATTTGTGAGATTTATTATAAACCTGTTTCACTGTATTCTGTTTGTCAAGGTCTGCAAAATATAAAAGTAATTTTCATATCAGATTTGCTGAATTACTTAAGCTTTCTTAACATCAGAATGCTATATAGAGTTGTAGTATTATTACATACATAACATCAGAATGCTATATAGAGTTGTATTATTATATATACATAACATCAGAATGCTATATAGAGTTGTAGTATTATTACATACATAACAGCAGAATGCTATATAGAGTTGTAGTATTATTACATACATAACATCAGAATGCTATATAATGTTGTAGTATTATTACATACATAACATCAGAATGCTATATAATGTTGTAGTATTATTACATACATAACATCAGAATGCTATATAGAGTTGTAGTATTATTACATACATAACATCAGAATGATATATAGAGTTGTAGTATTATTTCATACATAACATCAGAATGCTATATAGAGTTGTATTATTACATACATAACATCAGAATGCTATATAGAGTTGTAGTATTATTACATACATAACATCAGAATGATATATAGAGTTGTAGTATTATTACATACATAACATCAGAATGATATATAGAGTTGTAGTATTATTACATACATAACATCAGAATGATATATAGAGTTGTAGTATTATTACATACATAACATCAGAATGATATATAGAGTTGTATTATTATATATACATAACATCAGAATGCTATATAGAGTTGTAGTATTATTACATACATAGCATCAGAATGCTATATAGAGTTGTATTATTACATTCATAACATCAGAATGCATATATAGAGTTGTATTATTACATACATAACATCAGAATGATATATAGAGTTGTAGTATTATTACATACATAACATCAGAATGCTATATAATGTTGTAGTATTATTACATACATAACATCAGACCTAGAGAATGCTATATAGAGTTGTAGTATTATTACATACATAACATCAGAATGCTATATAATGTTGTAGTATTATTACATACATAACATCAGAATGCTATATAGAGTTGTAGTATTATTACATACATAACATCAGAATGCTATATAGAGTTGTAGTATTATTACATACATAACATCAGACCTAGAGATTATAACTTGGAGCATGAGTTTGAAATTTGAGTTTTGATTTTCAGTGAACCAAATGTGACGTTACAGATGTAAAATTCTTTGTTATTGGCTAAATCAAAATCTCTAGCAGGAATTCAGTCTCACATGGTTTGTGATTCCAGGCCAGGTCTTTCCAGGGTGATAAAGTCACAGAGGTGACAGGAATTAAGGATATGGCATTCTGTTATTGATAGCAACACCAAATTATATGACCATAGTGTATTCTAGAACATTAGACCAGAAAGTTTGAACTGTATTCTGTCCTTTTAAGGTATGACCAATGCTGAGGTACTGCATCAGGTGGAGCATGGCTACAGGATGCCATGTCCCCAGGGGTGCCCTAAGACCCTGTATGAGATCATGCTGGAATGCTGGCGGAAGGAGGAGATGGAGAGACCCACTTTCGAAACTTTACAATGGAAACTTGAAGAATTCTTCACTACAGAGGGAACAGACTATAAGGATCCAAATGTTGTCAGCGTACGATGATCCAAACACGTTTAGATTAATTTGAAAATTCACAGAATTGCTCATATTCTGTTGTGACAGTGATACGATGTCCTTTCAAAGCAGAGTTGATAGCACGAGTAGCAGCTTTAAAGATTGAATTATTTCCAGGGATAAGTTACCAATATTCCAATATAGTTTTCTCCTGGATCTCCTCTATGTCACGACATTTTATGGCTTAATTATTGTTCATTATGCATATTAGTCTGCAGAGAACTGAAAATAGTTTTGGAATACTGGTCACATTAACATTCTAAAAGACAGAATGTAAGAAGGTAATTTAAGTAAAAAATCACTTGATGAATGGCCAAGTAAAAAATTAGTTACCAAATTGGCAAGTACGAACTCGTTTGTAGTTATCATCAGAGTAATTTATATTTCTCATGATTTTCTTAAGTTAGTAGCGATTTTGTAAATTTTTTATTTTGAATCTGAAAAAATAAATCTTATTAGGCCTTTTTCTCAATTGTCTGTTTTAGGATTATTAGGATCATCCTCAAGCAGTTAAGTGAGGTGCTATTAACTGTTTGACATGAAAACAGAACATATTTTAAGGCTATTATATAGTAGGTCAGTTTTGAAATTTTCAAGATAATTTAAAACATTCAGTAAATGACTTTTAACCTTGATTGTTTTTGTAGGATTGATTATTGTATTGATCTCTAATGTGTACTGATCATAGATCAAGTTCAGCATAGGAATTCTCAAGCCCACATTAGTGATAAGTGAGATATGCTTGCTTACCCCTTGGAACTAAGGTCACAATATTCATAAAATTTTCATTAAGGTTTTGAATGAAATTCTTTCTTATTATGCAATGGGGGAGGCATATAGCTGTCACCATGTTTGACTGTCTGTCTTAGCCTATAAATATTGTCATTTCCAGGGCATATTTCTATGAAACATTGTTCACATGTTAGACTAGCTGTCTAGATGTGCTTTTTGCTATTCAGTTCTCAGTTTCAATATTTTCAGTGGGGCTTTTCCTATTTGTTTTTCTTCTGACCATCCACTTATCTATAAATTATCCAGACCTTAAATTTTGCGACAAATCTCCAAAACCATTTAAGATCTCTCTGAAGGTTGGTGCAGATAGACTAATTTTGTAATGTACCTTTATCCATTCACATTCTTATGTGGGATTTTTGTATCCCTTTTCTACTTTTCCTCAAATGCTGTTGAAGATAGCGCAGTGAAATTTGGCTACTTTCAATATCTGTCCACAAACTTTACAGCTTTGTCTTAAAGGTTATAGTCAGATTTCATTTTTCACTCTTATGACCTCACCATCGTAGACAAGGGACACTGAACTTGCTTGTTTCACTAAAATTGCTTGTTTCATCTGTCAATTCTTTCACAGCTTATTTTGTTACTCTTCAGAAATAAAATTTGAAAACTAATAACCCATGCCAGTGCTCTACAAACTGTTAATTAGTTCCAATGCAAGAATATTAATTATTGTAGTTAATGTTGATTACAGCTTGAATGTATTATCACTAATGGATCTTTAAAATATTGGTGAGTGCATTCTAATATCTTAATATTCACGTTATATTATTTGTTTTTTAAACAACTATTTCTCACTTTGAATGACAAGGGGCAGGGGTCTGAATTTATTCCAGGCATTAGTTTGGAAATAAGTCAGTGGCATTAGATGAATTATTGGAAACAGGTTGATGGTAGAGCAGGTACTCTAGATGTGCCACCATGACATAAATAGCTCAGGATGTTACTGTATATTCATATTTGCTCATTACAAAGCATTGTTATATATGAAGTTTGACTAGGTGAATTTCTAAAGCCGATTATTGACAGTATGCTGAGATGTGAAGCCCCAGATCTCCAAAAAGCAGTTGCAACCAGTAAACAATGGCTCAGATTAAGTCAGTTGATTTTTGTAACATTGGCAATATAATTCTGATTAAATGGCTGCTTGGAATACCAACTTGTCATTTGTCAAAAGGTATTTGTTTAAGTGACTTTGAAAATAAATTTGGTCTCCTGGGGGTTTCTCATCAGTAGGTAGAATTCAAATGGCAGGAATGGACAATGCATTGAATCAGGAATTTCTGACATTCTGGATGCATTCTCCTTTTAACAACTTTCCGTGTCATGATGGTTTTTGTTTGCTTCATGAAAATTAATTTGCATAAATTTGAATCATTCTCATCGGGTGTACAAAGAAGGCAATTTCCAAAAGATCTTGTAAACTTCCCTACCTCGCTTCATAATGAAGCAGCTATTTAAAACACAGAACAGTTATATAATTATACATAACAGAACACCTGGTTCATGGCATCTTATGTCTTGAGATATTATTCCTTGTGGTTAGTTGTATCATGGCCCTGACAGTTCATGTCTTGGGAAATAAACAATAAGAAAAGCACTGATGTGGTAAATTCTTTGTCTTAATTGATTATTGAGAGGGATTTAGAATACAGCAAGCTAGTTTGATGATCTACCATCTTTCTCTCTGATCTCACCCTAGAATTGGCACAATAAGATGTTCACCCCAATCAGTGAGAGCATCTGAATGAAAGCATTGAAACTATGGTGAAGAAGCCAATCAGGAAAAAGAAATAATAACAGTAGGTTATTAAAAACTGAATGCGTAATAGATTTTGATTAAGGTGAGTATTCATATACTTTCAGAGACCTTGATCCAATATTTTGTGGTAGATTTTGTTGTTCTCTCTGGGGTTTTTTGTGTGACCTCCTGCAGTTCACTTTTTCCAACACTAACATACTGTGATGATGAACTGGTTGTAGCTGATTGATTTTTGGTCACATCTTAGGGTTGATGGTGATTCATGACTGTCCAACAAATGGGTTTGTTCATTGTCAGATTTGCTTTCACTCCATTTGAACCAGATTTTTTTCCTTGGTAGAAACTTGACTCTCAAAGAGAGGGAAGTGACGCCCAGGCTCAAAATTGTCTTGATGCCTGAATATTTTTCTGGGTTTTTTTTTCAATTGATAAATTCATTGTGAAGTATTCGTTGAATCTGCTGGTTAGATTATATCTCCTGCCCTGTATTTGTACCCATTCCGACCTTGATTTTGTCACCAGTTTGCAGAAAAGAACTTTTCTGAGCTATCCATGTTCAAGTTTTATGCCTAGCTCATGTTTACTATAATAATTTGTATGTGCTAGTTTATAGAACCTCAGCATCTCTAAAATACAGAAAAGTGTACTATCACTAATATTGGTTGTACAAATTTCCCACTAATTTTCTTTGACACTAAAATCATGCCTAATTGCAGTTGGTAACATGCATCTCCAAAAGAGGTATTATTTTTTTGCTAGATAACTATCTTGATCTCTCCATGTGTTGTATAAGTTGATGGAACAAGTTTGTGTTAGAATTAACCAAAAAAAATTTCATTTGGAAGAGAAATTTCTATTTATTCTTTTTACCCGATAAATGAGTATCAACTATTTTTGATGATATTATTAAAGTGCCAAATCTCACAACGTACTGTTGAATGTTTTCACTGACTTATGAATACATAGTACAGAAACATCTGTTGTTAACTCCTATTTTTCAGTTTGGTATAAAATACTATAAAAATGAAAGAGTTTTTATTTTATTTGCATACTCCTATTATATTAATAATTTTTCAATAGTGTGATAAACAAGTGTAGTTTTTACAAGAAGGATAAACTCGGGTAAAATAGCAGAAGGATAGGAAGAACCAATATAAAGAAAACAATGCCTCATCAGTAGAAAAAATTATTTAGAGATGTCAGTTATTATTATTATTACTATTTTTATTATTTGCATTGTGTTTGGGCCAGTCGTGTAATATTGCAAAAACAAATCGCCAAGTTTCTCTGTCAGGGAGTAATGACTTTTTCTCAAATCCTAACCTAGCTTGACCCCTGCTTGACCCCAAATATGGATGTTAGCTTTTCAACATTAACAAAGTTACAGTGGAGTTTATGCCCTAAATGGTGTTTATTTTAAAAAAGACTTAGCAGTGAATCATATTCCAAATTATGCTTGTGTGAGGACAGTTTCATTTTGTCTTAATGAATACATTTTGTGGGTGATATAAATAATTTAGATTTTAAAAAAAAGTGTCAAATTTTGTAAATTGATACATATATATATATACAGAATATTTGTAATTTTTCAAGTAATTTTGTGTACTTTTATTTTTTACTAAAAGTGTTGTTAATGGTGTGACTTTTTGTTAAAAACAAGACAGTTTGTGCAATTCATCAGTGAAGGTAAATATATAATAAACAATTTCAAATTATCTCCATATGTTTATTCTATGCAGAGTTGGGTTTTTTGTTGCATTTTCTTATATTAAGAATCTAGAGGAAATTCATTACATGTGTCAAACTAGTCAGGGCATTGTGTCATTTTCAGAATGTGTGCATTGCCCGGTTAGCCATAGGATCAGCATATAAATCAAATCGTCTCATTGTTTTAATGAATCCTCTTTTCCTGTTTGAAAATTAGAATTAATTTTGTTTATGCCCCTGAGAAATAAGCATACTGGTAACTAGGTTTTACCATGTAAATGAAAGTGACCAATTAATGCACACTCAAAAAAATTTCTTTTTACTCTACATACCATTTTTAGGGTTGTGATTAGTGTAAGAAGTGAAATATGCCATCATTTATTTCATAAAAGATGAATTTGCATCTCTTCATGTATTTCATAAAAGATATATTAAATACACACACTTTTTTATGATTGATATCTACTTTATTTTACTCATAATGGTGCAAATGAAGTTTTCAAAATTTAAAACACCAAATTTAAAAAGTACATGCATGATATTTACACATTATTTGTACTTTGAATTCCACACCATTTGTCAACACTTTCATTGGACTGGGGAGCTTTACAATTGGGCCAGATCTGGAAAGCAAAGGTTACAAATGTTATGTGGCTATCAAACTTGTATGCCTTCCACTATGTTATGTGGCTATCAAACTATATGCCTTCCAATATGTTTTTTTGTTTATCAAACTGTATGCCTTCCACTATTAATATCTGAAGTATATCACACTTTGACTGTAGTATCATCTTTTTTATTCCCAGGCAAAAAAATTCTTTGGTAAATTCTTGTACGTTCTTCGTAATTAAGTCTGTGAAGAAAGCACTGTAATATATTTTAACGCAAATCATTTTAAGGCATTGCTTGTTATGCGACAGGAATAACATGTTACAATGGAATAATGTACTGTGTTCCATCTCTAAAAAAACACTCAGTATCATACTTCCCATTATAATGCCATATATTGTCATAGATTCCATTAATGTGTGAATTTTGTTTTCTCATTGCTACATGAATTATTTTTACTTAATTTTAATTTATGGCCAATGAGCACCAATAATAAAATGATTTCACATTATTACACACCCTGTTTTGTGTTTCTTGTGAAATATTATGACACAACCTTGTTAGCACATCTCGTAGTATAAAGCTTATTACACTAGAATGACTTCCATGAAGTGTTATAAAGGGGGAGAACTGTACAATGAAGTGCTAATTTAGGTTATCTTACATTTGATTCCTTAGGAATCAGTAATGCAGTAGAATATATGCATTGGGTTTTTTGATGTAATGCTAAAAAAACAAACAGTACCTAATTGTGTGATGTACAGTTTTTCAAGATAATGTGAAATGTGATTTAATAAATCTTAGCACCAGTATGATCAATGTGGAATTGATTGCGTAGTTTTCATTATTGTCGTGTGTTTAGTGCCAAAGATGCTAGAATTGTCAGATCTTCATTGAATGGAGGAAAGTATCTGAAAATGTCTGGTTTACACGAGTCAGACTAAAGATATGTTATTTAAAGAGATTTAGTACTTTATATGCTTTTAGATGTACATGTATTGTCTCTAGTTGTGTAAGATGGGTTTGCAAAAAATCATACTGATAAATGCTCATTGTGACCTATTTGTACATACTTTTGATAATAGGTAGGTGAACATTGTAGTAATAATTAGTCGATGTTGCGTCGAATTTCAAACCTGTCATTAGTCTTAACATAAAGTTTATAGTAAATGTATTTCTGACAAACAATATTTGCCCATATTTCCTGTGTTGTAAAGTGCTAGCTAGTTTGTATTTCCTTAAACTATTACTAATTATCTTGGAAAGAATGGTTTCTTTTTTTTTGTCTTCATTTATGTGCATATAATTTAACAATCATATTTATACTAACCTTAAAAAAATCAACAAAATCAGAAATTAAATATATAAGTGTAATATTTAAAATATTGCATATTTAACAGAATCATGTGTTGCTGCCTTTGTGTATTGTTTGGGCACAGTATACTTTGATCAGATTTGCATTAGAATTATATGTATTTTTTTATATAATTTTAAATAAAAGTGTAGGGTAAACTTAATGTATCCTATAAGTTAACACAGACTTTATACAAAAGTGATAAATGAGAGTAGAAAATAATTTTTTATCATGGTTTTTCTACACATGATAAATTACTCAAGAATCGGAATAAAAATGACTGATGTCAAGCCCTATTGACATTCAGTCTTTTACGACATTCGCAATTAAATCTACATGGATGATATGGCATTTGATGCAAATGTTTCATCTTTATTTCTGTGCCATGATAACAAACTGGAGCTATATAGGGTCCTTAACTGTGTGGCACTATTCTTAGACATGCTGAATAAAAATTATAAAATGTAAAAGAAATGGTTTATATTCCAGAAGCACATCTGTGTTCTGTTCTGAGTCGGGGTGAAAGAATTGTTTAATATGGGTTATGAATCCATCACAGCCTGATGGCTTCAGGATATCCCTATACCACATCCAGTTCTTTATGCCATCTGAGTCTGATGGCTTCAGAACATCCCTGTACTACATCCAACTTGTTCTTACACCATCTCAACTCAGCCTGGTGGCTTCAGTACATCACTATACCATGTCCAGCTTGTTCTTTTTGCCATCTCAGCCTGATGGCTTCAGACTATCCCAATACCACATCCAGCTTGTTCTTTTTGCTATCTCAGCCTGATGGCTTCAGAATATCCCAATACCACATCCAGCTTGTACTTCATATCATCTGAGCCTGATGGCTTCAGTACATCTGTATACCACAGCCAAACTTGTTCTTTATGCCATAACAGCCTGATGGCTTCATTACATCCATATACCACATCCACATTTGTTCTTTATGCCATAACAGCCTAGCCTGATGGCTTCAGTACATTCGTATACTACAGTCGGACTTGTTCTTTATGCCATAACAGCCTAGCCTGATGGCTTCAGTACATCCATATACCACATCCAGACTTGTTCTTTATGCCATAACAGCCTAGCCTGGTGGCTTCAATGCATCCGTATATCACAGCCAAACTTGTTCTTTATGCCATCACAGCCTGATGGCTTCAGTACATCCATATACCACATCCAGACTTGTTCTTTATGCCATAACAGCCTAGCCTGATGGCTTCAGTACATCCATATACCACATCCAGATTTGTTCTTTATGCCATCACAGCATAGCCTAATGGCTTCAGTACATCCATATATCACAGCCAGACTTGTTCTTTATGCCATAACAGCCTGATGGCTTCAGTACATCCATATACCACATCCAGACTTATTCTTTATGCCATACCAGCCTAGCCTGATGGCTTCAATACATCTGTATGCCACAGCCAGGCTTGTTCTTTATGCCATAACAGCCTGATGACTTCAGTACTTCCATATACCACATCCAGGCTTGTTCTTTATGTCATAACAGCCTAATGGCTTCAGTACATCCATATACCACATCCAGATTTGTTCTTTACGCCATAACAGCCTGATGGCTTCAGTACATCCATATACCACATCCAACTTGTTCTTTATGCCATCACAGCCTAGCCTGATGGTTTCAGTATATCCTGTACCACAATCGGACTTGTTCTTTATGCCATAACAGCCTAGTCTGATGGCTTCAGTACATCCATATACCACATCCAACTTCTTTATGCCAACTCAGAACAAGACATATTTAGTTTTGCATATAGATGGCAATATAAATCAGTACCTTCTTCAGATATATGAAATAATAATACATATCAATTTATAATCAGTAGATCTATATATATATAAATCAAAGTCTGCATTGCTGAGGCTAGCCCTCAGGCTCATTGGCTATCGTCAGTCTCTTCCAATTTCAAATTGATGTTGCTCTTTATTGAAATGGCTGTTACCAGATACTAAGCTTAAAAAAGAATGAAAGGAGTTAATATTGGAATCATTAGTAACTTGTGATGATGGTTTTGCTTAAAATTTAATACCTATATCTAAATAGAAACTTTATCAGTTATCAGAGAGATAATGATATTCGTTTATTATTGAAGACATTTCTTTTAGCATTGTACTACTCATAAGTCATTGCATTACCATGGAAGATGTAGTAACTTGATGGTAGAGTACTATATTTGTAATCTAGAATTCACTGGTTTGTTACTTGCTCAGTTCTAGGTTGGCTCTCTTGGGAAAGGTGCATACATTTCCTTAGCATGAATTTGTCATTAAAAACAATCATCCAACATTTACTTTTATATAATCTTTTCTTCAAATAGTAATCTTTTTTTCAAATAAAATATGACATTGCCTTTAATCCAAAGTAGACACAGCTGGAGTGCTTAATGTTGCACTGTTTTTGTCAATAAATCTATGACAGCAATCTATTATGAGTTATTGACCCTGATTCTGGCACAGAATTTATTTGGTAAAATTCACAAATTATTTTTTTTCTTTTTTTAGAAACAATTGAAAATAAAACCTTAAGGACTTAAGGATCTTTTTATATAGATACATTTTGTTGAATAGCCAGCATTCATGTTATAATTATTTTGTTTGCTGTGTCATCTCATTTATTAATTGACCAATGGAAGGTATTCATTCTTCACAATACCTTAAGTGTCCAATTATTCTCTTGTCCTTTTAGTTTTATGATTTTAAGTCGGTCACTTCTTATTCATGGCATGGTATCAATCTCACCAACCTATGTCACAAGCATGTCTTTTAAACCTGCATTGTATATAGCAATTATCATATCCATCCATCTGTCCATCGTAGTCTCATTACCTCAAAAGTCTCACCATTTTTGAATAAGTTACATTAAAACTGATAAATAACATGGTCTTCACCTGAAGATGTGAATATCAACAAATCACTTGTTCATGCAGTTATTGTACACGTTATTTATGGCACAAATTTGTTAGCATTACTAGTCCTGCAGTTTTGGATGGATTGCCATGAAATTTGGTAATTATTATGATGTGCATATAGAAAAATCACATTGCTCCCCCAGTTTTTTTGATAATAGTTATTGTCCTTTTTGTCTTGTAGCTTAATCCAGTGTATTACACATTGTAGCTAGTTCTGCAGTTTTTTATGAATTTCCATGCAGCCTGGATACCATCTGAAGATATATATATCAACAAGTCACTTTGTTCTTGCAATTTTTTCAGAGTTATTGACCTTTTTTGGCTTGCAACGTAATGCAGTGCATGATATACATTTTTGAATGCAACAAATCTCAGATTTCATGGGATTGGCATGAAACTTTGTACACGTTATCATCTTCATTTAAATATGTGCATTAGCAAGAATCACTTTGCACTAACAGTTTTTGTGAGTTTATTGCTATTGCAGCTGAATGGAATGCAAGAGAGAATCTTGTCAACACAACATTTTTTTTTTATGGATTGGCATTCACTGAATACATATTAACAAATCTTTGTTCTTGTAGGGGTTATTGTCCTTTTTTACTTACAACTCATTGCAGTTAATGACAGGATTTTGTGAATGCAGCTACATTTTACAACCGAAATGGACTGTTTTGAAACTCGGTACATATTGCTCTAATTAAACAACATATATTCAAGTTGATCAATCATTCTGTTCATGCTATTTTCAGAAGAGTTATGTATTTTTTAAAAAAAAACTTAGACTAATCTCCATTATGGGGAAGGGGTAAGATTCAGGGAGGTTGCTCCCATTTCTCAGACCCTTAAACAAATTTGTTTAGTTAGATGGGGGTAGCTGGGATTTAATACTAATGTAGAAAATCCCAAAGTGATCCAAATGCCCAAGATGTAGGATGGTGAAATGTATTTTAAAACCAGAAGTAAGAAGAAAAATTTCCAGTACTTTTTATTTTTCTTGCACCAACAATGTTGATGCAAGAAAAAAAGACTCCTGGAATTTAGGCAGATTGTTGGCTAATTCCCCTTCTTACCATGTGCAATCTGTAGGCTTGTAGATATGTTTAGTTTCAGGGACAATTGAGCTTTGCGTTATTCTGTATCTGATGAATATGTTATATGCTGTTCATTTTCAGAAGCATGAATGTGATTAAAAGACTATAACATTGGTATTGTCACAAGTTTTGTGTTGCCCAGTTGGCAGGTTCTTCTGTAATTACTTTGCAGGATAAGGTTTTCTACACAATCAATTAACGTTATGCATAGATGTATTATAGTATTAATCACCAGAACATTGTGTCTAAGTTAAGGTGTCAGGACACCTTGTAGCTTCATCATTTTTTAACTTCACAATTTCAAGCAAGAATAATGTGCAACCATTTGTTCCATGCATCACTTTTCTTTTTTTCTCTTTTTTTTCAGAAATGGCATCATTGTTTGAGGGTCTCCACTTTTTGCTTACATTATTTACAATAAGAAAACCCCGCAAGGCTTACTTAACATTGCATTGTTTGATCATTGTCAAAGACACAGTTTCTTATGAATGTCGATTTACAATTATTGGACAAATTTAAATATATGCATCTGCTACTGTAGTTTCATCTGTTATATCTCTACATTTTAAACAATTGCTGCCCCTTATATAGGGGTAAACAGTTTTGGGAGTATAGTACATTTTTATCATGTCACTTGATATGTGATATATCTGAATATGTTAAAAATCCAGTTGTTAGTGTGATGCATGTATTGAAATTTGGATATATCAGAGCTCTACCATCTCAATGTCAAAGGTTTTGATGATGTGCCATCAGAGAAAATCTTTGACTTTCTAAAAGAATGCAATTTATATATATAAAGATATTATGTTTCTGCTCTAACAAAGGCATCATGGCATTGTTTGATGGCACACATTATTCCATCAATGGAAAGGAAATAGAACCAATTCTTGGCAATGTTGACATTGCCACAACGATTTTCAGACTCCTCAGATACTGCAATGATTTTGGGAAGTTGCCTGGCCAGTCTTTGTTGTTCTGTATGGACTCATAATGCAGATCGTAAACTGTTTACAGTGTGTCCGGCTGTGGACCATACAGTGCTCCCATCCACCCTGACCCCAACACTCGAAATACTGTAATAGATTTCATGTTTACCAGTACTAATTTTAACCTTGGATTTCAGCACCATCAGTTACAACTTCATGGATACTATTTCCTGTTTTTGTGTGCAGTTCTTCTATAAAGTTATTTTGGAACCAAACAACAAAAATCATGTAAACCTGTAAAGGTACTACCAGCGATGCAATTTGGCATGATAGAAATGCCACTGCTGGTCAAGTTGAGTTGACTACATTAACATTGTGGGTGCCTGTGCTAATCCTTTTAGTGGCCACAGAATCATGTTTGTTGTCATTTATGAGTTCTTAAACCATGTCAGTGTTGTCGTTTCTCACGCTTACCACAGACTTTAAGTCGGACATTAAAACTCAGGGACAGTTAACATACCAAATAAGTGCCCAATATGGCCTCAGTGCACCAAAACACATTTGTGGCATTTCAATTTCAACGTGGGATAAATTATCAAGCTTGTAGTGTGATATTTGACGAACTATGAGTGCCTATAGTTTCTCTGTGGCTAAACGGTCATCAGGAAACCACACAAGAAATTTTACTCAGCTTTACAGACAAGTTGTATGTTTATATGAAAAGCTATGGTTATACATGCACCAGCATCGAAACATTGACACAGGTCTGCAGATTTCTTAGAATGACTTCTGCACGTTTATTACTTAGCGTTGAAAAACTTGGACCTGTTCAGGCAGTCCGGTGTTGACATGTATTTTTATGCACATATTACAAACCCCGCTAGGAGCGTAGGTGGCTGAATGTTGGTCTTTGATGCACTTATAGAAAACCAATAACATAGTGGTTGAATTTGTCCTATCAAAAAGTTTTGGTTGGCCGTAACCCAAAGCAGCTTGCGAAAAAATTTCAGTACAACAAAAGTTGCTGGGTCAAATTGACGCTTTCTTAGAACTACAATTATTCCCATGTGGTTGACCCAAATGCATCTTAATCAGCTTCATGCGGCCAAGCGAAAGAATACCGCAGTAACATTAAAAAGATCTAAGTCAGAGTGGAACAAATGCAAAAGATGGGTGCAATGTTTCGCTTTCTCGCATCCATTCCAGCTTTATTAACAGCTGCGGTTGCAAAAGTGGCATCGTTAGGGACTATTGGAACTGCGTCCAGGATGGCTCAGAATAAAACGGTTGGAGGATACATAGCGTTTCGAAAAAAGGAAAAGGTCTTCGACTACCCACTTGGTCTTGAGAAGATTGGGATCAAGATCTTCGGTGGTCTGTTGTGGCCTCACCGTTAACCTGTTGGCAAATGTCATTCAAACATTTCCGAAGTGTCTTTTTGCGGGATGAACTTACATCGATGATTCAGCGCACTATGGAAACTGTTATCATTAGCATGGAATTAACATGACCTGGAACGCATTGGGTAGCATACGTGATAACGCCTCGACATCTTTTCTATTTTGATTCATACGGGCTTGCACCACCACTTAAGTTGTTGATTATTCACATGGTGGCTTTGCCACTCGACGACGACCTCTCTTTTACGCAATGCTGCTGTTGCAAACTCGTCTGGACAGACCAATATGCCGACATGCTAAAGCATTGCGTGCACTTGAGCGTTCACCAATCACGCAAAAGCTTATTGATTTTCTATTATCACTTAAAAAGTAAACTTAATAGTATACAAAATGCCTGTTGACATTTACAGACGCCCAATCGCCCGAGGACGCGCCCCTCCTGCATACCTGACTTGGGTTGCCACCAAAGCAGATTTGACTGAGTTTACCAGTCTTTTTGTTGTTGACATCGACCGTGGTGAGCTTGAGATTTTTTAAAGTCGAACTGATAAACGTAAAACATCTAATATTCAAGAGGTTGTTGTGAAGATGCGAGGTGCTGTTTCTAAAATCTGGCTGAAATCAATAAAATCGGGGAATCGTGGACATTTGTATATCGATTGCGATCGATATACAATGCTGACAATGCTGATGCTACAACAAAACAGTACGTGGATGAACATATCGCCGAGGTGTCTTTACCACAGTGCGTAGTAAATTCACGGGGCATATTCAGGAGCATATTAACCAACGAAGGAGAGAAAGAAAAGTGGTATAGAAAATGGCCGACTTGTTTTCACTGCAGTTGAGGAAACTTTGATATACCCAAACATCACATCTTAAAGGTGTTCTAGTCTGGATGGTACTAATTCACAGTAGCCGGCTTGAGTAGCGAGTAGAGTGCAATAACAATGGTGATAAATGAAAACCAGCGCAGCAAACCATCGGTAACCGTCAAACACGGTAATGTTAAAAAATTGCTCAGGCATACAATATCGGTGTCGTTGGTCGCGAATGTTTGAATGACTCAATATTTATCCGTGCGGGCACTTACCTATCTTTAGTGTTTGTGTTTTTGTGATTATATTTATCATCATATATAAGTGTTGAATTCTGACCACGATGATAAGGTTGCGGAATTTGCCGACGGGGTGTAAGACCGGATGACAGCAGATGCTAACACTGCTAATTTCGTTCCACATGTTGATGCATATACATGCGTCAGAGTGGTGTTAACAGACCTTCGTGTACACTGAAATATAATCTTATTAAGGGCCAGACAGAAATTGTTAATTTAGACCACACAGATGTACCAGTACAAACTAGAGGCGAACTTGGCGTTGTATCATTAACACACGAAAACTCTAGTTGAATACACCATCAGGGATGTAAATACTCATTGATTGTTTCTACAGCAAGGAAGTGAAGTTCACCGACAAATCCCCGTCCTCCACCGTTGCATTCTCCACTGACTGTTGCGTAAACATCAACTTAAACAAGAGAAAATGTCGACTGTTATGTAACAAGGATGCATTTGAAAATGTGAGTGTTTTGAAGAAGACGAGAACAATCGTCTCAAAATTGTTCAGCCAGTATGGTTTCATATCAGCATAAGCCAGACACAAGAACGCACAATTGCCAGAAACTTAAATATTCTCCCGAAAGATCTTTTCAACTGCGACAGTTGTACCAGTGAAAAAGAGGAATTGGTTAGAAGTGCGTTTGCGTGCTGGACCTGATGAAGCCAGCGTGTTGAGCAATTATATTAATAGAAGAACTATGATAAACCCTCCAAGTTGCCGACGCCAAAGAAAGAAAAAATATTGGAAGCGGGGTAACAGCTGCGAGATCAAATAACCAAGAGAACCGCGCTACTCGTGAAATAAAAGCGCATGTTCGTGACTGTTGGTTCTATTTGCGGAATGGCAGCGACAACCGCTGTTGGTGTGGGTATGGCGGGAATCACGACTACGTAAAGTATGTAGGCACGCCAGTCGGAATTGTTGGAGTCGTAACGATAGTAACGGGTGTGACTTGTGGCGCTGGTAAAATAATCTCGTCGCGGCTGACTTCGCGAGTACATGTCTCTTCAGAGCTTATCGCGGCGGGGCGGCTAAAAGCAGTCTGGATACAATTACCAAGCTGAGGATAAAATGATTAGCATGGCCGAGTTCGACACAGTGTTGGCCAAAATAGAAAACTACTGGTGACTCCAATCACAGATACGGAATTGGAGCATTAATAAATTTGATTTACAGACTATGAATAAAGTTTGCATGTTTGCCGGTGCACTTATGGAAAGTCCCATATCCTGAAACCATAATCATCTCTGGTATGACTTCTCATTTGGTTGATTAACAATAATATTATAATAATAGTGGGTTTTTTTGGCTACTGATCTAAGTTTAAAACTTGTACCCCATATGACTTTCCTCTTGCATGGGCGCCTCTTGGTACTTTCAGGTATGGGCCTGCGCGTTTGATGTGAGGACAAAGTCATGGGGGAGGGGGTATATGGTTTGGACCTATATCAGTAAAACATATTCACACACTACTGTATGCGTAACTGAAATTAGTCGTTACCTAATATTCCTACCGTGACCGCTCCGGTGGCCTAGTGGTTAGAGCGTCCGCCTCGGATGCGGTAGGTCGTGGTTTCAATCCCCGGCTGAGTCATACCAAAGACTTTAAAAAATGGTACTATCATCTGCCTCGCTTGGCGCTCAGCATTAAGAGGTTAGTGTTAGGACTGGTCGGCCTTGTGTCAGGATAATGTAACTGGGTGGGACATCATGCTACATGCCTGCGGCATGATGCCCCAGTGCTAGCCATCACTATAAACTGCCACACTGCAGACATCGTAGCGATTAGACAGAATGCTTTTTAAATCTACGTTAAAATTTCAAATCACACACACACACACATTCCTACCGGCTATTGACTGGAGTGATGATGAATGAAAGTTTAAAGATAAAAAGGTTATTTTTTATAAAAAGGATTAAATAATTAATAATGTTTGAGCAAGTTAAAAAGAAACTTTGAACACAAACATACCCCAAAAATATTTAGAAAAATTGGGATGCCGCCGCGAGTCAAACTCGAAGCCTCCTGATTGGCAGCTGTGACGCACAGAAAGGCAAATGTGGGTGTTAATATGTGACAAGATTAATTCCCCGTCCTAGGGCGGGTGTAAAGAAAAAGATTTTTTTTTTTAAATTTAAAAAGTAAAAAAAAATTGTGATGAGTGAGTTTAAAAGAAAGTTTGAAGATAAAAATACAAAACGTTACAATAACGTTTCGCCAGTTATTATATACTTTTGAGAGTGACGTATGTAAGGTGAAGTTGTTTGCATGTAAAACATGCACAATGGAGAGAATGTTGGCATACCTCTATGCTACATTAATGTAATGTAGATGATATTTCTTTGAATATTGTACTTTTGGAAATTGTACATGATCTAAGCACACTGTTAACTATAGTGACTGCTCCCTTGCGCTAAAACAAAATCAGCCTGAATTAGTCTAAAGTACACTATCCATAGCAGCTATTAAAATAGGGAACATGAATTTTGCCAGACTAGACAATACCAGCTTCTGACAGTGCAATGAATGAATTACCAGATATATAAAATGTATTAAAAAAAGTTATCGGCTCTTTTTTATACAATTTACTTCTGAAGTTCAGGAAGTGAAAATGACCAAGTGGAGCTAGCACACTTATTTGAAAGGTGCACATCTGGAGTAAGGCCAATCTGTATACTCTATAACCTATATTACACCCATTAATCATACACCAAAATAAAGGGAATTAAAGGTTCTTTAAATTATACCTAAGATATACAAGGTCTTTTTTAAATAGCCAGCATAACCAGTGAGGAAAGCCAGGGAAATTCGTTTTCTTTAAAATTCTATTTAAAAAAATGCGAAACTGTAGAGCGCCACTAAAAGAGTTGTGACGCACGGAAAGAACATATTTAAATATATTCCATATTACTTGTATGCTACTTTCTCCATGATTATGCGTAATGTATAATTATATTTTGTTATTGACTTTAGTCCAAAATCAAGTTCACTGTATACCCGACTAGAGACTTTGATTTTGTAAACAAGATGATATAGTAATATTTCTCTGGAGTGTAGATTAAATGTTAGGATTGGATGTAAATATGTTCGTCTTAATCTAGGACATTGGTATTCCCCCCATGGAAAAATCTGTAGTCTGGCTATACATCCACGTTTGTTTGTATCCCCCTAAGGCTACCGATTTCAATAAGGGAAACCTTAATGTGATAAAAAGTGCAAGGAACTTAGGTTATTGATTCACTGATTTACAACACCGTCATGGTCTGTGCGTTTCACGCTTAACGGAAGTTTTCAATATAATAGACGGATATGCTGGAGATATATTTCCAGTTCCTGCAAAAGTCCATTTCCAGCAAAGGGGTTATATATATATATATATATATATATATATATATATATATATATATATATATATATATATATATATATATATATATATATATATATATATATTTATCTGTCTGTGTGTGTGTGTGTCGTCTGCTTCCGATTTTTACAATGTCGAATCAAGCAAAGATAAAGAATGACAACAACAAATTTGCCTTTCACGTAGATTTAGCAAGCGGTTTAATTTCCATGTTCATGTTAGCAAAGGGATATAATTCCAAACTCTCAACGTCATGGTAATTTACGGAATTATCCGGCAGTTACCGAAAAGGATGAATTACGTCATTATGTTGTCTGATGGAAATAAAATAGCTCATAGTGTACGCAATATGGCGCCGTGTTGGTATGGAAAGGTGAAGGAGATGCCAGTATTAGTGCCATTCTGGTCACAGTCAGGTTAGAAATTATAAATCAATGATTCAGTTGACTTAGTTCTTTGCACTTTTTATCACACTAATCGTTTTCGTTATTGAAATTGGTAGGGGGTACGAACAAACGGGTATGTATAGTCAGATTATAGTATGCCTGATGTTGGCCATGTTCTATGTTATAATTTGAGTAATAGGCCTTATCTTCTTAACAACTTAGAAGGTTCTAGAAATGAGCGTTTGACCCTCATCTTGGTTCTGATAGTTTTGTTATATTATATTATATTGTTTTCTTGAAAAATTACTTATTCTTGCCTTAACATTTTGAGGCAGAATCAACCTCACTGTTGTGTTCTATTTTCGTTTGGGTGGAATTATTTATTCAAATTATTTTTTGCTGGAAATTCAAAGTACTCATCAATAATATTCTTGGACAGAAATTTTAATCCGGAACTATAGAGAATTAAAAAAGGACGTTTTTGGACTATATTATTGTGATCATCAAAAGACTGCTGCTACATGGTCACACTCTAGGCCATTAGCACATTACCATGTTCGAGAAATTAGGCACATCAGCGCATTCAAGATTAGAACATATTTGGAATACTAATGAAATTCAGTAGGAACTTTATATATTTGGACTTGTGATAAAACTTTTAGGACTATTTTGGATATAGTTCATAATATTTTTTTTTATATTTAAAACTTTTCATTTTGTATTCTATGGAAGTAAACTGTTTGTTGAATTTTACAAAACTTGTTAGTTTCAGTCTTTTCTGTAACTTAGTTTAAGACCATATGTTCATAACAGTAAATTAGGGCTTCGTGTACGGAATACAGATTTCTCTAAAATCATATGAGAAATGTGTTTTTTTACAATTATTTTTTTATTGTAATCCCTTAGAAATGTGGATTCTTCTGAATCATATGGGTTAAAATATCTGCACGTTAAAGAAAATGTCCAGGGATGGGGGTCACCTTGCCTATATCCTTTCTTGACTTCAATCCATGGTGAACATTGTCCATTTACAGCAACACAAGATTTTGTATTTTTAGAAGAGATGGATCCAGCCTTACAAATCTTTGCTAAAATTCAGAAAATTTAAAACACAAGGCCATAAAGAGTAGGAATATTTTCACTGATGTATCTGCCCTTAATAAAGACGGTTTACTTATAAATGGAAATAGAGGTTAAGTCTACTGCCTGATGATGCAAGTTTATACGAAACATTAGGTACGGAAACGGGTCTCCAGTTTCTTACAAACTGTTTTGGTTTATTCCTTTAGGGAGACATTATTATTTTTTCTTTCTGAGTTCATGATAGCTGACCGTTATTTTAGGCAAAAGTTTTGCTTTGACAAAATACTGACCAATATCTGTCCAAACGACTTTAAAGAACTCGACTGTAGATCCATCTGATCCTGGACTTTTGTTAATAGACATGTTTTTAAGACGTACTGTTGCTTCTATTAGTGTAACTGGGCCATTCATCGAGTTACTTTTTTTTATATTATCCAATTTAGGAATGTCTATAAAATTCAGTGAATCCGGAAGATCATCTGGGTCCACATTGTGATAAGAATAAAAAATTTCAGAGCATAATTTAGTTCTGTTAAAATTTCTTAGCTCATTTTGTGTAAATTTTCCAATTTATTTACCTAAATTTTGCATCTTCTTACTTGTATAGATTCTGCTTTCCAAATTTCAGAAATATTTTGAAATTCTTTCCCCATCTTAAGTCCATTTTACCCTATATCTTACTTTGATCCCTTCCCTATTTTGGCACGAATTTCCACACACTGGTTCTTTTACCTTTCTGATTCATGTTACTTATTTATATTGTTTTCCTCTTCTAAAATAGTCATGTCTTTGGTAATTTTGTTTTCCTGTTGAGCTTGTTGTCTCTTTCTTGTGTGAAACACGACAAATACCTTTGCCTCTGGAATTAGGCCGTAATTTGGTCTCAATAAGCCAAAGTCCGAATGAGCCAGCATCCATTTTTCGATCGATTAGCTTATTCTTTCGTATTTCACCAGATATTTTACTATATAGATAGACTGACTTGTTTTCAAAGGACGAATACCTTGTAAGACAAACGCCAAAGTTGATTAAAGATCAGATTACGTAAAGTACCATTACTGCAATCTCTCTGTCTCTCTCGTTTCTTTTTCTTCAGATACCTAGTGCGGCCATTCCCTTTCTGGTAGAAGTAAAAGAATATATATATATATATATATATATATATATATATATATATATATATATATATATATATATATATATATATATATATATATATATATATATATATATATATATCTGGGCTACCATCTGCTTTTAAATTAGTCAGATCAATAATCAGATTAGTTAGGAAATATATTTTTTTCCCCCTCTCTATCGAGGTATCATCCACAATAATTGTATATCAAGGCGCGTTGGGCTATCCGAGTCCTTGAGCACTGCAAGTATACATAATAAATAGAAAGGTGATTGCCAAGTTTGAGATGTCCCTAGTCATTACTGCAAACATTTTTACGTGAAAGAAACTTTAACAAAAAAAAATTATTACCGACATTATCCGACTCCTCCCACCCCTCATACGACCTACAGAAAATTTAACTGATAGTCAAATGGTTACAATTTATGCCTTTGATATACTTAAAATGCATGAGCTTCTGGGGTTTCGTCCTAGACCTCTTCAAGGAGTTTCGGCCCACAAACCTCTTGCATACTTGTTTATAAGCCCCCCCCCCCCCCCCCGCCGCTATTGATATATTGTTTTTGTAAATATGGTCTTGTTGGCAAAAATGTTTTTTTTTTTTTTTTAAATGAAGAAATGTTAAGATTAGTTTAAGAAATCAAGAATTTAAACAATAATTGTTAAAGTGTTAATGTTAAAAGACTTGCAAGGCTTATATATAATAGGTCATGTTAAAATGATGCGTTGAAAGTTCTATTGCGAGATTCAAAGTTCCGGTGCTTTTATATGTTCAAGTAATTAGTGTTAATGTTAAAAGACTTGCAAGAATCATATATAATGGGTTATGTTTTTGTTTAACATTTGTTTTCAACCGAGAAATCAATTGTAACGTTAGACCGCTCCGGTTGACCTATTGGTTAGAGCGTCCGCCTCGGATGCGGGAGGTCGTGGGTTCGAGTCATACCAAAGGCTTACAAAAATGGTACTTGGCGCTCAGCATTAAGAGGTTCGTGTTAGGACTGGTCGGCCTGGTGTCAGGATAATGTGACTGGGTGAGACATGACGCTACATGTCTGCGGCATGATGCCCCAGTGCTAGACATCACTATTAACTGTCACCGTGCAGACATCGTAGCGATATGACTGAAAAAGTGTTAAAGCTAAGTTGAAAATCCAAATCACACGCACACACACAATTGTTACGTTAGTTTTGTTTTTCAAAATGAATGTGTGTCGCATGGTCTGATGAATCAGCCACCAAACATATACTGATTTATCGGACCATACAGCTGTCGCAGAGGAAAATAATCGTGATATCACCCCTCAAACAGCCTTGTAATGACGTCATAGGGGATTCCTTCATCCGGGGTATTTAAAATTGATGCGGCGGTTTACGGATTCCTACCTTCACTACCCTTTGTCACAAATAATTCAGAATCTTGGTGACTATGTGAGTATACGTGTACATTTCCATATCCTGCGTTTATTATGTAGGTACTCAAACCGTTACTGTCTATCTACCCAGTTAAATCTTTTCTCACCTCTGACTGATTTGGGACGCCACTTAAATATTATATTGTCCTTGCAAGGTCCACATTTTGTGCGACACTCAGTTCTATGTCATTAAGTTATGTCATAGTTACGTGTTCTCTTCATTATTACAGACTTTCGTTTTATGATGGGTTCACTTAAATCGTGTTCGATGTATTGTTTTGAATGTTTGTGTTAACTGGCCTGTCATTAATGAGCTGGCGATGATCACGTTGCTAAACCAGCAGGGCTGAACTTTCCATTCATGTATTGATCTACTGTACAGTATACCTGTAATCTTTCATACTATACTATAGTATCTTGAATTGATGATTCGGAGTGAATTTGTATTCAGCAGTTATGCATGAGAGCGTTTTTAAAGCTCTCATCAGTCTTAGCCGATAGCTGTCTTTTCCAAATGCATTTAATGTTAACATAAGACAAATTAAATAATAAGTCTTGGTATATTTGGCTAACAGCATTGTGAATTGTACCATGTTCTCCGGTTGACCCAGTTTTGGACACAGGGGCTCGTATCGTTGCTTACAATTTACCTGTCATACATGTACTTTATAATATTATATTGTGCATGTATGACAGGTAAATTGTAAGCAACGATTGGAGCCACTGTGAATTTGAATGGAAAGTCTCTTAACTGTTTTTCACTGAACAGTGCTTTTGGTTTCTGTGGGGATTAAGAAATTGTTGTATGATATTCATAAATTTGAAGATCACAAATTCACTTTACTTTCCTCTTAATTTTCAAGCTAGGAAGTTAGAGGTAATTTAATATTTTACAGACACATATTTGTGTACTTCTTATCGCCAAATTCTTTTTCTGCATACTATGGTCCTATCCATAACCACATGGGACAGAATTCAGTTTTTCAGTTTTCGGTTGGTGAAGATATTCAGTTCACTCAGAAGCTGTGTTCTATTGTCCATGGTTTGTATGTCCAAATTAAATTTCAAATTGATAAATCAACGATTGTAATTTTTGTAATGCTTATATCAGTTATTTTGATCAGTTAATAGGGTGATTTAATTCATCACTTTTAATTTAGTGTGCTTCCCATGGCCTTTTAACTTATTGGTCCCAGTATGTTATCATTTGTGCCTGCAAAACTTCGCAAGTTTGCTGGTACTCATTGCACTAGTGCAAAACTTCGCAAGTTTGCTGGTACTCATTGCACTAGTGCAAAACTTCGCAAGTTTGCTGGTACTCATTGCACTAGTGCATATGTATACTTGTTTTATATTTCATTGATATTATTTTGTTTCTTCACTTTTGGGATAGTGTGTAAGTGTTTGAAAACATTTTTTGTTTCTTCTGCATGCTTATGTCAATGCTGTCAAAATGTTATGGGGAGATCACTGTAATTCAATTGATCTAATTCAGGCTTTCTTTTGCACAGTCTCCAACTGAATTTTAGAAGCATTGAGGTTAAATCCTCATCATTTCAGCAAATAACATAATATTTGTTTATTTACTGCAAAGTGGATAAAAAGACAAACATAAAGCAGAATCTTGGTTTGAAGAGAAATTGTTGCAAAATTGAGCCTACAGGATAGTTTTTGGTATGTTTAAAATGAGAGAGAGAGATGGCTATTAAGATACATTTACAGTGTGGGTTGATCATAAAAGAGGAGGGAACAATCAATATTTCTCTCATTGTGGTTGACTAGGATACCTGAAAAAGCCTGCACCTATTTTTTTAATTTACTTTTTTTCAGTTTCATAGTAATCAGCTTAATTAAAGATAAAGAGTTTTATAGATAGGATTATTGTTGCAAATTTGCATGCATATTAAATAGCAGATGTCAGTACACAATTTATTATTAAATTTCTATTATTCCCACTGACACAGAAAAAGTCATTGTCTATATTTATGTGGAATTCCAGGTATTTTTCCACCAAGAAAATCATTAACTTTTCCATACAAATATTGTACATGAATGCAGTCCAAAAATAAATGAAGTATACTTTCTTCATTCATTTTGCAAAAATCACACATTGAGGAGCCAGTGATTTTACGTTTAAATAGAAACATATTGGTTACTATAATATGTTAGTTGTTGGTTACTATAATATACATACTAAATTTATTGAAAAGTTCAGAATTCATTGTAGATGACTCTTTTAATTGGAATATTGTGTATTTGTTCACAATTAAAGATGTGATTTTGAAGCATATTTTTAAGAGCTTTAATGGATTATTTCTGTTTTTATTTTATCGACTTTATTGCTATATAAGAAATTACATCACTAAAATTTGAATGAAAATTCACTTGCAAATCTTTAGACTTAGAAATAGAGGAGAAATAGTTATAAAACCACTAGGGTTATTATGACTTTTAACTACTTGTCTCCATCCCACACCACCCTGATCTTTCTTAAGTAGTCTCCAATATACAAGCCAACATAACACACCCAGTCAATACAAAATTGGTTTGGAACAGAAATAATGTTTATCACTTTTATATGAACATTTATATGTAATATCAACAGTTAAGTTTTGTAAGGCCTAGTAAGTTGACAGTCCTTTAGTTGTTAAGTGTGTTAAGTGTTGTACAAAGTAAACTGGTAGGTAGTACACATTTTTCAGTTCTGAGTCTTGTATATTTGTGTATTACTGTCTCAGTTAGTATTACTAGGACATTAGGAAACAAAAATAACTGGTTAGCACAGTCAGGCAGGTGGTTGATAGTTATTTTGACAGATAAAAAATAAAAACACTAGTGCAAGTGTAGCAGAATGGTAAAAACAGTCAAGCAGACCCTCAGCAATATTTCAGTATTTGTACAGAGCTAAATGACATTGATGTATTTGATGGTTTTCATGTACATTGTTCAGGGCTCAAATTTAGACTCCTACATAAGGCTACAGTGTTTATAAATGAAAACAGCTTAGTTTAGTTAATTGTATGTATATGTTCACAAGATAAATGTGCAAATGAATATGCATGTTACTATAAGTGATGCATGAACTACCAGTTCCAATTAAATTGTATATTTTTCACGCCTTTCCTTAAGAGGACTGTTTAATAGGATTTTTCTTTTAATTCTTTTTTTAAAGTTTGTATGATTTTCACATTGAATGTGGCATTGCTAGGAGAAATCAGAAGTTGATGAACGTTGTTTGTTCACATGTTTGGTTGATTTACTGACAATGCCGATTTCTTTAAACTAGATTATTTACTTTGAAACACTTGTTGGTTTAAAGAATCTTTGGTTAGTGACATTTTACTTTGAAGAGACCCCTATAATGCACTATTATGTTATTTGGTCATTGTAAATCATACAAAAGTCTCCTGTGTGCATTTCCAGGCAAAATGTCAGGGAGTATTATACATTTTTTCATCACAAACATGTATCTAGCTGATGGCAAAAATTGTTACAGTAATCCTGGATGCTTTATTGAAATTGTCAGAAATATTGGACAATGAATGTCTTACAAACTGAATCCTGTCATAAAAAGAGGTAAAAGATGAACAACAAACGAAACAGTTACAAGTTGAGCAAAGTACGGCATACGCATTATAAATAGCTGTCAGCTGTTCAGTAAGCCTAGCTGTATAGATAGAGAGAAGGTACAAATTCCTAATTGTTAAAATTAAATAGGAGGGATGAGTTCCTAATTGTTCCAATTAAAATTTTGGTAAACATTGCAGCCAGTGTATAGAATGTGGGTTTATATTTCAAGCAGTATATAATCAGCAAAAGATAACTCCAGATCATAAAAGAAAACAACTTTTAATTGGTTCTCTATAGCCATGATTGTGCTTGCATGCTTTTAAACCCAGTACAAATAAACATACAAGCTAGATTAGTGATGTGCCCATCAAAATCTTATTTTCATGTCATACAAAGTAAAAGTTGCATGTAAGGTAGAACAGGATAGTGTTGCACACAGGAGTTTAGGATCCCACACTTAAAAGCCTGAAAATCTTGGATTACCACATGTTTAAAGGAGACACCCAAGTGGTACAGGTATCACTCCCATGTTAGTTGACAAATGTCAGCCTGTGAATGCAAATTTACACACATATTGAAGTTGGAGAGGGTGAAGAAAAGCTTGGAGCACATAGTTGGTGGTGTCATTTATCTTCTTCCTTTGACCTTTGACTTATAGGATCACTTTCTTGTCATAAAAATGACAAGTCATTTATACAGCCAGCACATTACATTTAGATCTCTCTTTGCCTTGGGACTAGGCTAAATTCGTCAGAAAACCATCAGGTTTATTATATGCAACACCTATTCTACATCTTCCAGTTTAACAGTGAACAATATTATTGTTTTCATTGTTTACCTACCCATCAGTAGTACGTCAATGGGTGTTTCGCCTCATTCTCTACCCGATGGGTCTTCTGTCCTCGCCTCTAGCCCCTCATGACAAGCTATCACCCCATGTGGCCCATGATGCTTTAGTGACTTTTTTAGGGATGTAAACACCCATGTGACGCAAGTGTGTCAGTCATAGGGCTAGAGTCTCATTCGGGAGTCCTTGCCCCCATTGGGTATTAAATAAGGTCAGACAGCCCCTTTGTGGATGGGGTATCAAAAAGGGTCAAAAAGCCCCTTTCACACTACTCTGTGCTAGTCTGTAGCAATTGTGGAAAGGAAACAAATCTTTGCAGAGAGCGATTGATGAGCCATGGTAATGGTCGATATACAATATAATAATAATGAGGACTTTGTATAGCGCCTAATCTTTAGAAGCTCTAAGCACTTTACAACATTAGACAACATATATAACAAACATATAATGATACGATTACAAAAAAAACACCATGAAATTAAAAAACATTAAAAAAAACATGCTGAGAATATTTAAGGTAGGAAACATTATTAGGTCTCTAAGTTTGTTCTTGCAGTCGAAATAAGTGGGCTTTGAGAGCCCTATAAAGTAATATTGTCTTTTTTAATTTACAACCTTGGTTGCATTTTTGTGCATGCAAGTTTCTGGATGTTTAAAAATATTAGCTTTTTATATGCCCTCGGTAAGGTTAGGCATATCATGCTATGGTTAGGCTTATCTTGCTACGGTTAGGCCTATCATGCTATGGTTAGGCTTATCTTGCTACGGTTAGGCTTATCATGCTACAGTTAGGCCTATCATGCTATGGTTAGGCTTATCATGCTATGGTCTTTAGATTTCATGTCTTGTGTTCAGAAGTCATGCCATGAAACGTCTGATAAGAAAATAATGGTTTCTGAAAAATCACTTTACTTCACGTCAGCATACATTGACTGAAACAAAAGCATTGCTGCATTTATTTTGCAATGAAACAATATACATCAGAACAAAATGTTGACTTGAGCATATACAATTATGGAAAGGAATTCTTACTCAAGCATAGGGAATTCAATCCTGGAATAGAATGCCTCTTGAAGGGGAAGTTGATAATGATGTATGTTTGAATTTTCTTCAATAAACAAGAAATGGGTATGGATATTTCTCCCCACTGCTTTTTCTAAGTGATCTTTTGACATGGTGTGGTCCCACATTTCCTTTTTCATTACATTATTAATGCTGGAAGGAAAGAAAGATCATCCCCACACCTTTCCTATTTCTTTCTCATAGCACTCTGTTCACAATACCACTCCTTCACAGGGTGGATTGAAATTTCAGACCATTTTGCACACCTAAAGAAGAAAATATATGAAATCTATTTTAAGAAAAGTTCAGCAACATCACTCACACAAGCTTCAATGGAGTCCAACAAATCTTGGGCCTGGAGCACAGGGGCTAACAGAATGTTCGTTCTGAAGTACTGTTTGCTAACTTGAGGTAGCTAACTATGCAAGTGTGTGATATGACGACATGCTGAATGTTACATTTTTTTTCAAAACAAAATTAGAAAACTAATTAAGAAAGGTGATCTAAATAGAAGTGAATCATAGCATGGAAAATATAAGGAAAGTCACATGGCTTACTAATTTGTACCAATGTGGTGTAAATACTGGAGGAAGATTTGTGGCTTGGGTATGCAGCTTGTTATCTTTACCTTTGAGAAGCCCCCTTTGGTAGTTGTGTACTATTCATTTCAGTGTGACTGGTTTTCTCAATGGGAGTGGAGATTTGGTAGCAAACCAGTCAAGTGAGGATAGTTTTTAGCACTGGGTTGGACCCACCTGGCCACAGTTGTGGTGAAGACACTTAGACAAACAGGGATGTGTACTAGGAGATAATAACAACAAAGGTATGTAGTTATAAAGGACTTTTAGAGATTTACTTTTACTTTTATTTGTTTCCATGTGTCATGTGGTCATTCAGGATCACAGTCACCGGGGAATAAGTAAATACATATATTCATTGACTTTATGTGTCTTTCTTATTATCTGTTATATTCCATCTCTTTGAAGTTTTAATGTGTAATGTTTAGTTATGTATTCTATGCTGAATAAATTGTATATTGTGCTCCTAAAACAGTTTTCCGGTATTATTTCTGCAGATGGCAAATTACACTTGAACATACATCAGTAAAATTAGAGCTATGTTAGTTCTCCATGAAGAACATGTACATTGTTTCACTTTATCAAGCCATCCATGTCTAATGTGACCCATGTTATAACCAAGGGGGGCTTTACACTGAAGGATGTTATAACAAGGCTGTCTTAATAATAGTTTATTAAAACAAAGCTAGAATAGGGTATTAGATGATGTGAAATCATAATATAATTTATACTTGTTAGCCAAGAACTGAAATTTAGTGAATTTAATTCAATCAGTGATGATAAAAGAAAATTCAAAATGGTTAAATGGGATCCATGGCAATGTCCATGGTATAACAGTGCTGGCCAGTGATATACTGATGGACTTCATTGTTAGATATTCCATTGTAAATACATATATGGTACACTTATATAATACATTCTTGACACACAATAGTAAAGACATTGTTATTGGAAAAAAAACAACAGATTCCTTAGTGTTAATAATGCAGTGCAGTGCTTTCTATAAATAAAGAAAATTGTTTTAAATTTAATTGTCAGATGCACTAATGGTTGTTAGTTAATCAGTCTGCTACAGTTCTCATAATGGCTATGATAGTGTTATTATTACTGACCCCAATTTATATACAGAAAACTACTGTATATAATATCCTGTCATAAAGATAGTTCCCGAATGACGTCGTCAGCCGCCATATTTGTGGTCATTTGGCAGATTGACCGTTGACTTTATATGGTGCTTGGAAGTTGAAATAAATTCATTGAATCGCTAGATACTTCTATGAAATTTACATACATAAACAGAATGCAAATCAGGCTTTCTGTTAGTATCTATATTTGTGATTTATAAGTTGACCTTGCTTCAGTGTGCCTTGTTAAAAATGGTAAATTTTGGTAATCGCATATGGGAGAAACTGCTAGGTTGCCCGTCGTCTAGGTAAAATGGGCAGAATATCGCCTTCTAGTGTAAATGTCAATGCATTTATTGTAAATGTCAATCATATTAACATCAGATCTCCACTGCCCTGAGTGAAGATCTGATAGCGATGGCATAAGGGTCATGCATGTTCTGGTGACCCATGTTATTGGCATAATCGCTAATTTTATCCGTTAGTCTGATGAAGTCTTATATCTTCATAATTGGGATACTGAACAGTGGTTGAAGAACAGCATCAGTGTGTACTGAACAATTTCACTCACTTTCAAAATTTTTGAATGCTTCATTTCCACTGGCTAATTTAAAGGTCATCACAATTTGACCCCTAAGCGGTCGCTTTAAGATTTTCATGTAGAAATCTGATTTTAGTCAGATTGTGTAAAAGGTTTATTTTTGACCAAGGTCTCCTTAATTATCAAGGACTGCCCTTGAATTGGTTATGTCTGTTATGAATGCTGAGTACATGTCTGTATTATATATTATTATACTTTTTGTTAAAATTCATTCAGATCTCTTCGAATTACCCAAATACAGCTTTCGCAAATTTTCATTGATAACAGTATGTTGATACTGACACAAAACATTGCTAACAAGGCAGGGATCAGCCAATTAGTGAAGTTGTAATCTGCTTCACAGAAATTAGCTGCACGTGTTTTCATGTATGTGCATCACTACCACATCTATGCTAGGAACTAATTATGGTTTAAAATGGTCATCTTTTAGTCAAATGATGTCATTATTGACTTCAGTAGATAGTTGATGGTTGATGTCAGTTTTTGTACATTTGTTTCTTTTCCACCATTGTGTTTGACTATTTGCATGTTCAGAAATCTCCAGATAAACAGAAGTAACTGAGAAAAGTTTTAGAACTGGATGAGAATGAAGTGGCTAGAAACTCCATTATTTGTTAGTGTTACTGAGTGTAGATTTCTGCCAGGTTTAAACTTACTAAGAATAAAGACACTGCAGCATTAATGCAGTTTAGTTTAGTCTTTCTTTACTGCATGTTATTTACTTTTCTTGATTATACAAGGGATCAAAAACGCATTCATATACTGGAAATGTCTTGCGAAATTTGGTTGAAAGAAGCATTTATTATGAACTTCATGCATCATCACTCCTTTGGGGTCTATGTACATTGATCTTCATCGTTAAACATGGCATGAACAACATCACTACATTGGGTCTGTGTACCATGGTCTCACTATCATTAGACACTGTATGAACATCACTACATTGGGTTGATGTACCATGGTCTTAATATAATTTAACCTTTTATGAGCATGACTGTATTTGGTTGATTTTCATATCATTAAACACTGTGTGAACATCACTCCATTGGGTCTTTATACCATGGTCTCAGTATCATTAAACACTCTGTGAACATCACTACATTGGGTCTATGTACCATAATCTTCATATAATTAAACACTGTATGAACATCACTACATTGGGTCTTTATACCATGGTCTCACACTCATTAAGCACTGTATGAACATCACTACAGTGGGTTTTTATACCATGGTCTTGCTATCATTAAGCACTATATGAACATCACTACATTGGGTATTTATACCATGGTTTCAATATCATTAAACACTATGAACATCACTCCATTGGGTATTTATACCATGGTCTCACGGTCATTAAGCACTGTATGAACATCACTCCATTGGGTCTCTATACCATGGTCTCACTATCATTAAACACTATGAACATCACTACATTTGGTCTTTATACCATGGTTTCAATATCATTAAACACTGTATGAACATCACTACATTGCGTCTGTGTACTATGATCTTCGTAATATTTATTATCAACTTGAAAAACTAAGTTTGAAATAGTTTATGCTGGATGACGAACAAGAGAAAATGACCAAAATATAATTAGTTGCTCTCACTACTGATAAAATATTCAGGGTGGATTGCAGTGTCTCAGACTGGTCATTGGTCCTAGATTATACTTTGATGTGGCAAGAACCTTGGGGATCAAAGGCCTCTCTTTGTTTGAACCATTCAGCTATCAAAGTAAATGTGAATTACATTATTGGTAGTTACAATGCTGGTAGAATGTTTTCCAAGGTCAGTGGTTTGATTAGTGTCCATCTAAGGGGCATAGTTAGCCATTGAAATGGAGTATTTGGATAGTGCTATTATCTTTCTGTATGGTCACACATACCAGTATTTTACTGTATGTAGAGTCAGTGGAAATTAAATGTTAGCAATTTGGATTTGAATAACTGGAGGCAATTAATGTGTACATGTACATCAAGTTTTCTTTCCTACATAACACTGTTTTTTAAAGCTCTTCCCAGTTTTGCTAGATGAAAATTTTAACATATCTCAGAATATGAAACCTGTCCTTTATATACATGTATATTCCACAGAGATACAGTACCATTTCAGTTATACTTATATTCAGTTTTCATACTTGGTATCTAGGAAGCTATTCATTGACAGATCATAAAACACAAAAAGCAAAGTGACTTTCAATAGATTTAAAAAAAAAATAAAGGTACAGTACAGTCAAATGTAGCCTTCAAAGACTTTATTCCAACTTTCTTTATTGAAGCTACTGTACATAAAATTACTGCCATTAATTGAATTAATAACAGGGTTTAACTTATCAAAAAGTGAGTCAGTTATTGAACTATTATTGAACTATGAAGGGATTCTTTTCTTTTTGTAACAATCACTCATCTTCTCCCCTCATCATCGCTGAATCATTCCTGTTGAGTCACAGGGTTAGATGCTTCTTTAGGTATGCATGCCCATCAGGATGCACCCTTTCACCAAGATACATAATTCCAAGTATATCAGCATATAGACACCCCATGACATCACATATCATACTTTTTTCATATTACACAAATATGATGATGCTCCATGATATCACATATCATACTTTTTTCCATATTACACAAATATGATGACACTCCATGACATCACATATCATACTTGTTACATATTACACAAATATGATGACACCCCATGACATCACATATCATACTTTTTCCATGTTACACAGATATGATAACATGTCGTGACATTACATATCATACTTTTTCCATGTTACACAGATATGATGACACCCCATGAAATTACATATCATACTTTTTCCATATTGCACAAATATGATAACATGTCGTGACATTACATATCATACTTTTTCCATGTTACACAGATATGATGACACCCCATGACATCACATATCATACTTTTTCCATATTACACAAATATGATAACATGTCGTGACATCACAGATTATGTGATGTTTTACTTGGAATCATGGAATGTGGTGAGGGGTTGTATCTTAACTTGTACCCTGATTAGAAAAGATTACAGTGACCCATATTTCATTAATTGCTGACTTGGCTTAAATTTTGTTGATTGCAGTTTTTTCATCTAGCTCAATTCATGCTAGAATCAACACACTAGAATAAGGTATGCATCTTTATTAATTCTACACCTGTAAGGTCACTGTGACCTACATTTAAAACTTACTGGCATAAATTACATTTTTGTTATGACCTGTCCATTGGTTTTTACACCTTATGTAGATACATCTACTGCTATATCAAGAACCATGACTGGTTTAGAGATGCATTTTGAAGAATACTATACCCTCATAAGAAAATGGGTCATGGTAACCAATGTTTCATGCATCACTGACTTTGGTTATGTTTCTTGACCTTTTAAAGAATTTTTTTAAAAACTATTGTTAATCATTAAACTAAACGATTCTTTCATTCCCTGTTAGTGTTATGCTTGTATAAAAAAGGAAGGGCACTGTGACATATATACTTCCAATTTACTGGCTTATGTTGAGTTTTTTAATTTATTTTATGGCCACATACTGTTCTTGTAATCTAGAATCATGGATTAGAGATGCATATTGACGAGTAATACTCCCTCATTGCTGAAGTAGGTTATTTTATCCCATATTTTTAGCTTCAAAGTAATTTAGTTATATTTTGGATTTCAGATTCATTTCTCATGTATCGTTCATGAACTGGCCTTTATTGCTCTGTTATCTCTGCATAACTTATGCACCACTGAAATTGGGTCATTTGGGTTAGTTTTAATTCTTTTGCTAATGATTTTAAAAGTTATAAAATATCACTGTTGCCTTTCTAACTATGACATAAATTTTACAATCTGTATTCCAGGTCCTGTACTTGCTTTTATTTGATATTGCAACATAACAATATTTTTTCAGAATTCTAGTCATATAATGATATTTACGCAGATGATATTTACACAGATTTCTAGTCATATAATGATATTTACACAGATGATATTTACACAGATTTCTTGTCATATACATGTAATGATATTTACACAGATGATATTTATACAGATTTATAGTCATATATAATATTTACACAGATTTATAGTCATAATGATATTTACACAGATGATATTTACACAGATTTCTAGTCATATAATGATATTTACACAGATATTTACACAGATTTCTAGTCATATAATGATATTTACACAGATGCTATTTACACAGATTTATAGTCATATAATGATATTTACACAGATGATATTTACAGATTTATAGTCATATACTGATATTTACACAGATGATATTTACACAGATTTCTTCTCATATAATGATATTTACACATATTGTATTGTTGGTTTTTAAATGCACTTTAAAGACATCATTGGCTGTTATGAAGGATTTTGCAAGGATAGACCAAGACAGCCATCCCTGGACTTCCTGGATGGGAATTAAATCCCTTGGATTAATTACGAGTCGGATACTATATCAACTGTGCTATTGAAAAAGTGAAATAATATACGCAAGTTTCTGTTTGAATTTCATATTCATTTTCAACTTCATATAAAGACCTTCTGTCCATAAAATACATTTTTTTGTTTACTTAGTGATCTTTATTGAAAGATATCACTTCAGTCAATTTCATTTTTTTTGATATTGTTAGTTTGGCTGTACATTTCAGTCATTACATTTTTTGTTATGTTGTTTGGCTGTACATTTCAGTCATTACATTTTTTGTTATGTTGTTGGGCTGTACATTTCAGTCATTACATTTTTTGTTATGTTGTTGGGCTGTACATTCAAATAGGTTTTTTTTTTTTTCGTGTAACAACATAAACTAACAAAATGGGCTGTAAATTTCAGTCTTTTTAAATTGACCATGATGTTTTAAGACACAAACTCAGACTATTTATCCCACTGTACTGAAATTGATAGATAGCCTGTTTTTTTTTGCAAAACACAAAATGTTGATGTACGCATCTTAGCTGTGTAAGAGTAGCGTTAGAACTAAAATCATGTTGTTTTTTTTTTTTACAGTAAGATAAACAGTGGACCATGCTCTGTCCAATTTTACTTTGGATTTAATTACTGCTGTAGAGGCAGAAAATTTTCTAGATCTTTCTTAATGGAGAGCAAAACCATTTATTAAGGCATTGCCTGATCTCTTCTGTCAGATGATGTCTTGACATGGCCACTAATCACAATCTTTATCCTCCCTTCCCTTGCCCAGGGGCCTGCAGGCCTCTTACTGAGCTCATATGTTTGGGACACATCTGATGAATTGCTATGCTTTATTCTGTAACGTATCACTAGCTTGAATAATCTCCATACGAAATACAATATAAACATCCTAGCCCTCGCCATCTATCTGCTGTCTCTTCCAACAACTCCCCTCTCCACTTAAATGAGTTTAAAATTGTGTGTGTCAGTAGTACTTTTACTGTGAGATTTCAGACATTTTCTGTCCCACTCATAGATCCTGCTGTTAATGTTTGCTGTTGCTGTTTACTGTTTTACTGATTGTTGGAGAGATGGAAGCTTGCACAAATTATCTGCCTTTTTATTTGCCACACATTAGGAGTGTTGATTTGGCATATATATGGTGTTACATACACTCATCCTTATGTCCCTCACCACACCTTGGTTATGTTTTGAGTTATGGTCAGTTTCTCTGTCATGATTGGATCTGCAACTTTACATGTGGACATGTTTTAATCAATGAGGCACTAACCTACTTAAATGAGGTCACTATGGACTAAGTTTAGTGCCCAAGTGAATTCAGTTAAGATTGCCATTGTGTCAGTTTCTTGGAAATTGTTTGCTGCAGCCATGCAACTTTGTATGGGTGGAAGGATCTTGGTGAGAAAAAGCAATGGAAGAGTGGTCTAAGGTACTAACATCTCACCTCTATGTGTGGGTTTGAGTCTCAGGCTCAGCCAGCATGGGTATATAAGAAAAGCTTATTAGTAGCTTCCTGTGGGTCATTGTTTCTTCCTGGGATTTTTCTGGGTTCTTCCTTGGTATACTGGCAGCCATGTATGACATATCATGAGCTGAAATATGGTGTTAAACCTCTTTAAAAAAACCCTGGGTCACAAGAAAGAAATTATTAAGATCCTTACCAGTTAAATATTAGATATGAAAGATAAAATGATATTTGCAGCAGATGTTAGTCCTTGGATCCATTTCCACCCCCCCAGTGACTTAGTCCCATGGTCATAACTTTGAAAACTGTTAACATCCCCCTCCCTATAACCCCTGTGTGCACTAAGTAAATATAAAAAGACAAATTCAGAAATTGGACCCAGGATCCCCTTATGACTTGACCAGAGAGTTGCATATTACAGGTGGGTGGGGGTGGTTTAAAAAAGGTAGGAAGTGCAGAAATATGTCTTTGACAAACACTATGTGAAAATTATTCCATATCACAGTACACTTTAGATTGTATTACAGCAAGCAGTAACAGTTTGTATGGCAGGTGGACAGTAACTTAACTGCCATCTTGTATGAATAACGTTTTGATGCCATGCTTAGATCATGTAAATATAGGATTTCAAAAACATTCTCTGATAGAACCTTCAGTGCATATTTTGCTAGCACATCTCAGATATTGATTGGTGATCATTTTACATCAGGGGGCCATGTATGGGGAAAAAATTGCCATGAACATCAAGAAGCTGAAAATATTAATACCGTTGAAATGAACAAGTGCTGTAGATGAAATTTACATCTTCCTTGAGAAATTGACGTTCATTTATGGTAGTATTCTGTTTCTTTTCAGTTGTTGAGTACTTTTTAAACATGAAGTTAATGCTCTGACAACCAGGTGGCTTTTTCTTTACACTCTTGTCTGATTGCATTTTGGTTGTGTTCCTTAACACGCATGGGTTAATCCCATAGCTGCATTTTTCTGTGAAGTGATACCCTTATGTTTTATATTGTAAGTCAGCCTGGATGAGAAAGTTGGTTTAATCATGATGTTACCCATGGATAGTATTTGTATACAGTTGATTAACTGTTCTGAAATGCAAAACTGTTTCACCCTTGTGTGCCCCTTCATTTCTGAATAGTTTATGAATATTTAATCAACCATATTGCTTACTGGTACATTACCACAGTAAAGTTATAGCTGTGGGCATAAGGAGTGGATAACCTTGTAAATTTAAAAAATGAAAGAAAAAGTTGTACAGACTTAACACATGACACCCAGTGGGAAATGTGATACATGAGCAAGTCAGGCATCAAGGAAACTATTAAAGAAAGATGGGGTTAGTTTGAAAGGTATCCATTTAATAATAAGATGGGTGAAACAAAGTACAGTACTGCTATTACAATATATTTAAATTTTGAGAAAATGTACTAATAAATCAAAAAGATTTTTGAATCAATATGAAAGATCTGTGGGAACCACTATTACAGTGGCAGTGTCCATCTGTCCATTGGCCTGGTTAAATCTTGCTGTTTGGCTAGTTCTCAGGCACCCTGCTATTTAATCACATTGGTTCTTAACAGCAACTGTAAACCCTTAATTTATGGATGAATAACCTTTATCTCATTTTTTTTCTCCATTAGTTTAGTTTCACAGAAATATGATTAATTTTTCATATATCATATCTGTATTTTTCTGGTGGAAAAACCATTTGTGACTATTTTTGATGAAGGTATGGATCACCACATGTTATCTAATTTTAAAGAGAATTTCATGTGTTTGATTTCACATTAAGATGCATTAATTAGTTTAAAAAAGAAAGAAAGACATTTTTTTCCTGGCAGATATGACATGAGATTCAGGCTGAAGAAAAACTTAAACAAATTTAAAATCGAACATTAGTAGAAACAAGGATGAAATAATTGCTTACATTGTAAGCTGGGCTGAAACAAATTGGCCAATTACACAAAGTTAGCTTTATACTGTTATTTTATAGAAATTATGCAACTATGGTCATTTGGGACAAATTTCCAGAGATAACTCTTACCACGGAAGTATTTCAACAAGAACATTTTCATGTCGTGTATATTATATTATGCTAATTATATTATCTGGGGGGGAGGGGCTGAGTGGTTCAAAGCATTCACCATTACAGATCACTGCCATCTCATCTCTGTCTGCATGGGTTCGAGTCTCGGGCTCAGCCATTGTGGTATGTGAGAAAGCTTGCCAGTAGCTTCTTGTGGGTTGGTGGTTCTTTCTTGGGTTTTCCCGTGTTCTTCCTCCACCATTTATACTGGTTGCCATGTGTAGTCTATCTTGTGCTGAAAATGGCGTTAAACCCTATAACAGCAACAACATACCTTGTATATTATATTATATTATAATATATTATATTATATTATATTATATTATATTATATTATATTATATTATATTATATTATATTATATTATATTATATTATATTAGAGATTTAAATAAGAAATACAATAGCAGGAGAAGTTGAAAATGAGGGTTGGGAGGGGTTGAGGACAAAAACGTCTTCAGTAGGTCCAGGGATAATGTCATCATGAATAGTTGTTGTTGTTGTTGTTATGGGGTTTAATGCCATTTTTCAGCACACGATAGGCTATACATTGATATATGGTTTATTTACAGTTTGACTTAGAAGTGAGTGTGTAGGGTAGTCCTTGTGGCTGCCATGAAATTTGTTAGTTCTAGGTTCATGTTTTAGAAGAAAAGGATGTTATTAAGCCTTACAAGTAGACATGGTTCATTGATATATGGTGGTACATGGTCATCTTCACTAGCTAAGGCTAAGGATCATTATTAGATCACTTGGCATGTGTAGCTAGCTGAAAACGTTGTTTTTTTGACCAAGTGCCCTCATGTGGATGAAAGAGTTACTGTCAGTGTTGATCAGTATCAGCTGAGCAGTGAGAGAGAGAGCTGGTCACACATGTTGGGTGTTAAATCTGATGACATGAGTACGTACATGTTGGGTGTTAAATCTGATGACATGACCTACATACATGTTGGGTGTTAAATTTGATGACATGATGTACACACACGCTTTGAATTTGAGGACAAGTTTGAGTGTGAGTAGCTTGAAAGTAGATACTGACATGTGATGTTTCCTTGTCTGTACTGGCCATGATCATTCCCAATCCATGATGATCATTCCCAATCCATGATGATCATTCCCAATCATCTTCAAAGATGAATAGAGCGAGCAGTCTGATTAGATTACTTTTTTTAGCAGCATCCAATCAGATAGCAGAGCAGTAGATACTGTTTTGACTAGTTACATCAGACAAAGGTAGATGTGTAGTAAAATGGATCAATAGGCCATGTCCAGTGGCTAGTGCATGTCAAGATGTCATAGAATCCTTGTTTAGTGGCTAGTGTAGATGCTATACAACCCATGTCCAGTGGCTAGTGCATGTCAAGATGTCATAGAATCCTTGGCTAGTGGCTTGTATAGATGCTATACAACCCTTGGCTAGTGGCTAGTATAGATGCCATACATTCCTTGGCTAATGACTAGTGTAGATGCTATACAGCCCTTGACTAGTGGCTAGTGTAGATGTTATACAACCCATGGCTAGTGGCTAGTGCAGATACTATTCAACCCTTGGATAGTCAAGATGGTATACAACCCGCGGCTAATGGCTAATGTAGTGCTATTCAACCCTTGCCTAGTCAAGATGATATACAATCCTTGGCTAGTAGCTGGTGTAGATGATATACATCCCATGGCTAATGGCTAGTGCAGTGCTATTCAATCCATGGCTAGTTGAGATGCTATACAATCTTTGGCTAGTGGCTAGTGTAGATAATATACAACCCTTGGTTAGTAGCTAGTTTAGATGCCATACATTCCTTGGCTAGTGGCTAGTGTAAATGCTATACAACTCTTGGTTAGTAGCTAGCATAGATGCCTTACAGTCTGTGGCTAGAGTAGATTCTGTTCAACATTTGGCTAGTCAAGATGCTATACAATCCTTGGCTAGTGGCTAGTGTAGATGCCATACAATCCTTGGATAATAGCTAGTGTAAATGCTATACAACCCTTGGCTAGTGGCTAGTGCAGATGCCATACATTCCTTGGCTAGTGTCTAGTGTAAATGCTATACAATCCTTGGCTAGTGACTAGTGTAGATGCTACACAACCCTTGGCTAGTGGCTAGTGTAAATGCCATACATTCCTTGGCTAGTGACTAGTGTAGATGCTATACAACCCTTGGCTAGTGGCTAGTGTAGATGCCATACAGTCCTTGGCTAATGGCTAGTGTAGATGACATACAGTTGTTGGCTAGTGGCTAGTGTAAATGCTCTACAATCCTTGGCTAGTGGCTAGTGTAGATGCTATGCAATCCTTAGTGGCTAGTGTAGATGCTATACAACATTTGGCTAGTGGCTAGTGTAGATGCTATGCAATCCTTAGTGGCTAGTGTAGATGCTATACAACATTTGGCTAGTGGCTAGTGTAGATGCTGTACAACGTTTGGCTTGTCAAAATGCAAAACAAAACATTTGGCTAGGGTCTAATATAGGTGATCTACAACTCATGGCTAGGGGCTAGTGCAGATGTTATTCAGCATTTGGCTAGTTGCCCTTGGCTATTGGCTAGTGTAGATGATATACAACCCTAAATTGGTGGCTACTATAGTATTACTCATCCCCTGTCTAGTCAGGATGCTATTCAAATTTTGGCTAGTCAAGATAAGACAAGCATCTACATTATATCAGGCAGTTAACTAAATTACCTGATTATGTAGTATAGGTCATGTGAAGGTGAAAGTGTTCTCATTGTCACAGTCTGTTGGCTTGCACAACAAATAGTAGTATGTTAACTTATTCATTATTTACAACTGTCTGTAGTTAACTAAAGTGGTCACAGTAACTGTGAGCAATAGGTTATGTGAAACATATCAATTAATTACAAACTTAATTATCCATGAAGATACCATGGAACAAAGGTCTAGTGATTTACATATTTGCATGCATACATTTGATTTTCTTTACAAACCAAGGACTGCTAATTTAGTTGTGCTTAAGTTTTATAGGATAGTGAAATTGCAGAATTTGCTCGAATTTATATAAAATCTTAATGATGAATCAACAGTATGCTAAAAAATCATGCATTCCCTGCCTTTATTTCTTCATTAAGTCCCTCTCATAATTAGAAAATTTCCCCCCTAAATTTTTTTTACAGTTATAGAATAAACTCTGCTCTGTATGACCCTATATACAGATGATGCCTTTAAAAGTAAGTTTAAATCTTTTTTAAAAATCATCTTATTGTTAAAGGAAGTTTAATGTTAGTATCCTGTTTCAATTTTGGTGTGTGTACATTAAATCCAATTTTGAAATAACATATCTGTTCTTGCCTCTTTTAAAAAATCACCTAATTAAATAAGCAAAGTTGTTCTTTGTTACCTTGTATCATTTGATTTTATGAAGTACATGTGTATTTAAAAGTCATGCACACTGTATGGTCATTGAAAGAAATATTAATTTGTCTCATGCAAGCAAGTTCAGTGTCCATACAAATTCTAATGAATTTCATTTTCAGATTTAATAGTGTCATTACACTGTATACATCAAAGCTATTTCACCTCCTGCAGATGAAGTTGGAGGGTCTAGTCGCATCAGCTTATACATGTGTCATCTTTTTTCGTTCAGTCATTATCTCCTGGACCATTTCATATATCATCATGAAATTTCATATATTTGAGTGGTTTTCATGACTGCTGTATAGATTGTATCATGCGGAAAAAAGTAGTGACAATATTAAAAATGGCCTGTTCATCACACTCACGGCCATTCAGTATATTTCAAATTCTTTAAGATGTTAATTTTCATGAATATTTTTATTTATTTAAGATGTTAATTTTCATGAATATTTTTATTTATTTAAGATGTCAATTTTCAGGAATATTTGTATCCATTTGTATCATGATGGGAGTTTGTCTAAAAGTCTGCCTTGTTAAGATTAGTGCTTTTAGAGTTATGTGTTCATTTTTGGAAAACTATTTACGCATCATATCATGTGGGTTGTATTCCATAAGCAGTTACTTATGGATCTAGTTTCATCTAAAATAAGAAGAATATATGACTCTATGTGAAATTTTCCACGGAAATTTTCCGCAAAAACTCCACTAGTTAAACATTATTCTGAGGGACCTTCATCATTTCATGAATTTCGATATAAAACAATGTATCATTTTTTGCAGAACCATGAAAATTAAAAGTACATGTAAATAACAGGAGTGTGAGCCACTTAATTCATGGAAACTCGACCCAGATTTCACAGAAGAAACTTAAGTCTGAAGTGGAGAAATTTTAACTTTTCAATCTAGCAGTCTGATTGGATAATATTTAATTTCTCTCTTAAAATTGACCAATCGGCAATGTACTGTCTGAAGCTCGGACTTAAATTTTATTGACACTTGGGTGAAATTAGTTCCTGGTCATTTGATGCCAAATTAACAGGTGGACTCATTCAGGGGCACATAGGACACCTTTTGCTTGGACACTTTTATTCCAATGTTATATGTATTTTATGTTTATTACAGGTCTGTGTGAAGAGAACTCTTATCAACCATCCCATCTCAACTGTATTGTTATGGTTTTATGCATGGATTAATATCCACCCCCAGCTTGCCCACACATACAGATCAGACCTGAACTAAGGGTAAGTTTGGCTGGCTAGGTTGTTTTCTCTGCTTCATACTTTTCTTTAGTCATTACCTAAAACTCACTGAATCTCTTTCATTCAAGAATATGCATTTACCACTGGCTTGTTTTAGGTGAGTCGCTCAATTTTTTTTACATTTACCTTTGGGAGTATCTCTTAATTTGGATATCTTGAATTTTGATTGATTTATTTTCATGGTGGGTTAGGAATTTTTATCATATTAACAAAATTTTTATATGTTTGTAATTGTATCAAGTGTATATCAGAACTGTGTATCTGATTTGTGCAGTTATTAATGTTTAGTCTACACAGGTGTGCAGTCTGCACAGGTGTGACATCATGTGAGAATGTTTACACCTTGCCCAAGTACATTTATATAAAAATGATAGAGATCAGAACTAGAGTTGTCTAGTTATGTTGGCCATTATTTACATAATATACATTCCTAGTTTAGGATGATTTATGTGGGCAGTGGCATATGACTGCATATATTGTGTATAGACATATAAATATATTTATGTAATTGTGGGTTAAGTAGATATGGCCTTTTTGTCTTCCTACACATATTCCTTTCTGATAATACTGTAAATTACTTTTTAATATAGATCTGTATCACAACTCACCGGTACTAGTCAAAAGTGAGAAAACATGGCTAGAAAAGACTGACCTACGTCATCCCCATTAGTGTAAATCAGTTAATTTTCTTAGGACTAGTTAATTCAAGGTGTATGATTTGCTAAAGTGACAGTCAATACTAGGAGTGTTTAACATCCTAGTACTCAGTTATTAGTCTAGTCCAACTGCAAACTACATAGACCTTGATATGCAGTCACATAATTATCTAGCAGATCAGGGTCGGTGTTATTTATTCTGCTGATTGCTCTTAAGAAACTTCTTAGACCCAGATCTGCTTGTGTATTATGGCATATCTGGATCTGTGTAGTTTGCAGTTTTACCAGATTTACCAGTGAATATGTGTGATACTTACTGTTCTTTTAACATTGACAACATGTTCGCCAATTTAGTTTTCACAAAATCTTGAAAAACTACGTTTACCACTATCTTGGAATTCACATTGTATGTCCTGTGATCTGGTATTTTGTTTAGGTCGTTTTTCCCCATCTTCCCTGAATATATACGTGACTTCTTAAAACTTGCCCAGTTTAACTAATATAAAAGACTTAAATACTTAATAATATTTACTTCCTTAATTATTGTTTGCATGTTTTTTGTTTTTGTAATTTCATGGTGTTTGTTTTTGAAATTGTGTTGTTGTATATGTTTTTATGTGTTATTTTAAATTGTAAAGTGCTTAGAGCTTCTAAAGATTAGGCACCGTATTACGTCCAGGTTATTTTTATTATTATTATTATTATTACTTAACTTTTGTATTGTATGTGTAAGTCTGCAAAAGTTTAATGTTTGTTACTCTTCCATTCATTTTTGGGACTTTTCACCGATTTTTTGGGACTTTTCACCAATTTGCAAAATTGTCTGGACCAGTGACTAGTACTTTATCATCCCAGCATATTCAATGACTTGCATATCAGTCTGGGTCGAAGTTCTTGGTTTGGGATACTCGGTTTAAACAAACAGCAAAGACCTTGGTCTCTTGGCGGATTATGCTGTTTGCAGGTGGATTTAACTTAACAAGAAGTTATGCATGGTAAGCACAGTATTATTGAGATACAGACTGTACATGTGATGGATGTATGTGTCAGATAGGTGTAGGCTGTGTAGATAGTTCTGGACTTCTGATCACACTAGGTAGTTTTTTGTGTGTGTAATAACTCCTGAGTTCTGTGTCTCACATATTTGTAAATCAGCATGACCAAAATGGAAACATGGGACATCTGGGTAATGTCTCGGAGCCTTTCCTTACTCCCAGAAATGGAGGTGTGCAGTAATACTGGTATACCACTTCACCGCTGTATTGTTTTTTCAAGTTGTATGTTTCATGGTACTTTATCACTGTACCAGTACATTGGTGGTTTCTGCAAGTAAGGAATGCATGGAAATTCCAGGGTAATCTTGTAACGACCTTTACAATATTGATAGCATGTTTCCATTATTCATGTCAAAATAGTTCAAAATATTATCCTGTTTGTTTACAAAATGGTTATATCTGTCACAATTTAATGGTGAATATTACAATTAAAATTACATTTAAGATCCATGAATAACATGTTTGACAGTATAACTTAAGTATATGTGGTGCCCAAAATGATATTTTTGGTTCATTTTCAGGCCAGATCCGGTTTTCCGAAAAATTTCAGATTAGAAATAACAACAAACACCCCCCCCCCCATATTATGTTTTAGATTTTACTAGTGAATGTGCTGTGTACTCCTTTGTAAGGCTGTGAATCATCCTATGAGTTTCAGAAACATACTTGTTTTCCGTCTAAACTTTACCTAATTTTTCAAGTCCATTAAAACTTCTTGAGTAGGCGTGTTGTATGTTTACTGGCCCTCTCAAATATCTTCTATGAGTGTTGGCATCCCATTCAAAGTTTCCCTGCCTGTTATCTCAACAGTATATTGTCTGCTTCATTGTCAACATTTCCTATTTTTATCATTAGTATCTATGATGTCAGCATGATGTCTTTCACAGTATCAGCTATACTGAAAGCTTAGTCATCCCACTTTAGTTGCAGCTTTTAGATCACAATGTATAACATTTAACATACATATAGCAAATTAATCTAATACAAGGTAATGGCCATTTGATTTTTGGGTTGGGGGAGGGGCTATTGTTTTCTTTTGAGCTAAAAAAAATTTTAAATCTCAAAATAAATTTAAAATAATTCCAAATAATATAATGAATATAATATAATGTTATTTTTACTATAAATCATAGCAAGAAATTTTCTCAGCTATTGACAGACAGAAATTAAACAAAGTGTCACACCTCTGCCCCAGAACTTTAATTTGTTGGTCCTTAATATAATTGCTGTATATGGTGATGTGTATCGGGGTACATTCAGAAATAGCATGTTATACCTGAAGTACAAAATATTTTATGGTACCCAGCTCTAACCAGGGTCATACCATGGAAACTCGTGAGATTGCCACTCATTAACCACAATAAACTTACTGGGCATGAAAAGGTACATGCATTCACATGTACATATTTTTACCCTGGGGTTTCGATTACTTAAATAAATTAGACATCAAAGGAGATGTGTATTCCTTGAGGCCTTGTACCTGCATCAGCATGCAACTCACTTCTTTGATGTGAAACTGAAACCCCATGGCTAATTATAAACAGGTGATAATAAGTAAATACTTTCCCTGTCTTGTTTTGTACAGTAAAGGGGTTACTGTAAGTATTATTGTTCTGTTGTAAAATGTACAACAGATCTTTCCAATGCAACAAGTGGTTAGGGGGCCTCGAGTGGCTGAGTGGTCTAAAGCGCTCTCCGTTACGGATCACTGCCATCTCACCTCTGTCTGCATGGGTTGGAGTCTCAGATTCGGCCAATATGGGTGTGTGACAAAGCTTGCTAGTAGCTTCTTGTGGGTCGGTGGATCTTTCCGGGGTTTTCCCAGGTTCTTCCTCCACCATTAATACTGGCCACCATGTATAGCCTATCATGTGCTGAAAAATGGTGTTAAACCCTACAACAACAACAACAGCAGCAACAAGTGGTTAATGTTGTTGTTTGTGATGCTTTTAAAGACACTCTTAACACATTATGGGCTGTATCATGTGAAGAAAATGAGAGCTACCATATATACTTGCTTATATGTAGAGTTGAACTGCAAACAACCAAGATCCTGATCTTCCGTGGCGTAATGCACCTGCAGGTCAGGGTCTGTGTTGTTTGTTCTACTGATTACTGTTAACAAACTGCACAGACCCAGATCTATATGTGCATTATGCGGTGGCAGATCTGGTCTGTGCAGATTGCAGTTGAACTCTTCTTATAAGTGAGTATATATGGTAAGTGCCTGTCCAAAACACAGTCAGCTGACAAGTGTTGGCCTGGGTGTGAGAGATTTTAATTGGATATTGATGAAATGTATTAAACAGGTTCTTTCTAGGTCATGACAAAGTTTTGAGACATAATAAATATACATATCTTACAACAAATACAGCCATAATTTTAATATGCTGTGTGTTGATTTACTACTAGACCTTTCTGTCCCATTTCTTTTCAAGCAAATGCTAATCCCGATAAAATGCCATACAAGATAAGGAGTCATGACCCAGTGCAGTATAGTGGTCAGGGCATTTGGCTTTCTCTACTTCTTGCAAAGGGTTGTATGAATTGTCCCACAACAAATTTGTACTTTTCCAGTTAAAATTTAAAAATAATTTATGACATAATTGTCCTTGTCTTGGGAAAATATGTTCATAAAATGGATGATCACAAATTCTATCAATAAATATTTGAGATAGTAGTTTGCTTTCTTTGCTCTCAAAGACAAGAATGTTGACATACATTGCTCTGGAAGCATTCTAAGTTGCCGCTACAGTATTTCTCCCTTGATAAGACCCGCTGGCCAACCCAAGAAATTGCTCAGAAAGTCTTGGGCAGGCTTGTTATCAATGACATCATTAGTGAGCATTTGGCAGAATTGTAGACAACTCTGAGCTGGGTTTATTACTGGGTAAATATGGTAAGTTTTGTTGGGGGAATTATATTAGTGATCTTTTGATAAGGTATTTTGGATGTATTTACATAATACCATCTTGGTGTTAAAAGAGAAGCTATTTGGTCAAATGACTTACCATATATACACACTTGCATGTCGGATCCACCAGCAAACTGCATCATCCCAGCTCTGCCAGTGCTGAATATGCTGGCAGGTCTGAGTCAATGCAGTTTGTTAGGGGTAATCAATAGAATATGCAACATAGACTCTCATCTGCTGGTGCATAATGCAATAGCATATCTGGGTCTTTGTTATTTTTGCAGTTGAATCTGACTTGCGATTTCATATGGTAGTTAATTATCAGAGGATTTTCACAACCTTAAGTAGGCCTGGAAGGATTTAGTTGTTATTAAAAATTATAAATCAGCATGCCAACCTAAATGACTAAACAAGTAGATTTGTTTTTTAACTGTCTCTGAAGCAAATAATAGCTCCATTGTTTTGGGAGAAAAAAGGTCCTATTACATTGTTGTCAGCAGTTGTCATTTTTTTTTTTTACAACTATGTTCTAAAGTAGTTAAACCAAGTTTGCAGGAAAGTTAACCTCTAATGTTCTGATTTCACATATATGTTGATTTGCTCATTAATACTTACAGGTATATCAATTCAACTGATTTCAGTTTTCAAAATGTTTGAATTCCTAATACATGTAATGATATATACTTGAACTCGTTAATGTGCAGCAAGAGCAAGTAGGTGGCTTTGCATAATCTTGTTTAATGAAAGATTAGGAAACTTATCTCTCACCTATGACAACACAGTTGGATTTAAATATTTATGACTTTAGTTTGACTTAGAACTTCCCTTCATTGCATCAATCCATGTCATATTGGCGTGTTTCAAGTTTCTTTTTTTTTCTCCCCATTTCATGTTGCATGATAAATCACATGCCCATCTTTTTTATGATCTTTAAGCAGCACAGTATGGCAAGTAGGGATAATAAAGAGAACAATGTTTGCCTGGATCTGTTCTAGAATGGGCGTTTTTCAGGGTCTATTCTGCGATTGGCGATAGTATAGTATTGTCAAGATATGCTCAAGGATGGGCAATAGTAAAAAGATGTCAGGGTCTGTCCTAGGATGGGCAATAATACAAAGACGTCAGGATCTATTTTAGGATGGACAATAGTACAAAGATATCAGGATCTATTCTAGGATGGACAATAGTACAAAGATGTCAGGATCTGTCCTAGGATGGGCAATAGTACAAAGACATCAGGATCTATTCTAGGATGGACAATAGTACAAAGACATCGGGATCTGTTCTAGGATGGGCAATAGTACAAAGACTTCAGGATCTATTCTAGGATGGGCAATATTACAAAGACACCAGGATCTTTTCTAGGATGGGTGATTATCAGGATCAGTTCTAGGGTTGGTAGTGGTCAGGGTGTATTCTAGGATGGAGAATTGTCAAGGTCTAGGATGGGTGATTGTCAGGGTCTGTTCTAAGATGGATAATTATCAGGGTCTAGGATGGGTGATTGTCAGGGTCTGTTCTAGGATGGGTGATTGTCAGGATCTGTTCTAGGATTGTGTGATTGTCAGGGTCTGTTCTAGGATGGAGAATTATCATGGTCTAGGATGGGTGATTGTTAGGGTCTGTTCTAGGATTGTGTGATTGTCAGGTTCTGTTCTAGGATTGTGCGATTGTCAGGGTCTGTTTCAGGATGGAGAATTATCAGGTTCTAGGATGGGTGATTGTTAGGGTTTATTCTATGATGGACGATTGTCAGAGTCTTTTCTAGGATTGTATGATTGTCAGGGTCTATTCTAGGATTGTTTGATTGTCTGGGTTTATTCTAGGATGTGTGATTGTTAGGCTTTATTTTAGGATGGGTGATTGTTAGGGTTTATTCTAGGATGGGTGATTATCAGGGTCTATTCTAGGATTGTGTGATTGTCAGGGTCTATTCTAGGATTGTGTGATTGCCAGGTCTATTCTAGGATTGTGTTATTGCCAGGGTCTATTCTAGAATTGGGCAGGATATATTTTAGGTTAGATATCGCAGCATTCATGCTATTCTCTACAAATTTTGCACTGAAATCAAACTGAATGCATGAAAATAGCACATCACATTTTCAAGCTCTACACTTATTTCTAAATTAAATCCCTCCTATATTTGCAACATTTTCCCCCTTTTTTAATGGAGAGGGGAATTTCCCATAAGTATTAGAACCACACCCTGCATAATAATGTTTACAAAGACCACTTGAATTACTTATTCCAACATAGTGCTAGTTTGTTCATTAATGCATTTTACGATAAATCTGAATCTTTTTAAAGTCAGAATTATCGTACTTTTTTTTATCTGCATGGTTCTTGGTAGATGAAGGAATGTGAGATTTTACTTTACAGAAAACTTTTTCATTATCAAATGATACCAGGCTCGTGGCTATAACTTTTAATGTTCACTCTGCCTGATAATTGGATATGCATTGAGTTGCACCAGGATATTGGAGATATCTGAGAATCAAGTTTTTATATTCATGGCTTGGTTTTTGTTAAATATTTAATAAAATTAAGTCGGATTTGATTGAAATACGTTACTCTGTTAAGTAAGCAACTCTGTCCTTTTCAGCAAGTTCTTGTGAGTTTATAACAACACATAAGCTCTTGTGAGTTCATAACAACCACATAATGTTCTTTTGAGTTTATAACAGCCACTCACAAAGTTCTTGTGAGTACAAATGTCTTGTGAGTCTATAACAATCAAACACAAAGTTCTTGCAAGTTTATAACAACCACTCACAAAGTTCTTGTGAGTTTAGAACAACCACTCACAAAGTTCTAGTGAGTTTATAACAGTCACTAAAAAAGTTTTCTTGCGAGTTTATAACAACCACTCACAAAGTTCTTGTGAGTTTAGAACAACCACTCACAAAGTTCTTGTGAGTTTAGAACAACCACTCACAAAGTTCTTGTGAGTTTATAACCACACAAAGTTCTTGTGAGTTTATAACAACCACACACAAAGTTCTTGTGAGTTATAGCAGTCACTGAGTTTTTGTGAGTTTATAACAACCACTCACAAAGTTCTTTTAAGTTGATAACAACCAAACAATTCATATGAATTTATAACAACCACACACTAAGTTCTTGTGAGTTAATAACTATACATAAAGCTCTTGTGAGTTCATAACAACCACAAAGTTCTTGTGAGTTTATAACAATCTCACACAATGTTCTTTTGAGTTTATAACAGCCACTCACAAAGTTCCTGTGAGTAGAAAGGTCTTGTGAGTCTATAACAGTCACACACAAAGTTCTTTTGAGTTCATAACAATCACTCAAAAAGTTCTTGTGAGTTTATAAGAACCACTCACAAAGTTCATGTGTTTATAACAACCACACACAAAGTTCTTGTAGACTTTATAGCAACCACTCAGCAAAGAAGCATTCATTTATGCTGCAGACTGGGAATAAGAGTTTAAGGACTTGAGCCATGTAAACATTTTGAATTGATCAACAAATTTGTTATCAGAAACTTCATTTTTTTTTAAGGCTGAAAGTATATAGGAGTTGACTGAGAGCAGATTTGGTAACTGTGTTTTTGAACTCTCCACAGAAGTAGAAATGCATTTTATTTGTAGCCATGCCATGAATGTGGAAAGGTATGGAGTGTCACCCATATTCCTCAGGCTGATCCTGGTTAAAATTTGTGTTTTGGTTGCAGGCTAATATATCTTTGTGGATGCCCTATGGTGAGTGCAAAACGCATCCACCTGGAGTAGGTCAGAGTATCATTTATTTCATGCTTTCAGTGACTTTGTGTAAGTTTTTATGTTCAGTCATTAACACATCAACCACTGGAGATTTTTGTCCTTTTTGCCTGAAACTCAAGTAGGAAACACATTTTGAAAGCTATTTCTGAATAAATCCTAATAAATCAACTTCCAGGTTATTTTCCAATAACATAATGCCTAGTTGAGTTAGAAACATTGTTTTTCATTGGCTATTTTGCTCGCGTGTGAGCAGAAGGGTAAAAGTTGGAGTTCTTTTTTATCTTTTTTTTCTTGCTTAATGGACCCATTATTTTCTTATCGAGACCACTCAGGTCCAAAATATGAGGTTTTTCCCACTGTATTGTGTAGTGCAATTAGAACTTCCAGATTATTTGGTATCATTATAGAGCTACATCTGTCTACCTTTCTATAATACTACCCACTTTAGTGTATCATACATGACCTTGATGCTACAGAGCTCAGCAGTAGTAGGCTACTATTTCCTGCCACGTAAACTCATCACCAGGGGTTAATGTGTTAACAGTGCTGTTAGTTGCACTGTCATTCAGCCTTGTGTTATGTCTTGTTATGAAAACACCCTTCTATACAAAATAAAAATTCTCACTGTCGCCCATTTTTTATGCTTGATACACTGATTGTTGCATCCAAGTTACATCGGCAAAGGTGGTGGTAGATGATCATGTTAGGCATTTGTGTTCTCTGAACACATTTCTTGTTTCTATCGTACCTGGAGACACTTATTCTGATTTTGGATTTAGTTACAGAATAATCTGTTCAAAAAGGATTTTGGGGGAGGCAGTGAAAACTGTTTCCATGCGTTATTTTTTCATCGTGTCGATAAAACGGGTAAAATGTATCACCCCTCTCCCACCTCCAGGTATCCCCATTGTTGAGCTTTCATTCGAATATTACTAAATTTGTATATTATTTCCTACCCCCTACCCTCATCCCATGCCAGTCTCAAATGAAGGTTAAAGTGTTTACATTCTCCCATTCCCAACAGCCAGCTTTCACTGTGCTACATGGTAATCTGGTACTAGAATCAGAGATCCACTCACCCACCCCCAGCAATACAATAAACATTGGAGCATTGACCCCATTGTTGATATTCGGGCCATGATAGCTCTAGCATCTAGGAGCAGTCCATTGTTTTGCATACATTAATAATAAAATGTACATTGTGACCACTTTCATGGGAGATGCATCTTTTCTAAACCAGTTTAAAAATAGGTCAGCCATACAAGAGATAACAAGGCATGTCTGGTTGACATGTGTCATATGTTGTGATAATAAAATGACTTTATGATGATGTGGATGATAAAGGACATATCCAGTTTACTTAGGGCTCAGATAGAAGTAGTGTTGAATTCCAGTGTGATACTGTAGAGAGAGTATCCTTATTTATGTGTCTTGATGGTTCAGAAATTTAGCTGTGATCTGGCTTAGATATAGTACAGAGTTATAAAGTGGATTAATACAGGCATATTTAAATTTGAAAATATGCATGGTTATTTTGGTGAGAACATTATAATATTCTGCACACATGTTTATTGGAAGCAAACAGTGATTTAGTTGCTATGTACAGTCTTACAGTGCATTAATGCATCAGTTAAAAAATCTTCAATTTTCAGTACCTAAAACTTGTGCAGGTAAAGTTGGGGGTGTTTTTTTTTTTTTTAAATCAGTGGCTACTAAAGTAAGCACCATCAATAAGAACATAATGCTTTTTTCATAATTAAAGCAAACATTAATTAAATAAAATTATGATGCAGGATTTTTGCCCATGGAAAAAGAGACTGTCACTGCTATAAGTGTAACAAAACTGAAACAGTAGATAGAGTTCTTTCTTGAATAGATGTTATTTTTTCTGTACATAACATTCATGCTTGCATTCATTTTATTGTTATCTAATTTGGGTAATCTCATTCGTTTTATTGTTATCTAATTTCGGTAATCTCATTCATTTCTAGAGTCAGTTCTCTTTATTTGTATTCTTGCTTATCAGTTATATATTCAGTTTTGAGTTTAATTAATTGTTTATTGATTTTACAATAACAGACTTGATAACTTGATGACACTAGTGTTTATTGTATATTGATTGTACGGATACTTGATGGCACTTAATTGTATGTATATTCATTGTACAGTTAGAGATTTGACTCTAGTGTTCATTGTATATTGATTGTACAGTTAGAGATTTGACTCTAGTGTTCATTGTATATTGATTGTACAGTTAGAGACTGGATAATTTTAAAACACTAGTGTTTAAATGTGATTATCTTTGAAGTTGGGGAAAGAGATTGACCCTTAGTAAAAGCACTAAACAGTAATCAAGCATCTTACACCTAACAGCTTTGGGGACTCAACTTGGGAGTGCAGAGATACAACACAGGCATAACTTCCCTATTATCCTCATTTTACACTGTCAAAAGAAGTTGTGTGGCTTGCTCTAATGTCCACCAGTATCAGAGACAAGTCACAGTTACATTTCAGGTCAATCTTTGAATGTTTCATTGTATAAATGTTAGTACATGTATTTGGATTTTTCAGATAAACAAGTCAGTCTGTAAATGGTCCTTAGCCAGTTTGAAAATTGCTGTTGGGTTCAAGTGCAAATAGATGATAAGAAAAAAGTGAACGGACCACCTTTTAGTGATACATCATCATTCGAGTCCCTTGAGACAAAAAGAAGGACCTTTGATAGTATTGATACAGTTCAGTCAAGCATTTAAGAGCCTTAACGAGTTCTGCCATTCAGGTTGTTCATAAAGTATCAGTCGGATCAAAAATTGGAATGGCCAGGAATAATTAGGAACATCAGATCTCTTGAATGCTCTGAACCTGTTTAGAATTTGTTTTAATCTTTCTTCCCATATTGAAAAGCAGGTAACATATAGATTCGTCTTGCAAATGTCTTGGGATCATTTTTTGTCATGGATCCGTTTGTGTATCCATTTTTCATCCACCTGCTGTTTAACCTGTAACTCTTATTTTTAGACACATATTGAAACCAAACATGCAGTGTTAGTGTATCTGGTATGAAGGTGTGTCAGACTTTTAAACTTGAGTTGCAATGACCTCCTTTCTATGGTCAACATGTAATCACTGAAAAATCAGTTCCTAGTTTTGATATTCCAATTCTCCTATTGTCATAGTTGCCATGAGACTCATCTAGTTGCCATGAGATTGATCTGCAGATAAGCATTTTTTCTTATTTTTCTTAAAAACTGGGTCAGTGTGTGACCTGGTTTTCAGATTTTACTCTATATTTCTTAAAAATGCACACTCCAGCTGCCACAAAAGAAGAGTTTCTTTTTCAGCTTGTACTCATCAACAATTCTTGTTAAAATTTATCTTAATTTCAGACACATTTAATCTACATGTACTTCATTTTTATTGTTATCTGTGATTAGCTAATCAATATTATAAAATTTGTTGAAGATTTTAAAGGACAAGGCAATTAATAGGATTAAGTATGTCAGTGTATCCGTGTTAATCTCATTGCCTTTGATTATATATATGTTGTAGTGAATCATATATTTGCATACAAGTCTGACCCATTTGCAAACTGCATAGACCCAGATCTGTGATAACATAATGTGATGGCAAATCTGGGTCTATGCAGTTTGTTAGGAGTAAACTGTAGAACGAACAGCATTGAGCCTGAAACAATCCACTGGCAGATTTTGGTCTATGGAGAATACAAGCATAAGGTTTTGATATCAGTAATCAGACATGTATCTATCTCATGGTTGAATAAAGGAATAGCATCGGCCATGTGATTTTTTTATGCATCAGATTTGTGTCTTAATTAATAAAGTAACCTTTCTTAATCTTACACCTTCAGATGACAACCTTTCTGGATGATTTGATTTCAAAAACTACAATTTTCACATTGTGAATTCAAAATAATCTTTGAATGCTGCAGAAAACTTTTTTCTGTTTCTGGTCTTTATGTTGTAAGAAATGTAATATAAAATTATTGTTGTTAGATTCTAAAAGTTCTTATGTGTGAATAAATGAGTGATCTGGAGATTGGCTGAGTGATCTGGAGATTGGCCAATCAGGCATCCGAATTTTTAACCAAGTTGGAGTATACATTTTTTGTTGTTGAGTAACGTGATCTGAATTTAGAGATTATTATGTAATCTTCTTGAATAAAATATTTATTCATTTATTCAATTTAATATTAGTGTCTCCACCATTTATGTTTAAAATAATCCATAAATGCATTTACCTTCCTAATATTAGACTGTATATAATGTTTTTATTTTACTTGTGGGTTTTATTCCACTGCAGTTAACAATCTCCAGTAATGTCTAAAAAGTTGTATATACCATATGTACTCACTTTTGAGTCCAGTCTAGCTGTAGACTGCACAGATCCAGACTCTATATCACATAATGTGCTGGCAGATCTGGATCTGTGCTGTTTGTTAATCAGTAGAACATAGACCCTGATCTGATGGTGAATTGTGTGATGGCATTTCGGTCTATGCTCTTTGCATTTGGAATTTTAATCGAGTATATAGGGTGCTCTAATTTTTCATACATCATCAGTCTGTAAAAATTATTCTTATTTTTATCTAATCATTTTGACAGAAATCTTTATTCTTTAATCTAAATGTTTCAGATGTGTTGTGTCTTTGAAGATGGTTCTTCTTTTTTGTTTATAGTTGTTTTCACTCTTGAAAAAGTATTAATTAGTGTGGACAAAATTACAGTATGGTATTGAATTTTTCACACTTGAAAAAGTATTAATTAAAATATTAAATAAACAGTGTGCACTAGATGACAATATAGTATCTATGATTTTTAACAAAAATTATATCGTAAAAAGCAGCTGAAGCTTTCTGTAGTTGATCTTTAAAATGAATTTTAGGTGTCAGTCAAGATCTAGGATGGCAAAGTTTTTTATAGTAATTATGGCCAATTCACGGGGTATTTCAGTTTCATAAGTGTTGCTGGAAGTCGTGTTATCAGACTTGTACACCACTTTCTTGTTGGTCCTGATAAATGGCTATGTAATGATCAATGTATATGTATTTTCAAGTTTTAGGACTGTCACACATCCTAGGGAGAAGATAATGAACTACCTCAACTGTCCTGTATCAGCCAAATACCATAATGAAATATCATGTTACCTTCCTACCAAATCCAAAAGTATTGACTAGTTTTGAGTTTCCACCCAGCAGGAATAATAGATGCATCTTTGTGTTGTGTTTGTGGATAAGAAGAGCCGTCTTTAATTATAGTCCTGAAATTTAATGGGCTGCAGATGCTATTATTCAGGCTTTTCAATCCTTTTGACAAGACTGGCTGTCTGTGAGTTTGGTCTTTATGAGGAAAGTTTTAAATTAGGTGGCTCATTTATCTGGTCCCCTGAAGAAAACAAAACAAACAATATTTACCTTTCTTTGTAACACACACACATACACGCACACACACACACAAATTCTTTAGACCCAGTGAATCATAGCCAGAATTTCCCTACGAAGAGAACCATAGTGCAGACCATTCCAGTGGCCTAGTGGTTAGAGCATCCACCTAGGATGTGGGAGGTTGTGGGAAGTCACAGGTTTCAACCCCGGCAAAGTCATACGAAGACTTATAAATGGTACTAGCAGCTGCCTCGATACATTCAGAATGCAGAACACACACACCCACACACAGAACCATATTGCAGGTGACCACTCTGGTGGCCTAGTGGTTAGAGCGTCCACCTCGGATGTGGGTGGTCATGGGTTCAATCCCTGGTCAAGTCATACCAAAGATTTACAAAAATGGTACTAACAGCTGACATGCTGGGCACTCAGCATTAAGAGGTTAGTGTTAGGACTGGTCAACCTGGTGTCAGGATAATGTGACTGGGTGGGACATCATGCTTCATGTCTGCAGCATGATGCTCCAGTGCTAGGCATCTCTATAAACTGTCACACTGCAGACATTGTAGCAATATGACTGAAAGATTGTTAAAGCTACCTTAAAAATTCCAAACGTACACACACATAACGATAGTGCAGGTTTTCGGTAATCTCACACAGCTCCATAGCAGTCATCTGCTATATAATACTTATGTCCAGGTCAAAAAGTAATCAACATATGTTCTGATCTGCCAGTGAATTATGTGGTAGCATATTAGGGTCTGTGTTGTTTGCTCAGCTGATTTGACTTGACAAACTGTATAGAACTAGATCTGCTGGCACATTGAAAGCACAGATCTAATTCTTTGTAGTTTGATTCAACTTAAAAGTTAATATATACAGTACCTTACAAAGCCAAAATTTATAATTCTTATCACTGACTTCTTAACAGAGGTTGCACTGTAATTGATAATTTGTTTAAAATCTTTGTCCAATGTCCTTATCTTGCTTTAATGCTTTTAGGGTCAACAGTGTTTGTGTTGTGTGTTTAGTGTAATTGACCATTAGTTGCAGGTGATGGTTGTTAAAGAGAACTCTATTTGGTGGGTGAAAAGCTGATAAAGACCAATAAGATTTGAATAAGGGTATTTATTTACATGTGGGGCATTTTTTCACAGGTAATATATTGTGTAGGACACTAGGGAAGAAATTTAAAACTGCATGGTCTGGCAACATTTACAGTATATCTGCTAATTCATTACCATTCTGTTACATATGTTTGTCACATTAAGCAGTGGTAAGGTAAACAATTTCGTAATGTCATGTTGTACATCTGGGTGCCAGATGTTTGTCTTTCTGGTCATTGATTAACTTTCTTTTTTTATTTTTGTTTTAGCCAGGTTAGGTATATTGGCTAAAATAAAATATGCTACGTATATAGGAGGACATAGGGGTGGTGCAAGCATGGTGTCTAAAATAAAATATGCTACATATATAGGAGGGGATAGGGGTGGTGCAAGCATGGTAAAATGAAATATGTTACATATATAGGAGAAGATAGGGGTGGTGCAAGCATGGTGCCTAAAATGAAATATGGTATGTATATAGGAGGAGATAGGGGTGGTGCAAGCATGGTACCCAAAATGAAATATGCTACATATATAGGAGGAGATAGGGGTGGTGCAAGCATGGTGCCTAAAATGAAATATGTTACGTATATAGGAGGAGATAGGGTGGTGCAAGCATGGTACCCAAAATGAAATATGCTAAGTATATAGGAGGAGATGGGGGGGGTGCAAGCATGGTGCCCAAAATGAAATATGCTAAGTATATAGGAGGAGATAGGGGTGGTGCAAGCATGGTGCCTAAAATGAAATATGCTACATATATAGTAGGCGATAGGGGTGGTGCAAGCATGGTGCCCAAAATGAAATATGTTACGTATATAGGAGGAAATAGGGGTGGTGCAAACATGATGCCTAAAATAAAATATGCTACGTATATAGGAAGCGATAGGGGTGGTGCAAGCATGTGTGCCTAAAATAAAATATTCTACATATATAGGAGGAGATGGGGGTGGTGCAAGCATAGTGCCTAAAATAAAATATTCTACGTATATAGGAGGAGATAGGGGTGGTGCAAGCATGGTGCCTAAAATAAAATATGTATATAGGAGGACATAGGTGTGGTGCAAGCATATTGCCTAAAATGAAATATGCTACATATATAGGAGGAGATAGGGGTGGTGCAAGCATGGTGCCAAAAATGAAATATGCTACATATATAGTAGGCGATGGGGTGGTGCAAGCATGGTGCCTACAAGATGAATATGAAAGGCTGTTATTGGAAGTTTTGCATGCATGGTGTCCAGCAATAGTTTTCCTGGTGTTTGTGGGAGGGTGCCAAATTAAAGGGATATTTTTATATATTGCACAATGTATTTTTTTAAAATGCAGTGTTGGTGGGAAGGAGACAACTGCCTCATCTCATTGTGGATGTCCATGGTTGCATGGCTACTTCACAGCATTTTCCGCGAAAGATATTTAGCAGTGCTTTATATACTCACTTATGACTCGGCTTAAACTACGAACAACAAAAATCCTCGTCTGACATCGCATAATGTGCCTGCAGAATCAGGGCATATTTTGTTTTCTGCTGATTACTCCTAACACACTGCACAGACCTTGATCTGCAGGCATGTTATATGACAGCAGATATGTGTCTGCGCAGATTGCAGTTGGACTTATCTTATAAGCAAGAATATACAGTAGGTAAGATACATAGAACCAAAATATTGTTGCTCAGAGAAAACCAATTAGAATGATAGAAACTACAAGTTGACACACTGTAAGACCCAGTTGTAAACTTCATAGACCCAGATCTGCCATCATATAATTTGCCAGTAGATCTGAGTTACTGCAGTTGGTTAGGAGTAATCATTTGAACAGTTGACATATACCCTGAAATGCAGATACATTGCGATGGCAGATCAGGGTTTGTCTTGCTTGCAGTTGGACCCAACATACAAGCAACGAATATGGTGGCTACTGTCTTTTTGCTTAAGTCACACTAAAATAGGATTATGTTCATGTAGATCTTGTTCGTTTGTATATACAGTCAAATGTTCCAGATCTAACTCATTATTTTTGTGATCTACTGTTTGATGGTCACTCAGCCTGACTGTGAAGCAAAATATAAGCAATTATATGTACCTTTGTGTTGTATATGAAAGTTGTTATGCTGTTTGCTGTATTAATCATGACTCGTGTCAAGTAAAAAAAAAGCACAGATTCTATGACTGGTGTTTATAGAAAACAGTTCTACCAATAGCAGATACAAAGGAAAGTTTTCAAGATGCTCCTGTTCTTATTTTTGGCATTTTATAGGTGAAAATACCAGTTCTGATACAAGATGGGGGAAAGGTACAGATTACTTTATATATGGGACTACTAGCTGTATTTACAACTTGAAATTTCATCGCATTTACCTTTAATCAAATGGCTATTTATGCCAGTTTCCTGCTGCTTTAAGTTATCAAGTTAATTTTACCCCTCCCCCATGGCTATTGATATGAATTGCCCACTGTCCCCCATGGCTATTTATATGAATTGCCCACTGATTTGAATAGGGTATTCTTGATCAGGAGCTGAAAAAATGTGTAAGCTCAACTTCCATGACCCAAATTTGTGACCTCTGGACCATGCCAATTTTACCCCCAGAAAGTCTGGCAGACTCCATCTCATTTAAATCATAATACTGCATATTGAATAATTGTAGATGAAGATATAGGCAGAAAAGAGAAACGGAACAGTGGCATCTGTATCCATATCACAATTAATCAAAACTCACTTTGAGAATGAAATATACTAGGTATGTTTCTATTTATATATATGCAGGTTTTTCTGGCTTTTAATTTTAGACTGTTGTGAAATCTAGTTAGGGTCATTGAACAAAAGCAGCTTGACCAGGGAATATGAGGTCAGATTTCTATCTTTTTATACATATGTAGATGACCTGTTATTAAATGATCCTATTGAGACTTCCTGAACTCTGACTTTTGTGTCCATAGTGGGGAGCAACACATTTTACAAAACAAATTCTAATTTCATCTGGTATACATACAACTATATAAATCTCTTTTTGGTAGGTGTGACATGGTATGCATAAGTCAAACCCTACCTTCTGTAAACAGAGAATACTTTTTTCTCTCTCTGCCAGTTGAATTTATGACCTGTCATTTTGTTAATGGGATAGCCATGGGGAATAGTTAGGAGAAAACAGAAGATGGCAGTATGTATAGCCTATAAATTGTAATTGAAATGTGAGAGAGACATTACTCACGTTACTAATTTAAGCACTGGTATGTGGTAAAACAAGGCAAACATTCAAGGATTACTTTCACTTTTATCTACCATATTTACTTGCTTATAAGTCAAGTTCAGCTGTAGACTGCACAGAACCGGATCTGCCATTAAATAATGTGCTGGCAGTTCTGGCCTGTACAGTTTGTAGGGACATAGTTGAATAAATAACATACACTCTGATTTGCTGGTGCATTATGTGATGGCAGATCATGGTCTATGTTGTTTATAGGTGGACTTACAAATGAGTATATAGGGTATCCACTTGTCCTATTTCTTGTACAAAAGTTCTGATTGGCTGCCAACTATTAGTGAAACCTATGATTGGCATTGTAAAGAATTGTAATGAAATTTCCTTACTTGAAGTTTATCATGCAAATTATCTTACTGACCGCTCCGGTGGCCTAGTGCTTAGAGCGTCCATCTCGGAAGCGGGAGGTTGTGGGTTCGATCCCCGGCTGAGTCATGCCAAAGACTTACAGAAATGTTTCTAACAACTGCCTTGCTTGGTGCTCAGCATTAAGAGGTTAGTGTTAGGACTGGTTGGCCTGGTATCAGGATAATGTGACTGGGTGGAACATCATGCTGTGTGTCTGCGGCATGATGCCCCAGTACTGGACATCACTATAAACTGCCACACTGCATTCATTGTAGTGATATGACTGAAAAATTGTTAAAGCTATGTTAAAAATCCTAATCACACACACTCATGCAAATTATGTGGTGGGATTCATTTATTTAGTGTGATTCATTATGTAGGGGGATGCATTATTTAGTGTGATTCATTATGTAGGGGGATTCATTATTTAGTGTGATTCATTATGTAGGGTGATGCATTATTTATGTATTTCCCCCCACAGAACAGTATTTATGAGTGTCAGTCTCTAACAAGTCCAGCCCCCCCACCCCGTGATAAGAAGTGAGCTATTTTAAAAATGTACATTACATTTTGTCATCGTAGCAACCAATGTTATGCTGAATAATAATAATAATAATAATAATAATAATAATAATAATGATAATAATGAGGACTTTGTATAGCACCTAATCTTTAGAAGCTCTAAGCGCTTTACAACATTAGACAACACCTATAACATAAAAAACATATAATGATGTGATTACAAACACAAACACCATGAAATTAGAAAACAGAGAAAAAAAATGCTAAGAATATTTAATATTGAATGACAAGAACATGAAACTAGCCAGAATTATTTCTGAGATATCAGCAATAAATTTTACAGTTTGAAAAGGGATGGAACAGATCAGATTCATAAAGGTCAAAGTGTAAATCATTTGCCTATTGTTTAATATGGAAGAAGTGAATTTGCTTTCTCATCATTTATTTTTATTTCATTGCAAATAAATGAAAAGAAACATTTTCACTATATATTTCTTTTACTTATTGCAACAGTTTTAAATTTAAGTTGATTATATTCCTATTTTCTAAGATTTCTAATTTCCCCATAATTAAAGTCACTACTCACACAAACATGCCTCATGGCAAATTATGTAAGCAAGAGAAAAATGAGCATAACTAACTTATTTTCATGCTTAACATTAATATTAATGTACCATTTTATTTAGAACATCATACATAATGATATGAAAATTTAAAAAATGATTGCATACATTTTTATATTTGTTTTAAGGTAGTGCTCTACAGTTTGACATTTTGCATAGGATTAGAATTTTAAAGAAAAAGATTTTCCCAGGCTTTCCTCACTGGTTATACTGGCTATTTAAAAAAGACATTGTATATCTTAGGTATAATTCAAGGAACCTTTATTTCCCTTTATTTTGGTGTATGATTTTGATGGGTGTAATATGGGTTATAGAGTATACAGCTTGGCCTTACTCCAAATGTGCACCTTTCAAAAAAGTGCTAGCTCCATTTGGTCATTTTCACTTCCTGAACTTCAGAGGTAAATTGTAAAAAAAAAGAGCTGATAACTTTTTTACATTTTATATATTTGGTAATTCATTCATTGCACTTTCGGAAGCTGGTATTGTCTAGTCTGGCAAAATTCATTTTCCCTATTTCAGTAGCTGCTATGGATAGTGTACTTTAGACTAATTCAGGCTGATTTTTTAGCACAAGGGATCAGTCATTTTAGTTAGCAGTGTACTTAAATCATGTACAGTTTCCAAAAGTTCAGTATCCAAAGAAATATCATCCACAATATATTAATGTAGCATAGAGGTATGCCAACATTCTCTCCATTATAATAACTGGTGAGCGCCCCCTAAGCATCGACAATTTTATGTTTTGCAAAAGCACATACTAGCAGAATGTTTTGAAAGAATTATTCTTAGTTTAAATTTCTGCCAAGAGATAATTAGATTCATTTCATTAAGTCATAAAAATTAACAAATTAATGGGGCCATGTGCTTGAAACTAATTTGTTACTCGTAACGTAAACAGGTGACCTCAGACTATGGTCTGTGTAGAGATAATATCCAGAGTGAGCAATTGGTAAAGATGAGACTTTAGACAACTCATCTACCTGGGCTGGGGACCCCCCTTCTACCTTGAATAAACTATATGTAACCAGAGAATGCAGCATGCATAATGAATTGAACAATGAATTATTCTCTCATATTAAGGATTATCATAATAGTACTGTGTAACATACAATTCCGTATTTGATTAAGTTTTCCTATACAATGGTACCATTTGAGACTTGACTTCTGTACCTCAAATAGTATTTTTTTTAGGTTGAATAATGATATATATTAATAAGTGTGATTGGATCTTTGTTATATCCATCAAGAATTTAAAACATTTACAGGTAAAGAAGAAGACAAAGAAGTAGAAGAAAAAGAATAAGGTTTATTTATGAAGAAATGGCATGATGATGGTAGTGGGAAGACGTGCCTTGTTGTTGGCATCAACTTCATTTACTGCATTAGGATTGTGGGTGACCATTACAACAGAGTGTAAAAATAGAGGACAGATTGTATAGCTAACTTCTCTGGCATCTTGTGTCCCATTCATTTTTGGCTGTACTTGGTGTTAATCATGGTAGTTGTGACAATTTCTGCTCTTGAAATGTCATCATCTGCAGCCTGTTGTTGATGATTCATGCACATGTGATGTTTTTCTGTTTATAATAATAATTTGATATAATGTACACAAATTCAGTTATTAGTTTCATTGCAGCTTCATGATGTGTATCTCATTATTTAGCAGACAAAACAGCAGCCATTGTAATACAGTAGTCCCCCTCTTATAAGGCCACCCCTAATGCAGCAGGAAAGTGGCCTTATAATGCGGGTGGCCTTTCTAGAGGGGGATGACAAATGCGAATAGTAAATACATATGAAAAAAGTCACAAGTACATTTAATTTTAAATATTTAATATTTTAATTAAACAATCACATGCATGATGTGAAATAAATGTAAAACAAACTTTGTCATCATTTGCAAAAGAATGCTATGAATAACCATTGATACAGTTTTAAAACAGTTATCACAGTGACTAAACCGGACATCTTATGATAACACAGCAGTAAGGCTAATTGGATTACATGTACATACCCTTTTGTATGGATTAAAATTTGAGTCTTTCTCGGTTTTTATGGAATAAATTTGGCTTCTCGTGAGGCGTAAATGATATAATATTAACCTTAGTGGTAAATGTACTTTACTCAACACTTCTTCCAGTAACGAAAACCTGACATCGGGAAACAGAAATCGGATTACTTAACATACGTTATGAATACAATACTGGTTCTGAATACATATTCAAATAAAATGCGGCCGCTTGTGAGGGGTAAATTTTATAATTTTGCACTAATATGCTGCCTGCTGGTCACGTTAGGCGGGTGGCTTTTCACGAGGGGTACTTTTGAACACAAACTCGTCGGTGCCAACGGATTCTGGCCGTAAGGAGCGGGTGGCCGCTGGTCAGGGGGGCCGTTCAAGAGGGGGACTACTGTATATGGCCTGTTGTGAAAACTGCAAATCTGATACCTCAAGAAGAAATTCCGTCTCAGAAAAAGGAATTTGTTTTCCTATCAGCACATTTTAACATGGTTGAAAGTCAGTATAAAAAAGTAACAAACTTCAGGCGTCTGTCAAAAGATATGTAGTTGTGGCCAGTGTTGGATGTGGTTTCTAGAAGATCCACAGTGTCCTCCAGATTGACCAACCTTTTTCCATAATTGTATATACATATTTTAGCCTTCATTACTGGATAAGCAGCACTGGGTCACAGTCTCTAAGGCAGGCATGGGCAACTTCCTAGAGGGCATGGACCAGATAAGGGATTTTTAAAGCCACACCCTATGATGTAAACTAATGGATAAAACCAGGTCAAGGTCAGATCTGGCCTGCTGGCTGTATTTTACCCACTCAGCTATAATGTGTGGGTTCTCTGAAGTCTTCTATGAAAGGTGTTAAATCTCCAAGGTGTGTTATGTACTAGAGGAACTGTGTAGCATATATGGCCATTATTTGGTTTTTTTTTTTACAGCAAAGCAACATAAGGATATTTAGTGCTGAGGCAATTGAAGTAATTTACCTTGCCCATTGGTACACAGTAATTTACCTTGCCCATTGGTACACAGTAATTTACCTTGCCCATTGGTGCACAGTAGTGTCCAACTCATCCAGGATTACCGTAATTAAGTAACAGCTGTTTTCATTGACATAGATGCACCTTATTTGAATAAAATGGAACAAAAATAAAACATATTACAAAGTGGCACATGTCCAGAAAATTGTTTTAAAAAAGAAATATGTTTATTGATTGGTGAAAAAATTATCCATACAAATTAGCCCTGGAAAGGGATGTGATAAAATGGGGGGCCTTCATTGGAAAGGTTGATTTAAGTTTAAGTAGAATATTTAGAGTAAGAATCTAGAGATAGATATGAATTGATGTTATGATGTATTTACAAAAGCTTTATGTATTTATAAAAATCACAAGTCATATGTTTTACTTAGCTTAAAAGTAATCAAACTAGCCGGTTGTTTTCACATACAGTGCTTTGATTTGTATAATGAGATGATCATGTATACAGAAGTCACATAAAGTTTATAATATGAAGACCATAACTATCACACATGTACAGAATCATTACATATAGTTTACAATGTAGAAACATTAATATCACATATGTACAGAATATCACATACAGTTTACAATGTAGAAACATTAATATCACATATGTACAGAATCATTACGTACAGTTTACAATGTAGAAACATTAATATCACACATGTACAGAATCATTACATACAGTTTACAATGTAGAAACATTAATATCACATATGTACAGAATATCACATACACTTTATAATATAGAGACTATCAATTGTGTACAGAATCATCACATACGGTTTACATTAGAGACCTTAACTATCACATGTACAGAATCATAACATAGTTTATAACATAGAGACTTTAACTATCACATGTACAGAATCATTACAGTTTACAATGCAGAGACTGTAATTATCATACAAGTAGAAATCATCACATAGTTTATAATATAGATACCATAAGTATCACATATGTACAGAATTATCACATAGTTTATGATATAGATATCATCGCTATCACATGAGTACAAATCATCGCATAGTTTATAATACAGAGACCATAAATATCACATATGTACAGAATCATTACATACAGTTTACAATGTAGAAACATTAATATCACATATGTACAGAATATCACATACACTTTATAATATAGAGACTATCATGTGTACAGAATCATCACATACGGTTTACATTAGAGACCTCAACTATCACATGTACAGAATCATAACATAGTTTATAACATAGAGACCTTAACTATCACATGTACAGAATCATTACACAGTTTACAATGCAGAGACTGTAATTATCATACGAGTACAAATCATCACATAGTTTATAATATAGATACCATAAGTATCACATATGTACAGAACCATTACATACATTTTATGATATTGAGACCATAAGTATCACATATGTACAGAATTATCACATACAGTTTATGATATAGATATCATAGCTATCACCTGAGTACAAATCATCGCATAGTTTATAATATAGAGACCATAAATATCACATATGTACAGAATCATCACATACAGTTTATAATACAGAGACCATAAATATCACATATGTACAGAATCATCACATACAGTTTATAATACAGAGACCATAAATATCACATATGTACAGAATCATCACATACAGTTTATAATATAGAGACCATAACTATCACATATGTACAGAATCATCACATACAGTTTATGATATAGATATCATAGCTATCACATGAGTACAAATCATCACATAGTTTATAATATAGAGACCATAAATATCATATATGTACAGAATCATCACATACAGTTTATAATATTGAGACCATAAATATTACATATGTACAGAATCATCACATACAGTTTATAATATTGAGACCATAAATATCACATATGTACAGAATCATCACATGCAGTTTATAATATTGAGACCATAAATATCACATATGTACAGAATCATCACATACAGTTTATAATATTGAGACCATAACTATCACATATGTACAGAATCATCACATACAGTTTATGATATGGAGCCAAATGTTATCACATTGTTATGAAAGTGTATGTGTAATTTGGATTTTAACATAGCTTTAAAAAATGTTCAGTTATATCACTATGATGTCTGCATTGTGGTAGTTTATAGTGATGTAAAACACTGGGGCATCATGCAGCACACATGATTCATCATGTCCCACCCAGTCACAGTATCCTGACACCAGGCCAACCAGTCCTAACTGTGACTGACCTCTTAATGCTGAGTGCCAAGCGAGGCAGCTGTAGTCTAATTTTGTATAAGTCTTATAAGTTGTCAAATTCATGAGTTAAATGACGCCCAACTCTCAAATCCAGGAGTAACATTCAGATTTGTAAAAGTCACTGCTGATGATGTTTGTGTTCATGGTGGCTTTTATGGTTTTAATGCCATTTTTCAGCATATGATTGGCTATAAAGAACCATTGATCCATGGGAAGCTGCTGGCATCCTTTTTCACATACCCATGATAGCTGTGAACAGAGGTAAAATGTGAGTGATCTGTACAGGCAAACACCTCAACCACCAGGGGCCCCTAAATGCTGATGATCATTGCTAGTTATGTCTCTACAATACAGTACCTTATTTCTTAGAGCCATACGGCATACATGATTGCCATGATCCATATGTTTTGGACCATAATGCACTGTATGTGATTCACTTCAAATCTTCAGAATGAAAAAACCAGATCTGGAATTCCAATCGTGAGCAAATTATACTCAGGGAAAGCAGCTTTTCACCAAGATCAAGGTCTGTGTTGTTCCTTGTTTTACAATTTCTTGAGGAAAAAAACAGGGTAGACCCTGATCTGCTGGTACATTGTGAAACACCAGATCTGGGTCCTTGCTTTTACACTTGGATGTGTGTTTTTAATGGATAAATGCAAGTACTTTATTCTCTCTCTGCGTAGGTTTGATAAGCAAGGTTGGATAGATGAGATTATTGACCCTATCAGTAATAGTCTGGACGATGTGGAGGACCCAAAAATTGATCAGTAATAGTCTGGACAATGTGGAGGACACAAAAATTGATCAGTTTGCTTCATTACACAGTTGGGTCATCCAAGATTTGTCTTGACCCAGTTTTTCTCCATGTCTTAGTAGGTATAGATCTAAGTAAGGATCAAAATTAGGTCTAGACTCTTTCTATTCAGGCCTATCCTCATAGATTTAATCTTGATATGTCAGAGTACCAGTCAGTGTCCAGTACAATGTTCTATTTAAATCCAACTAGCCTATACAGATTTCTTCGCCTACATTTAGGCATATCCAAATTCTGATATATTCTAATGCTGGAAATGAAGCAAGAGTTATGTCTTCATTGTCAAATTTCCCCCACCTAGGTTTCCAAGCACATAATATTTTATGTAAGGTTATGGCCAAATTGTCCAGGCACTTTGTGGTAGAATAGGTTCAGTTTCTGGACAGCTTGAATTATTAGATAATTAGACCCAACCAGTAGATCCCTGGTGCACCAGATTCTCTGTCCTAGTGTTAATCAACTACAAGGTGGTTTTCTATTTTCCAACATTAATTTATAGATGTCAATTTGATCAAGGATGCACTACCCAAGTAAAACAATATTTTATTGGAAAGTACAATATAGCCATGGTTACTTTACAGTTAATTATAATTTATTACATTAAGAGTCACAGTTAAAATCAAACTGATTTGTTCTGTGTCACAGTATGTTCATGAAATCGATTTAATGTGTTCTGTTACAGTATGTTCATGAAATCAAACTGATTTGTTCTGTGTTACAGTATGTACATGAAATCAAACTGATTTGTTCTGTGTCACAGTATGTACATGAAATCAAACTAATGTGTTCTGTGTTACAGTATGTACATGAAATCGAACTCATTTGTTCTGTGCCACAGTATGTACATGAAATCAAAACTGATTTGTTCTGTGTCACAGTAGGTACATGAAATCAAACTGATTTGTTCTGTGTCACAGTATGTTCATAAAAACAAACTGTTCAGTGTCACAGTATGTTCATGAAATCAAACTAATGTGTTCTGTGTTACAGTATGTTCATGAAATCAAACTAATGTGTTCTGTGTTACAGTATGTTCATGAAATCAAACTACTGTGTTCATTGTCACAGTATGTTCATGAAATCAAACTAATGTGTTCTGTGTTACAGTATGTTCATGAAATCAAACTACTGTGTTCGTTGTCACAGTATGTTCACGAAATCAAACTACTGTGTTTAGAGGCTACCCATTGCAATTGCAGCTACAAATTAACCAAACCAGTTAGTAATGTCATGATTGTATTTGAACTCAAAGAATGAACAATAGGTATGAAATGTTGAATTTTCCTGAAGGCTAGCATGGATCATCGATGGTTCACCTCAACAGGCATGCAGTTTTACATATTAATTTAACAATCGCCATTTTGAAAGGATGTAGCTGGAAATTTTGGTACAAAGTAAAGAAAATTTTAATTTTATTGTTCAGTTACTGATAAAACGTTTTGAACTTTTAATGGTGTTAGATGCAGTGAAAGTTGCATCAGTACACCAAATAAGTTTGTTTTCCATCATTCTTCCACATTTCATATAAAATCCAGTACATTAGTTCAGACAATCTTATGTTGGCACAGACTTGGATACAGCATATCAATAAAATTGGCTTAGGTTATGTTGCATAATTTGGTACATTTAAATGAAATGTCAGGTTTTTTTCAGTGTAAGTTACCTTTCCAAAACCAGCCTAATTACACCTGTTTGCTTAATCATCCTGTGAACAACTGAAGAAAGTAAACTTGGTAAACATTTTGTTTTGTATTTAGGGTTTAATGCAGCATTCTTTGCCAGGAAAAAGCCGATTAAAAATATGACCAATTTTCTTAGTCTTAAGCAGGATGCAACAGCTGTTGATTTGAGTTAGTGGTGTGATATCTTGAAGGAATGACAAAAGTTGCACCTATTTAATAAACTTGCTTTTTTTCTCTCTGTACCAGAACTGAAGTATAAATGTGCAGTTTGGCTGCATTTCCTCTGGCCGGTTTGCTGCTCAGTACAAATTATCTTACTGACCACTCCGGTGGCCTAGTGGTTAGAGCATCTGCCTTGGATTCAGGAGGTCACGGGTTCAATCCTTGGCTGAGTCATGCCACAGACTTACAAAAATGATACTAACATCTGCCTCGTTTTGGCGCTCAGCATCAAGAGGTTAGTGTTAGGACTGGTTGGCCTGGTGTCAGGATAATGTGACTAGGTGGGACATCATGCTATATGCCTGCGGCATGATGCCTCATTGCTAAACATCACTATAAATGGCCACACTGCAGACATCATAGCAATATGACTCGAAAATTGTTAAAGCTACGTTAAAAATCCAAATCACACACACACACGCACAAATTATTTTACAAGTGGACTGGTCTAGGACTCATGATACTAATGATATGGAAAAATGGGAACCAGTCTGGAAATGGGTGAAGATAAAATAGAGTATATATGGGTTTGGCTGACCAGGATTGGTTGATAATGAAAGTAAGATTTTAAGAAAAATAATCTTTTGAGAGCTTATCCTAGTTGTAACTAAAAAAAAAGAACTGACATTTTATTGATAGAATTTCAGTCCTCTTACAGACTCAAATTAGAAAGACTCGTTACTGAAATCATCACCTGACTCTTTGGTGTGGTATTAAAAGAACATGTTTCAAACATACAATATTGAGATCTAAAAAAAGCCATGGGTCATATGGTTTTCTCTATACAGAAGCTGTCTTCAAGGATGTGTTGATACTGATAAATATAAGCTTGATCATGAACACTCAGAAATTTTAAGTTATCAAATTTTTTATACCAAGGTGTTTATGGGATCTGAATTAGTACCACGAGTCCTCTAAGTGGAGTGTCAAGTGATGCCATTAGTTACAACTGTCAGGTCTCTGCACAAGGACTCGCTTGCCTTACTCTTAAAAAAATGAGGATTCCTTCATATATTTGAGAAAGTTGAAATATGTTTCTACAAATAAATCTTAGTTTGATTTGTAAAGACCAATTTATTCAGTTGTTATGTGTTTTTAAATATTTAGCTTAATAATGAATGTACAAAAGGGCCACAGTTTTATTACTGAAATCTCTACCTGGGTTGTTACTTTGCCTTCAGAACATTTAAAATGGTACTTTTATCTCTTCATATCTATGCTGTCAAGTTTTGTTTATGTCCAGAAGCAAGTTTTGTGATAATTAACATTAACTGATATGGCATTGGACAGCCTGGTCCAGACAGTGTCTTTACTAATTTAGGGGGGCCCCGAGTGGCCGAGTGGTATAAAGCACTCACCGTTCCGGATCATTGCCATCTCACCTCTGTCTGCGTGGGTTTGAGTCCAAGGCTTGGCTAGCGTGGGTACATGGGAAAGCCTGCCAGTAACTTCTTGTGGGTCGGTGGTTCTTCCCTGGGTTTTCCAAGGTTCTTCCTCCACCAGTTATACTGGCCGCCATGTATAGCCTATCCTGTGCTGAAAAATGGCGTTAAACCCTAGAACAACAACAACAACAACAATAACTAATTTAGGCTAACAGGGATGGCAGTAACTGACTCAGATAAGAAGTGATATAGACTTGCACAAGTAGCAAAAAGTTTGACAACTGGACATAACATAAGCTAATCATACATGTTCATAATACAGGTAAAAATAATGCAATGATAATGTTATAATGCGATAGCAGCATGGCTCCCATTTTTTTATTTAAGGTGACCTCTTTTTTTAAGACCTAAATACATGCTGTTGGAAAAGCCAATTATTTGTGTCCTTAGCACATTATATGATCAAGAGGTTAGTTAAAACTGATGACAGTGAAATTTCAATGCACATTTTCAATGGGGAAATTTTTCGAAAAATTTGTTAACATGATTCTGCTTATATTGCAATGTTATTTCTTTGGACTCCGAGCATCATAACAAGTTTTGCCTATAGTCAGTTTCGAACCTATGTTTGAAAATTCAGACTTTCACAGTTACTTTATGTTAGAAATGTGCAGCTTCCTCAAGGGTGCAGGCCAGGTAAGTGATTTTTTAACACCACACCTATGATTTAAATAGAGGATAAACCAGGTTGTAGAATAGACCCTGATTGGCTGTTACATAATGTGCCAGCAAATCAGGGTTCATATTGTTTGTTCTACTAATTACACCAAATAAAACTGCTTAGACCCAGATCTGCTGGCATATTATGCAATGGCAAATTAGGGTCTACGCATTTTGCAGTGGACCTGACTTATTAGTGAGTACCAGTATATATGGTGCTTAATTATGTGTGTGTTTAGTATTGAAGTGACATCATTCATGCATGATTGGATACATTTTCTCAGCTAGTTGCTAACAGGGCTTGATCATAAAACATTTGTGAATGCAGGTTAATATGTCAATTACAGTATATGAACAAACATGCCATTGTTTGGGTGTCATTGACAGTAAAAACAAGTGTCAGTACATTTGTAAATGGTTGTTTTGGATCAAACTGAAAAGTATTGTTTTCATTTTCTCCACAGATTTGTTAGGGATTGACCTTTTAATGGGGGCTGTGGAGAGGTGCTTGGATTTGATTTTCCAACTTGGATCTTTATTTTATTTTATTTTAGGGTAAAAATTTCAATTACAGTTATTTGGGGACTCAAAAATATTTTCATCTCAGGCCACTCCCAGAAAGATAATTGGTCGGTCAGTTTGTTTGATTACTACATGTATCTTTGTAAATAACATCCAGAGCAACATAGTATTTGTAATTTTTGTTTTGCAGTTTGGTTCAGAATGCAGTCATTTTTAACAAATGTTACAAATGCAATATGTGTCAAAAGAAGAGAATTTAAAGCCATGTTTGTGAATAATGAAGCTATCAGAAATATCGCTTGTGAATGATGTTTGTAAACAATTGTGAAACAGATAAATAGCTAGTAAATAAGTTACCTTATTTTTACCTGAGAAATGATGACAACAGTTACCATAATCGATGCGCATCAAGAATACATTTTTTGCATGAAATGAAGTTCTTGGAAAAGATACCTACCAGCCAGTATTCAGTTTCTGCTTCTTCCAGCAGAACTGTTAATCTTAATTGTTACGACTTTGATCCTTTTGGTGAAAAATGAAAATGCAACCACTGAGGCATAAATAACTAATCAAATTACACCATTGGCAATGCAAAATTGGACTCAAAAAAGATAATAAATTTGCACCACAAGTACCAAATAGGAAGATTGGATACAGCAAATACTTTCTCAAATTTGCTATCTAATGACATCAACCATACTGTATTGCAACCATATTGATTTGTATTTTTGTTGCATTTTGACTTCAGGTATCTGCCTTATCATAAATGTAATGTGAGACTCCAGCAACACTTTGTCTATGTTTATTTGGCATGTTTGCTGTCTCAAGGAATTATATAGAAGTTTACAGCAGGCAACAAGAATGCAAGTCAGATCAAAGCTTACAAAATGTTGGCAATATTTTCTCTCTAAGCATCATAAATAAATTTGGCAATTCTTTTATATTGCTTATTTTTAAGATAAAACCACCAGACATTAAAGGACCAGAGAATTCCAGACTTGCATAGGACACAGGTGATGTCCTAAAATATTGAGTGAACTAAGAAACAGTGCAAAATTTATCAGGAAAAAAGAAGAAAGAAAGAAATTTGTACACCTTACTGCATGTGGGATTCATATTATGCTGTAAAGAATCAAGTCAAATTTGTTGGAGATGCTTAAAAATAAATGAGCATTCATGATAATAAATTAATGTAATGTGTTCTTTCATGACCCTAAAATTTAAGTTATTATTCGAGCTTTTAGGCATATTTGTGGGGTGTTGTTTTTTGTAATTACTAACATACCACTATCTTCTTTACAAACTTGCTTTGTAATATTGGTGAACACAACTGATGAATTGCTCTGCATGTGATAATTAAAAGCCATATGTAGTACTGTGTATTGTGTTCCCTTTTCAGGCCAAAAGCCACATGCTGTTGTTGTTGTTGTAGGGTTTAGCACCATTTTTCAGCACATTATAGGCTATATTGGCAGCCAGTATAAATGGTGGATGCTTTAGACCACTCGGCCACTCAGGCTAAAGCCACATGCAGTACAATGTTACCTTTTCTAGCCAAAAAGCCATCTATCTGCAGTACAATGTTACCTTTTCTAGCCAAAAAGCTATCTATCTGCAGTACAATGTTACCTTTTCTGGCCAAAAAGCCATCTATCTGCAGTACAGTATTACCTTTTCTGGCCAAAAAGCCATCTATCTGCAGTACAGTGTTACCTTTTCTGGCCAAAAAGCCATCTATCTGTAGTACAGTGTTACCTTTTCTAGCCAAAAAGCCATCTATCTGCAGTACAATGTTGCCTTTTCTAGCCAAAAAGCTATCTATCTGCAGTACAGTGTTACCTTTTCTGGCCAAAAAGCCATCTATCTGCAGTACAGTAATACCTTTTCTAGCCAAAAAGCCATATATCTGCAGTTCAGTGTTACCTTTTCTAGCCAAAAAGCCATCTATCTGCAGTACAGTGTTACCTTTTCTGGCCAAAAAGCCATCTATCTACAGTACAGTAATACCTTTTCTAGCCAAAAAGCCATCTATCTGCAGTACAGCATTCCCTTTTCTGGCCAAAAAGCTATCTACCTTTTCTGGCCACAAAGCTATCTATCTGCAGTACAGTGTTACCTTTTCTGGCCAAAAAGCCATCTATCTGCAGTACAGTGTTACCTTTTCTGGTGGCCAAAATGCCATCTATCTGCAGTACAGTGTTACCTTTTCTGGCCAAAAAGCCATCTATCTGCAGTACAGTAATATCTTTTCTAGCCAAAAAGCCATATATCTGCAGTTCAGTGTTACCTTTTCTAGCCAAAAAGCCATCTATCTGCAGTACAGTGTTACCTTTTCTGGCCAAAAAGCCATCTATCTGCAGTACAGTAATACCTTTTCTAGCCAAAAAGCCATCTATCTGCAGTACAGTGTTCCCTTTTCTGGCCGAAAAGCTATCTATCTGCAGTTCAGTGTTACCTTTTCTGGCCAAAAAGCTATCTATCTGCAGTACAGTGTTACCTTTTCTGGCCAAAAAGCTATGTGCAGTATGGTGTTCCCTTTCCTGGCCAAAAAGCCATATGCAGTATGGTGTTCCCTTTCCCGGCCAAAAGCCATATGCTGTATGGTGTTCCTTTTTCTGGCCCAAAGCCATATGCAGTATGGTGTTCCCTTTTCTGGCCAAAAGCCATATGCAGTATGTTGTTCCCTTTTCTGGCCCAAAGCCATATGCAGTACGGTGTTCCCTTTTCTGGCCAAAAAGCCATCTGCATTAGGGTATTCCCTTTTCTGGGCAAAGTCATCTGCAGTACAGTCTTCCCTTTTCTGGCCAAAGAGCACAACATTTTAAAAGCTCAAGTCATTTTACAAATTTGATGACCGTATCATTGCAATCCAGTGAAAATGAGTAGTAGAAGCAGTCTATGCACCTAGGTATATAACCTACAAGTGTTCTTTCTCATTTTCATTGGAAAATAATGTTGACAATCATTTAACAGATTGGTTGTACCTATTAACTACACAGCACCATTCACTGGCCATATTTCCTTACTAGCAGGCTACCCACCCCACCCCCATGCACACAGTTGCTTGTTCCAGATAATTTGATATTGATTATTTTTATTTGCAATTTGGTTTGTTTTGTCTACCAACTTGTTGATGCATGTATCAGTCACAAACTGAGATCAAACAGGAAATGGATGTAACTGCTTCCTGTAGTGATCTTGAAACTGAAATTGTAGAATGAAAGTAATTTTTAGGTCAGTCTTGGTTTAAAATCATGTATGGATGGATGGATGGGTGGCACATCAGCACAATACTAGCTATAAAATGCTGATTTAAATTTTATTTCTAAAAGAGTAAAGATGATGACCTTTGAACTTTACACATTCATCTCTATGTCTGGTTGGTCCTAATGAAAATGGTATTACTTGGACTTCCAGGTTGGCCACAATAATGGCCATCATGGACATCTGCCTGAATGAGTGGTCATATCAACATGGGGTTTACACTGAATGACTTTCTTATGATGTCTAGTTGGTCCAGAATGAAAATGGTGCCAATCTCACATTCATCATGACCACTGTGGCTGCCATCTTTAAAATCTTGTTATTGCTACTCAGGAAAGGAAAGTCCAACAGAAATGAAATTTCATAAAAGAATTCTTGTGATGTTTAGTTGGTCCAAAATGAAATGGTCCTGATCTGATATCCAAAACTAGCTGCCATGGCTGCTGTCTTGAAAATTCTATTGCTACTGGTCATATTGACACAGTCAACCATCTGGACAATGTTATTGCAATTCCTTCGTAACAGATGGCCCTATTCACATGGGGTTTTCACCAGTTGATGTTTAATGGTATGTAGTTAGTTATGAAAATGGTGCTAAGATGGCTGATACAGTCATTCATTAGCTGTTCTGGTCCTTGAACAGAAAATCTCATGGAATGGTCTGCTGTCCATTGCCCATCTTCTGTCATGGACATTCATCTGTATGTTAGCACAAATTTGCTGTTGCTTCTTCTCCTAAACTGCTCAGAAGATTGCCATGAAACTTGACATGCATATACACCCCATGGTCTAGTTGGTCCTAGATGAAAATAGTGCTGCTTGTACATCCAATATGGCTACAACAATGGCCATCTTAAAAATCTTGTTATTATGTCTCACCCTGAATGGATGGTCATATCAGGATGGAGTTTTCGTTAAAAGACTTCTTACAGTGTCTTCTTGGTCCTAAATAAAAATGGGGCTGATCTGTTATCCAGTATGGCTGCCATGGCACCAATCAAATTACAGTACATTTATAAAAGTGAAAAACTTCATGCAGAACATACCACATATCATTTCTAATGATAACTTTCTGAGCAGAGTTTGGTAAGAAATTCTAGGCTCCCCAGCAGAACTTTAATATGCGTCACATTCCCAAGAAAAGAGTTGTTTAATAGAAATTTTGGGCCACCACAGAGTCTGCCATTACCCCCCCAGCCCCCAACATTTGTGGATGGTTGCTATGCCACCAGTAAGTTACTAAAACTACGTGGATTGGGAATATCAGTAATCAGTAGAACATGGACCACCTTCATCAGTCAGATGTTCTTGTTATAGTAGAACTCATAATCAGATTCATTGTAACCTTGTCCTTGAACTTGATCCAGTTGTACATCATATATAGATGGTTTATCACATTTCATAGCAATGCCCCTGCTTCAAGGTGAAGCTCACAGCAAAGGGAAATGTAATTATGACTTCTGTCCTTGACTGGATTATAACTTTTGAACCACTAAGATATGTTAATAAAACATTAACCAGTTATATATTATGACTGGACAATGTGTCACATGCCAAAGCCACATCCAGTGCTTCAATCTCAAGGTTATGCAGTCAGTGGAAATATGAATTGGTAACTTCCTCCATTGTTCAAGTTTTTATTTTGAACCAATGAATATATTGTAATCAAACTTTAGACTTCTATATATCTTGACTTCAGATTGTCTGGCATATTCAGTCTTGCACCCTGACTCAAGGTCAAGGTTAAAGTAAGGAATGATGTATGGCAGTGGCTTGTGTGCCACCTAGGCTTTGCCTTGTTTGCCCAGGAAGATATTTTGATACAACTTTACTCATGTCATCAGACAGTAGTCCCAATCTTGAAGGTCAAGGTCATTAACAAGGAAACGGTCACAAGACATTGTATCTATCTGTGGTACTTTTGTCAAAATTATGGACTGCCTAACCTAAATTACCAATAAGAAGATGAAGCTTCAGCCTGCATTAAACAAATGAATTTTTATTGATTTTTCTTACATTAAATGTATTGATTATTCGTAAATCAGATGCTGGGATGTGATGAAATTAATCATCAGTAAGTGAACATTTGATGCTCATTCCTAGATGTAGCCAATATGTCAAACATACTAGGTTAGTTTTACTTTAGCCCCATGCCTGGCATTTACATGTACATTTGTTTAGAATACTTTCTATTGTTTTGAGCGAAAGTCCTGCTTGTGTTAATGCAGGTTTGTTATTAGCAGTTAGAAAGGCGTGACTTTGGTTTTTATTAGCTGAAAAAGATGGTTTGTTTTTTTAAACTGGTTTTGGTAGACAAATGTAAGATGGAATTACTATCTGTTTTTTTATAAAGTTTGATATAAATCATTGCTGCTTTTTGTAATGCTGTTCTTTATAGTCATAAGAGTACTGGGCGTTATAAGTCGGGCCATTTTTATGGTGCAGTATGGTCTAACAAGATTCTGTTATAATAAAGCCTATAGCACAAAATAGGACGTTTAATTATGCCAAACAGCATTATAAAAGATTTTCATTTGGCATTATATCTAGATTCTTACAAAGCCTATAACACAAAATAGGACGTTTAATTATGCCAAACGGCATTATAAAAGGTTCTCATTTGGCATTATATCTAGATTCTTACAAAGCCTATAACACAAAATAGGACGTTTAATTATGCCAAACAGCATTATAAAAGGTTCTCATTTGGCATTATATCTAGATTCTTACAAAGCCTATAACACAAAATAGGACGTTTAATTATGCCAAACGGCATTATAAAAGGTTCTCATTTGGCATTATATCTAGATTCTTACAAAGCCTATAACACAAAATAGGACGTTTAATTATGCCAAACAGCATTATAAAAGGTTCTCATTTGGCATTATATCTAGATTCTTACAAAGCCTATAACACAAAATAGGACGTTTAATTATGCCAAACAGCATTATAAAAGATTTTCATTTGGCATTATATCTAGATTCTTACAAAGCCTATAACACAGAATAGGACGTTTAATTATGCCAAACAGCATTATAAAAGGTTCTCATTTGGCATTATATCTAGATTCTTACAAAGCCTATAACACAAAATAGGACGTTTAATTATGCCAAACAGCATTATAAAAGGTTTTCATTTGGCATTATATCTAGATTCTTACAAAGCCTATAACACAAAATAGGACGTTTAATTATGCCAAACGGCATTATAAAAGGTTCTCATTTGGCATTATATCTAGATTCTTACAAAGCCTATAACACAAAATAGGACGTTTAATTATGCCAAACAGCATTATAAAAGGTTCTCATTTGGCATTATATCTAGATTCTTACAAAGCCTATAACACAAAATAGGACGTTTAATTATGCCAAACAGCATTATAAAAGATTTTCATTTGGCATTATATCTAGATTCTTACAAAGCCTATAACACAGAATAGGACGTTTAATTATGCCAAACAGCATTATAAAAGGTTTTCATTTGGCATTATATCTAGATTCTTACAAAGCCTATAACACAAAATAGGACGTTTAATTATGCCAAACAGCATTATAAAAGGTTCTCATTTGGCATTATATCTAGATTCTTACAATAGGTGACAATAAAAACTTTAACCAATGAATGGGATCCATGACCAGTCCAACATTATATGAAGGGCACTCACTAGAGAGGACTTGTCGTAGAAAGTTATGCTTCCATTGTAAGGAAACATATCAGTAATAATGTACTGCTTGACACGAAGCCCATCATTAAAAAGGATCAATAACACTGGTCAACAGTGAAATCATTACTGACTTGAAAAGGCCCTAATCTGTAGTATTTTGGTGTGCCGAACACGAATATAACCGTGAAAAATTTGTATTGGCTCTCGTTTTGAAGATATTCATATACCTCATTTTCTATGTTTCACTGTGTAAATTTCTCCAGTAGGACTGCAGCAACATCCGGAATAATGATGTAACATTGCATAATACCATCATGCTCACATCATCCACAGTTGATTGCATCATTTTCTGATGCAATGCAATACTAATGCCATGCGGCTGCTGAAGTAAGTTGACGTCAGCAGTGTACTATACATGTGTAGGCCTATTATACTAATGCCAGGCGGATGCTGAAGCTGACGTAAGCAGTGTACTATATAAAGCCCAATCAGATAGGTTCAGCATTTAAAATATTTTAGACGTTGTGCGAGACAGTTCAAGCTACTGTTACATAAAACTTATTATTTTATCCATTTACGTACAATAAAGAACAGTAATGCCTCGAAAGTGTGTTAATACCGCGGACAATTTTTGCTATATTTGTGGGGAAGTGACATTTGCCAACCAGAAGAAAAGTATCAATTCTCAAGTGAAGAAGGCATATCATCTTTACTTCGGATGCAAGGTTGGTGACCAAGACAAGCCTTGGGCTCCGCATATATGCTGTGCTACATGTACAACACAGCTTTCACAGTGGTTGAATTGCAAAAGGTCATCAATGCCGTTTGCAGTCCCAATGGTGTGGAGAGAGCCAAGCAACCACCTAAATGACTGTTACTTCTGCTTGGTTCCTCCTCTTTCCGGCGGAATAACAAAGCGAAAGAAGTCGAGAATAGTCTACCCAAACATTCCGTCTGCATTGAGACCAGTTCCACATGGTGAGGGACTTCCTATTCCAGAACCTCCAGCAGAATATTCTCTTGATTCATCTGACGAAGACAAAGGTGAGTCGACCTGTTCTTCTCCTGGTCCATCAGCATGCAGTGATCCAGATTTTCACTGTGGTGCATCATCAACCCCACACAGAATAACACAGGAAGAACTAAATGACCTGATTCGTGATTTGGACTTATCAAAGAACAAGGCAGAATTGCTAGGATCAAGACTCCAACAATGGAATCTTCTAGAAGAAGATGTCACAATTACTGCATATCGAAAGCGCCACCAGCAATTGGAGCCTTTCTTCAGAAAGGAAAGTAATCTGATATTCTGTTCCGATATTGAGGGCCTCATGAATGCTTTAAAAATCACTCATGACCCACAAGAATGGAGACTATTTGTGGACTCTTCGAAACTGAGTCTCAAGGCTGTGCTTTTGCACAATGGAAACATTCTTCCATCTATTCCAGTAGCGTATGCTGTCCACATGAAAGAGACATACGATAACTTAAGGCAGCTACTGAATTCCATTGAGTATAACAAGTACAGCTGGCACCTCTGTGGTGATTTGAAGGTAGTTGCCCTTTTAATGGGACTGCAGCAAGGATATACAAAATACATGTGTTTCTTATGCGAGTGGGATAGCCGAGCAAGGGAAATGCACTACATGAGGAAGGAATGGACTCACAGGCAGAATGTAGCCATTGGAGAGAAGAATATCCAACACCCAGCTCTGGTTGAGGCTCAGAAAATCTTGCTACCACCCCTTCACATCAAACTAGGTTTGATGAAGAACTTCGTGAAAGCCACTGACCGGACTTTGCCAGCATTCCGATACCTGCATGAAAAATTCCCTCGACTCAGCGAAGCAAAGATTAAAGAGGGAGTTTTTGTGGGTCCTCAGATTCGAGAGCTTTTCAAAGATGACCGGTTCAACAACTTGCTGGAAGGTGACGCGAAACAAGCATGGAATGCTTTTCGCCTAGTTTCTACAAACTTCCTCGGAAATGTTAGGGCAGAAAACTATAAGGAACTAGTAGAAGACATGTTGATGAAGTATAAGAAACTTGGCTGCAATATGTCTCTAAAGATTCACTTCCTTCATTCCCATTTGGATTTCTTTCCTAGCAACTGTGGTATTGTTAGTGATGAACACGGCGAACGTTTTCATCAAGATATCGCAACAATGGAACAAAGATACCAGGGAAAATGGTCCACTACAATGCTGGCTGACTACTGCTGGACACTCCTCAGAGATGCTCCCGAACAGCTGTACAAGAGACAGGCGAAGAAATCTAAGATGTAGTCAATGACTTGATTTTTTATAGGTAGGCTATTACAGTTGACCTTTTACTATTGGAATGCATTTCGTTATGTAAACATTAATTTCTTGCAGATTACAAAAAAACTAGAGCCAATTTTGCAATTTGACTGTCATATTCGTGTTCAGCACATAAAAATTGATAAGAATTGACTAATTTTATTTCAGTAACATGACTTTTGTAAAAATTTGTTGTCCAGTGTAATGAAACACAAACAAATGAATGGGGTCTGACCAGGCCCAATTTCTCACTACTGAGGACTTTCTGTTAGGGACCACTGTTATTCATCCTTTGTATGGAGAGGTAATTATATATTGTTTGACATTACCATATTTACTTGCTTATAAGTCAAATCAAACTGCAAAACAACAGAGATCCTGATCTGCCGTAGCATAATGCATCAGCAGATCAGGTTCTGTGTGGTTTGTTTTACTAATTACTCTAAATAAACTGCACAGATCCAGATCTACTGGCACATTATGCGATAATATATCTGGGTCTGTGTAATTTGCAGTTAGACTTATCTTATAAGCAAGTATATACAGTATATCGGTGGTTGGTATAATGGAACTCATACAATTACTCTCTGCTCATTTACCAAGTTGACTATAATCCATTTGATACAGAGTCAATTACTAAGGCCTATTACATATAGAATTTGGGGACTTTTAAGTCAGTACATGTCATTGGAGTCTTAATGGTTAACAGAGAATCAATCCATTAGTACATGGCTACCCAGACTCTATCTGCATAGATAATGCCAGGGAAAAATACAGTTTAACCTGCCCCCCCCCCCCCCCTTGCTGATTGTTGACATCAAGTGGATACATTCAGATCCCCTCATCCACCCCACCCCCCTTGAGCAATTGTTGATATCATAGTGACATTCATAATGTGCATGACATCAGAAATAATGTTAGGGTAAATTAGAGCTAAATAAATCTTACAGCATCCTTTGTGAATTTTATAATTTTGTTTACTTTGTTCTTGCAAAATTTAATTTAATTTACTTTAGTCAATGCTCACAGCTGTCTTGTTCCCTCGGGTTTAGGGCAGCTCAGTTTCATTTGACTTTATTTTTTCTCTCAGTGCCAGTTTTGGCTTTCCATTGTATACTAGAGAAAGCAAAAGCAAGCCACTTGATCCAAGCCAAGAATCCCTGTTTTTCTGAATTGGGTCACCTTGTTCATCTTGGTTGAGTCATCATAACTTACTGTATATTAGTACGTGTTAGACTGTTTGTGTCCAGTGTTAGCAGAACACCGTCATCTCTTTCTGATGTGAATCATATTACTTGAACTCTCTGAAAGATACTCAGAGGCAATCGTAAGAATGCATCCTAGATTGTAAGTATTTGGCAGACAAACATACAACTAGACATGGGAAGAATAGATCCTTCAAAACACTTGATATTTAAGCCATTGATAAAATACCAGCACCTTTCATTTTTAATTTTATTCCTGCGGTTCTTCAAATGACGGAAATGGACAAGGAAGAAGTTATCATTTTTTACCTCCCTTGTAATGGGGGTTGGGTGGAGGGAGTTTCTATCATGGGATGGAAAAGGCTGAGGACATTCCAGTAGCCTCTCTAGAGTCACCACAAACAACTTTTTACAATACACGTCAGAATGAAGTCCTTGTTTTATTCACTAGAAACTGTTGGACAGTGATTGTTTGGTTTGCTAGAATATAATCAGGTTCACAGAAGAATATGCCACGGCAGCTTCAGTTGGTTATTGACTTCTGCTTAAAGGACTGATCCTATTTTGGGGGTTGAGCTGGGATTATTAAAACTATTTCCTGATTCTAAATAGTTTGAAGGAAAAAAAAACAAAGCCACTTTTCCTCTGATTTATAGAAAACAAAAACAAGAGCTACTTCTATCCATCATATTAGCTGAACATTTATATCGTGTGATAAAAAAAGAAAATCTTGGTTAGATTGAAAGAACCCAGGCTGCCCAGCCCAGATTAAATGGCTGGTCCCTAAGTACTACATTGATTGCCACCTAGTTAATTGTGCTTTGTTGTATAATGGCTGCATACATGCTAATATTTTAATGGCTGCATAACTCTGTTTTTGTGTATGTGTGATAATGCCCCAGCTAGCTTGCTTCATTAAATGCAAATAGTTCAATGGCTACATTACAGTGTGTGATTATGCCCCAGCTTGTGCTGGTTTATTGGCAAATAATATCTGTAGGAATTGACAAGTGCCAGAAGTGTTGCACTGGTGAGAAGGAATTATTTTAAGTTGACAAATGGCTTCAGGCATTTTGATTGTGAATTGTTTATTTTTGTTGTTGTTATGAAACTATTTCAACAGTAGAATTACTCAGTACAGAGAATCACACTGGACAGGAAGAATCCAGAGATAAATGGACTTGGATGCAAAGTCAGGTTTGTTATACATAGCGCCACATCTTGAAGGTTATAAATACTTAAATTTGATACTTAAAGAGAGAATTCCTGTTGAACCATAGCACAAGACTTTAATATTGTCTTTTATTTATTTATTTTTGGGGTAATTTTGTTTCCAGACTAATTTAGTGCCATCAAGAAACTACTCCAGCATCTCTTTTTCCATTGATAATGTAAGCAGTCATAGATTGTTTATAATAGTGTAAATGATATATATCATAAATAATTTTTTTTAGCTAAGATTTAGCTTAACATCAGGTTGAAGGTATGTTTTTAGAATGATGAATTAGTACAACATTGAATGTTGTTGAAGACATGAATTGTTCAACATACTTTAATATGTTTATGTTACTGTACATTATTGTTTTATAATTATTTAATTTTTCTTGCCTGTGAAGCATTATTAAGCCAACACCTACAGGAGAGATTGCTTATTTGACAGTATGGTCATGGGCATCAACATTAAACTTTTGCGTTTATCTTTGTTTCTCTGGCAGTGTCATATCTACAGTAATGAACTTGATGGCTGTATTCATTTTATGCATACCACAGGCTGTATTCATTTTATGCATACCACAGGCTTTATGCTCAAGTGATTATGTAAAGTTTTTACATTTAGCTAAATTTCTCTGACTCTGTTTTATGTACATTTGTGAAACTTGATGGGTGTATTCATCGTGGAGAGTACTACTCAGAACAGGCAAAAGTAGGTCATAGTGATCTGCATTTAATGCTGCAAGTGATTACATTCAGTTTTTACATTTACTGTTGAATGTAGTCTGAAAATTTCAGCTTGGAGGGCACTTATCACCTGCAGGCAAAAGTAGGTCATGCTTTGGTAATTTTGCACGGTGTTTTGCTCTACTGATCAGACCAGAGGAGCTTATGGGATGGTCTATTTTCTGTTGTCCATCCATCCGTTTGCATAAGTTCACTATCAGTATTCCTCCTAAACTAATAGGATGATTAACTCAAAGCTTATCATGCATTATCCCATTGTCTAGTTGTTCCTAGATGAAAATTATGCTACTCTGACGTCAGGATGTCTGTAACAATGGCCATCTTGAAATCTTGATATCGCTACTCATCGCACATGGATGGTCATATAAACATGGGATTTTCACTAAAAGACTTCCAAACGATGTCTACTTAGTCCTGAATGAAAATGGCACCAGTCTGATATCCAGTATGGCCACTACAGCAGCCGGTTTACTGTATCTCTATAAATATAAGAGGTGTTTGGATGAACACTGGCTCCCTTAGTTTCATATCCCTTCAAAATTCTAAAGCACCAAATTTATATCCAGTGGCATTATATCTACCAGTAATTAATGTGTCTATTCATACATTTATTTCATCTTTTATTCTACCACAAGTACTCTTTAGCTGGTGGTTGGTAGAATTTACTAGATGTAATAGACTTCAGTTGTAGGTTTAGGTTTTCAGTTTTATTTTATGTGAAAACTACTATGTGCTCACTTATAAGTCATATATAACTTGAAATAACATAGACCCTGATCACACATCACATAGTGTGCCTGCAGATCAGGTTTTGGTCTACTAATTACTCATAACAAACTGCATAAATCCAGATCTGCCAGTGCATTATGTGATGGCAGATCTGTTTCTGTGTAGATTGCAGTTAGACTGAAGTTACAAGCAAGTTTATACATTAGACTTGGTATTATTAGTGGGGAAATTCATTAAGATGTCTTTGGACTTGCATACCTCTGTCAGCCATCAATATTGTCACATTTTCCCCAATAATATCTTGCAAATCTCTACCAGCCATCAATATTTTCACATTTTCCACAATAATATCTTGCAAATCTCTACCAGCCATCAATATTGTCACATTTTCCACAATAATATCTTGCAAATCTCTCCTAGCCATCAATACTGTCACATTTTCCCCAATAATATCTTGCAAATCTCTCCCAGCCATCAATATTGTCACATTTTCCACAATAATATCTTGCAAATCTCTACCTACCATCAATACTGTCACATTTTCCACAATAATATCTTGCAAATCTCTCCCAGCCATCAATACTGTCACATTTTCCCCAATAATATCATGCAAATCTCTCCCAGCCATCAATATTGTCACATTTTCCACAATAATACGTAGTGCTAAGTTTCTTAAAAATTGTAATAACTTTTGTTGTTTTGAGGCAGTTAGAGGGATAAATCCATTTTACAGAAATTTTACTGGCAGAATTATGCAGAATTCCAGTCCATAAACTAGCATTTCTGTGGAATATGTATCAGACATATTATGTCGACCTAATTTAGGCCATGATCACAAGGTACAATAGTAATAAAAGTTTCTTTTTATTTATAGGTCTCTAATAATGAACGGATGATATCTTGTGGAACGTGGCATCAGGTTTAAGCATGGCAACATTAAACAGAACTGAGAATAATTTATTCATTTCGGAGGGTCCTCGAGACCGACCCTACCACACTATGGACCGCCGGGTGGTGTCAGAAGTAGCCACTGCAGAAGTGAAAAATGGAATGCCAGAGTTTCGACCAATTACTACAGAAGTAACACAACTTCGGCCAATCAAACTTGATGCTAGTGCTTCCTTAAAAAGGGGTGCTTCAGAAAGTGTTTTCGCTGAGATGAAACCAAATGGATCAAAACCTATTCAGTCCAAAAGGTTCAATTCAGAAAGTTCAGCACGTAAAATGGATCACAGTATAAATTCAGAGTTTAGAGAAGAGATGCAACATCAAACATTTTCATCATCTCATATGGACACAATGTCATCGACACATACAGAATACTCACCCAGTTCTTCTCAGACAAATTCCCTTTTGCGGCAGACGGTTACAAGCCGAGGGTCTGGCTCATCGGAACCAGGTTCACCCCCTGTAACATTGCCCAGGAGTAAAGAAAGAGTCACAATAGAGTTCAAACGAAGAGGTAATTTCTGAAAAAAACATTATCATCAAAGATAAATTTATCTCATTATTATTTTAACTTTATTCATGTAAATTAAACAGGTTTTCTTGCTTACAGTATATGCAAATTATTCCATATGGCTTAGTTGCAAGTGTGAGTGATCTTGGAGGTGGAGGATGCTGGATTATCCTAAGGAATCCACAAGTCTTGTAGAAGTGGCATGTCCTGCTGCAAAAAATCACATCCATGATTGCAGAGTTGCAAAGCATGCACATTACCTTTGTCCTAGCTTTCCAGCTCCACTAATTCTCCACACATCTCCATATAAGTGGATGGCGATTCTGATGCCCAACTAGCCCTGAGACCACTAAAAAAATTACATTTGGGCCTGTAAACTTTCCTGTAACCAGCCCAGTTTTTGTAAAGAACAAAGAAATTCTTCCCCCATGCTGAGCTTTCAGTTCAATATCAGTATTGTCATCTCCTGCATATATCACCCATGCCAGGCTAGTGGGTCAATGCCAGTAATGTTGCCTCCTGCATATATCACCCATGCCAGGCTAGTGGGTCAATGCCAGTAGTGTTGCCGCATATATTTCTTCAGGATCTGCAATGAAAAACTAGTGGCTTTCGATTAAGATTTTCACGCTATATTTTGTCCTTCAAGGATAGGCATTTTCAGTGCCATATCTGGTTGAAAACAGTGTGCTGTGAAGCCTGCCATAGTGGACACTTGCATAAAAAGAATATTTCTGGCCTATTCTAATTCTAATATAGTTATGATTATTTTAACTTCCTTTATATAGAGAACACCTTTTAATAAAGGACAAATTTTCTGGTACTTTAAATGTCCTTTATTGACAGGTTTCAGCATATTCACCTTTGGTGTACTGCAAAACAAGAAATAGAGACTTTAACAGAGATTTTAACATAGTGAAATATTTCTGTATATTATCCAGTTAAACTAGTAACCAAGTTGTCAAATGATCAAGAGTGCATCAGGGTTAGCTGTGATGTACTTACAGATCTTGTTCTATGCTTTTTGTATAAGATTACTTCATCATAAGGAAACTGTAGCACAAATACTTTTTCTCTGACATGCATTAGCGCGGTGAGACATAGGTATAACTTTTCCACTGGCGGCGGCATATGTCTCTTGTTCATTAGTATGGCAGGATATAGATATCACTTGTCTGCTGGTAGCATCATGTCTTTCCTGCATTATCATGGCCGGACATAGGCATCATATGTCTGCTGGTGGCTTTATTGTTGGCATCAACACTGTTTTGCATTAAAAGTTCTGTGTTCAAGTGTTTGGAAGTCAGATGCATCAACACATGAACGCAGGTGAGACACCAATTTTGCTGAACATGTGCTGTAGGACCATTTGATGAATTGCCAAATTAGAGATAACCTCATCTAATTTATGAGAACGACATTTCTTTTAAAAATTAGATTACTTGATTAGATAGTCGTTTTGGGTTCATAGTGAAAATTTCATAAAAATTGGATCAAAGATCATGAAGTTATAACGATTTTAACTTGCTCGTATCATAGAACTAAACAAGACAATATGTCAGAGCGTCATTTAACAAGCAACTTTATAGGTCGACAGGCTTGGCACAGCAGACAGTATTACAGAAAGAATCAAACAGAATTCTGCTTGAGAGTCGGCACTGTTCATTGGAATGTTGAATGTTGGGAATTCATCATTTGGATTACTAAATTCAAGTGTCACCCATAATTTTGTTTTAAGTCTTTATGTCTGAAGTGACATGTCAAAATTTATTGATTATCTATTAAAACAAGAGTCTTTATGGTCTTATGCTACCTGGAAGAAACGATACCTCCAGTCGAGTTCATTTCATATCAAGCATCCACTTGTCTGTCAGACAAGCCAGAATATAATGACTTTTGACTATTAAGAGTCACTTATTGTTGTTATTAGGTCGATTATATTTGGCATTGCTGTCGGTTTGCTATTTAAATTTGAAAAAAATATGTATGTTGGCATGTTTGATGATATGTACATGTACCATAAAATGGCAAATGTGTATATAGTATATGTAGGGAACTTGTACTACTGTGTTTAAAAGACTTGTGAAATCTGACTGCATATTGACAACATTTCAGGAGCAAGAAACCAAAGTTCTTGTTAAAACTCAAACTTAGATAACCTTTCCTATAATGATTACATAATTACTACTTGTCGTACATGACAGCGAATTAAATTTGTTGGGCATTCTTGTATTTAAATATAAATGACCTGTTTAAATTTTCTGGATATTTGGTGGTTTTTAAAAAAAATAGTTTTTTGTACACATTTTTGGAACTTTGACCTACTGGACTTTTTTGATAAAAACCTTGTCAACCCAAGTAAAAATCACTAAAGGTTAACAGATGAAATCTGGTATGCTTGTTAAGCAATGAGTAAGATGGAAATTCTGCATGTCTGGATTAGGGTCCATTTACATTGGGATTTAGCTGCTACTTTTGGTCACCGAGAACCCCTTTTTTTAAAATCCCATTAATTTATGTTCTGCCCCAAATAGAGAATCATTTTTTAGATTTTAATTTTAAAACGGCTATTTATGGAAGTAAAACACTAGAAAATTCTCTTAAAATCCACCTTGTGCTAGTTTATAACTTGTGTATGTTGCTTTCAGTTATGTGTCATACATAAACATTTATTGCACATATATACACACTGTGGAAATAGCCATTGAACTGCAGTCCTTGCATTCATATATACACTGTGGAAATAGCCATTGAACTGCAGTCCTTGCATTCATATATACACTGTGGAAATAGCCATTGAACTGCAGTCCTTGCATTCATATATACACTGTGGAAATAGCCATTGAACTGCAGTCCTTGCATTCATATATGTGCACTGTGGAAATAGCCAATGAATTGCAGTCCTTGGATTCATATATACACACTGGAGAAATAGCCATTGAACTGCAGTCCTTGCATTCATATATACACACTGGAGAAATAGCCATTGAACTGCAGTCCTTGCATTCATATATACACACTGGAGAAATAGCCATTGAACTGCAGTCCTTGCATTCATATATACACACTGGAGAAATAGCCATTGAACTGCAGTCCTTGCATTCATATATGTGCACTGAGGGAAATAACCCATGAATTATGATCACACAAAAGTTTATTGCATGCATATATGCACTGTGGAAATAGCCCATGATCTACAGTCACACAGAAAAGTTTATTGCATGCAAATATGCACTGTGGAAATGGCCCATGAATTGCAGTCACACAGAAAAGTTTATTGTATGCCTATATACATTGTGGAAGTAGCCCATGAACTACAGTCACACAGAAAAGTTTATTGCATGCAAATATGCACTGTGGAAATAGCCCATGAATTGCAGTCACGCAGAAAAGTTTATTGCATGCATATATGCACTGTGGAAATAGCCCATGAATTGCAGTCACACAGAAAAGTTCATTTTATGCATATATGCACTGTGGAAATGACCCATGAACTACAGTCACACAGAAAAGTTTATTGCATGCATATATACATTGTGGAAGTAGCCCATGAATTGCAGTCACACAGGAAAGTTTATTGTATGCATATATGCACTGTGGAAATAGCCCATGAACTACAGTCACACAGAAAAGTTTATTGCATGCATATATGCACTGTGGAAATGGCCCATGAATTGCAGTTACACAGAAAAGTTTATTGCATGCAAATATGCACTGTAGAAATAGCCCATGAACTACAGTCACACAGAAAAGTTTATTGCATGCATATATGCACTGTGGAAATAGCCCATGAATTGCAGTCACACAGAAAAGTTTATTGCATGCATATCTGCACTGTGGAAATAGCCCATGAACTACAGTCACACAGAAAAGTTTATTGCATGCATATATGCACTGTGGAATAGCCCATGAATTGCAGTCACACAGAAAAGTTTATTGTATGCATATATGCACTGTGGAAATAGCCCATGAACTACAGTCACACAGAAAAGTTTATTGCATGCATATATGCACTGTGGAAATGACCCATGAATTGCAGTTACACAGAAAAGTTTATTGCATGCAAATATGCACTGTGGAAATAGCCCATGAACTACAGTCACACAGAAAAGTTTATTGCATGCATATATGCACTGTGGAAATAGCCCATGAATTGCAGTCACACAGAAAAGTTTATTGCATGCATATATGCACTGTGGAATAGCCCATGAATTGCAGTCACACATAAAAGTTTATTGTATGCATATATGCACTGTGGAAATAGCCCATGAACTACAGTCACACAGAAAAGTTCATTGTATGCATATATACATTGTGGAAATAGCTCATGAACTTCATATTAGTTCATGACATATTTATTTACTGACATTTTATTATTATATTTGCATTACACTGTCCACCTCTTGCTGTTCGTAACAAATTCAAACGATAGTCTCGTTTGTAAAAATTTACCATTACATAGCATTTCACCATGTTCACAATTTGTAACCGAACTTCTTCATATGATATCTGTGTCATGTTTGTTTTACTTGTTTGTTTGAAATTCAGACATGTCTGAAATGGAAATGTAAGGCCTAAGGTCCTCTACCAGGTCAGCAAGTGGGATTAGAAGAAATAAATAGGTCAGAACTATCCTCACCTGTTTCTTTTCTGCTTGAGAAAATTCAAACAAATGTCAAGATTTTGAATTCCTTATGCTGAAGTAACCATTCCCCTCCACTTATTTTCGACATTTGGGTGTACATCATTTTCATTCTGTGATGATTACTTTAAAAACAAATGCAGCAAAGTGTTTGCTGAAGATTGATCCTCTCTTTTCTGTTTTCTATCAGTTATTATCAACCATACACTAGAGCCTAATCAAAATCAGTAAGACATTTCCATCACTTACTAATAAAATCATTAAGACATTTCTGTCAAGTAGTAAATCAAAATCAGTAAGACATTTCTGTCAGGTCCTAATCAAAATCAGCAAGACATTTCTGTCAGGTCCTAATCAAAGTCAGTAAGAAATTTCTGTCAGGTCCTAATGAAAATCAGTAAGACATTTTTGTCAGGTCCTAATCAAAGTCAGTAAGACATTTCTGTCACATCCTAATCAAAGTCAGTAAGACATATCTGTCAGGTACTAATCAAAGTCTGTATGACATTTCTGTCACATACTAATCAAAGTCAGTAAGACATCTGTCAGGTCCTAATCAAAGTCAGTAAGACATTTCTGTCAGGTCCTTATCAAAGTCAGTAAGACATATCTGTAAGGTACTAATCAAAGTCTTTGGCATCCATCACACTTCATTTAGAAAGCTTGGGGAGAACTCAATTTAGTCTGTCTGAAATCATACATGTCTATATTTTGTCTATATTGTTTTGTTTTTAATGCACCTTATAGGTGCCATAGAGATAACTTTTGCTGCACAACCTAAAATGAACACTATTAATTTCCAATTTCCTGCTGTAATACAGACCCTTACATTTAGTTACTACTGACATACAGGCTCATCAGCTAATGTGGACACATGCCATGCCTTTTCATCTAACACTGCTTGAACTAAAAGGTTTTAAAGGGTGCAGCCAAATTCATATCGCATAAAATTCTTCCATTATGATGCTAATTTCTACTGGCAATTGGTGATATAGAAACTGGAAACATTTACTGTAAATGTCATTTCTCTGTGTATATGCAATTAAAAAGTGCGTCACTATCAAACAAATGTTTGGTGAATTAGGTATGGTAAATTGTTATCGTGGTTATAATTTAGGTCTTTTCTTGTATACTTTCATTTGAATAGTTCATTATTTGTTACAAGACAGCAGTTCATGGAGTTATTTTTTTTCTTCTCCAGACAGTTCCAACTAGTATAGGTCATACCCTCACTTAAGTTCATGTAGACCACAATGGTGGTCTAGCGGTTAGAACGTTCACCTCGAATGCGGGAGGTCGTATGTTCGAACCCCGGCCAAGTCATACCAAAGACTTGCAAAAATGGTACTAACAGTTGCCTCACTTGGCGCTCAGCATTGAGAGGTTAGTGTTAGGACTGATTGGCCTGGTGTCAGAATAATGGGACTGGGTGGGACATCATGCTACATGTCTGTGGCATGATGCCTCAGTGCTAGACATTGCTATAAACTGCCACACTGCAGACATCATAGTGATATGACTGAACTTTCTGTAAAGCTACTTTAAAAATCCAAATCAAGTTCATGTATATCATTAACCCAAATATCTGGACCGTCCAATTTTCTGGACACCATATTTCCTAAATTTTCAGTAATAATTTTCATTTTTAAATTCTTGTTATGGACACAAAGTACGTCTGTTTAAGCCAATGGGAGAGAAGTAAAGTTTTAACATAAAAACTGACATATGCTTTACCCTATACCCAAAAATGTTTGATTGAATAGTTGACTGTCAGATCTTGAGACTTTGATTGAATAGTTGACTGTCAGATCTTGAGACTTTCATGAATAGTTGACTGTCAGATCTTGAGACTTTGATTGAATAGTTGACTGTCAGATCTTGAGACTTTGATGAATAGTTGACTGTCAGATCTTGAGATTTTGATGAATAGTTGACTGTCAGATCTTGAGACTTTGATTGAATAGTTGACTGTCAGTTCTTGAGACTTTGATGAATAGTTGGCTGTCAGATCTTGAAACTTTGATTGAATAGTTGACTGTCAAATCTTGAGACTTTGATTGAATAGCTGACTGTCAGATCTTGAGACTGATGAATAGTTGACTGTCAGATCTTGAGACTTTGATGAATAGTTGACTGTCAGATCTTGAGACTTTGATGACATTAGCTCAGATTGTTCAGACCCTGTCAGCTTTTAAGCTGTACTGGTCATAGACCAGAGGAGCTTATACAATTGTCTGGTGTTTGTCGTCCATCTGTCAGTTAGAACAAATTTGCTATCGCTATTCCTCCTAAACTATTTGGAGGATTGACAAGAAACTTTACACACATTCATTTCATGGTCTACTTGGTCCTAAATGGAAATTGTCCTGCTTGGAAATCCATTATGGCTACCATGGTCCATCTTATATTTTTTAAAAACTATTTCTCCTCAATGAACGGTCATATCAGCTTGTGATGGCTAGTTTGTCCTAAGTGAAATTAATGCTGATATGACATCCAAGATGGCCATTAGAGTGGCCATATTGAAAATCTAGTTATCACTAATCATCCTTCATGGATGATCAAATCAAAATGTTTTTTTTTTACTGATAATCTTCTTATCATGCCTAGTCGGCACAATAAATGAAAATCATGCTGCTCTGACATCCAGTATGGCCACCATAGCAGCCATCTTAAAAATTTTATCACAACTTTACATGAACAAAAAAAATCATATTGCCATGGACTTTCAACCAGAAGACTTCCTTAGATATCCATTTGGGCTTAAATGAAAATGGTGAATGATGTGACAGCCAATATGGACACCACTCAGTGACCAGCTTGAAAATAATATTATCTCAACTACTCCTGAATGGATGGTGTATCATTATGTGGTCTTCAGTGAAAATGATGCCAATCTGACATCCACTATGGCCACCCTAGAAAAAAATCTTGAAAATATTATCTCTGCTTCTCCCATAGTAATGGCTATATCAGCATGGGTTTTTTACCAATAGATGTCTTGTGGTCCCTAGTTGGTCCTACATTAAAATGGTGCCAAACTTACATCCAATATGGCTATATCAGCATGAAGGTTTTACCAATAGATGTCTTGTGGTCCCTAGTTGGTTCTACATTAAAATGGTGCCAAATTTACATCCAATCTTGGTATATCAGCATGTTTTTTTTGCCAATAGCTGTCTTGTGGTCCCTAGTTGGTCCTACATTAAAATGGTACCAATCTTACATCCGATATGGTTGCTACAACGACTGTCACCACTTCTGGAAGGAAGAAATGGTATTATCTTGAATTTCTGCCAAGCAGAACATCAGTCCCTTCAAGTGACTATTGTTTAATCTTTCTACTTGCCAGGATTTTTATTAGGGGTCTAATCTTTCTACTAGCCAGGATTTTTATTAGGGGTCACCATATTCTTACTTATCTCTTATCTCACCTGAAGAATTTCTAGTCATGAATTAGTATATGGAGGTGGCCAAGATAATTTTACTTTCAGTTCTTACTACAGTACATTAAGAATCAAGGTATTCTTCATTTTCTGTGTAGACACCATGAATGAGCTCTGTTTACTGCCAACATTGTTTTGACCCAGCAGGAACTTATTCAAAAAGGGGAATATAACTCTTACCAAAAATGATAACTAATGTAGAAATGTTCTTAATTTAACACACCAAGACCTTTGTGAGCACTTATCCCCAATGTAGAAATGTTCTTAATTTAACACACCAAGACCTTTGTGAGCACTTATCCCCAATGTAGAAATGTTCTTAATTTAACACACCAAGACCTTTGTGAGCACTTATCCCCAATGGCGGTGTATTTACACCCAAAATGACAGCGTGTTTCCACTCACAACAAAATAAACATGCCTAAAAACTACAATAAGTATTTTTTTCTTTGTAAAAAAAATGGCAAAACATTGATTATGTAAGGGTTCTTTATTTGCAAGCAAGGATATAAAAATGCAACCTGTTTACTAAACCTGCTTTCAACCAGCACTAATGATTGAATGAACTGGGCCCATTAAAACATAATAGAGATATAAAAAAATGAGAAAAATCATAATTTTTGTTTGTACCCATTATCCAGACAGTTAGAACAGTAATAATTTTAATGCCTGAAAAATTGGATGAATGTTGGTATTCTCTCATTCAGTCAAATTCTTTTAAGTTTTTGTAATTATGTAAATTAGAGCAAATATGAATCAATTAATTCTGTAATTAATAAAAGAAATGAATATAATAATTAACAGATGATTATTATAATGCTGTTCCATACATGATGAATATCAGATATTAAAATGGACTAATGACACACATGATGTTAACCATTCGGATGAAACTTTATTTCACAATATTTTTAGAGATTACAGTATCTATTATTTCACAGTATTTTTAGAGATTACAAGATCTATTTTATCACAATATTTTTAGAGATTACAAGATCTATTTTATCACAATATTTTTAGAGATTACAAGATCTTTTTTATCACAGTATTTTTAGAGATTACAAGATCTATTTTATCACAATATTTTTGAGATTACAAGATCAATTTTGTCACAAAAAAGTAAATTACTGTTCATTGTGACCAGATTTCAATATGTTTCTACATTTTTAGTATAAGCAACACTACTGACTGTCTTTATTATAATGAAATTAACAAAATCAGATTAAAAAACCCATTGTGATCATCTTGACAATCTACTTGATCGGATAGTCTTGTCAGCGTGGGGTTTTCACTAAAAGACTTCTTATAATGTCTGAGAGGGACTCTTGTTTTTTATTTGATAATTATGTATGAAGGAAGTACAAATGAAATTGTGTCTTTCAACTTGGGTTTTAGGTCACCTTGTGGGACATAAGTTAGGTGTCAGTGAAGGTGTCTTTTAAATGTATTTCCATGTTTAATTAAAATTACTGGGACAAGTTGGTTATTACTAAATTTCCCAGAACTACTTTTCAGCACTGCAGACAGTAACATTTATTTAACATATGTGTCATGATTCATTTCTTTTTAATAATATTACTGTGTACTAGCACTACGATGTTACCCTTTGACAATACAGATTTGAAGCTGTCTGCAAAAATTAAGTATTTTCTATATGTGCGCTGTCACATTTCTTTGTTGAGTCTTTCCTAAGTCAGGCAGATATAATAACATGATCAGAAATCAGTATCTTAATTGCATTTAATTCAACATAGTGGCCCGAGGGAGGTAAACATGGACAAACTTTACATAGGAAAGGTCTTTTGTATTATACATATTTGTATCTACTTAAACATCTAGAAATATAGATCCAAATGCTTTGTAATCCTTAAACAGTAATTCTAATATTGTCAGTATTCAGCATGCAAAACTTGTATGTGTAAGGGTTCATTATCATAGTTTATAATTTTAGACAATTATTCATTGAATTATAATTTGTAAAAAAATTCTTTTAAATGTTACTGGTTATCAAATTTGTGCATTGCTGATTCATCTTGCATCTGGGGCTATTTTTTCATGTGCAGGAATTGAAAGGTGAGCCTGGATTTAATGAAATGTTGAAAATTATCTGCACTTTTTTCTTTCCAAAACTATTTCTACAAAATAAAATCTATGTAATAATCAGAATCATAATAGGTGATGATTCAATATTAAATTTTGTGTGTTATGTACCATATCCATGACCCTACAACAAGGCCAATGTCATAGTAAGGGAAAATGTTGTTGTTGTTGGGTTTTAGCGCCATTTTTCAGCACACGATAGGCTATGCATGGCAGCCAGTATTCATGGTGGAGGAAGAACGCGGGCAAGCTTTCTCACATACCCACATTGGAAGGGAAAATGTAATTCTTTGACATTTATCATTGTTCAGCTTATAACCTTTGAACCAGTGTAAATATTTTAATGAAACTTTTGCAAGTTATATATCTGGACTAGATGGTATGTTGGGTACCATGGCCATGACCTCTGCTTCATGGTAAAGGTCACAGCAAGAGGGTTTGTTGGGTACCATGGCCATGACCTCTGCTTCATGGTAAAGATCACAGCAAGAGGGTTTGTTGGTTACCATGGCCATGCCCTCAAATTCATGGTAAAGGTCACAGCAAGGGGGTTTGTTGGTTACCATGGCCATGCCCTCAAATTCATGGTAAAGGTCACAGCAAGATAAAACTTAATTCTGTGACCTAATGTATCCTTGTTTGGAGTAGACCTTATGAACCACTGAAGATATTTTAATGAAACATTTTGCAAGTATAATCATGTATCAATACTTGATAGTTTGTCATGCACATAACCCTGTTGTCTAGGTCACAGCAAGGGAAAATGAAATTCTGTAACATGTATGCTTGTCGTAGTATAACTTTTCAACCATTAAAGAACTAAAACCATTTATATATTTTGATAGTACAGCATGTAACATATGATAGTCATACCCACATTACAAGGTCATGGTTACGGCAAAGAGAAGATATAACTCAGGGACATCAGTCCATTATGGATGCATGGTGTAGTTTGAACCAATCATGATAATAAGTCAGTAGCTTGGCTGCTGCTTTTTAATCTGTACAGATATTTTGTTTATATTTTACCCATGTCTATGGTATTTCATACAATAGTCAGTAGTCAAGTCCTTGGTTTAAAGGATAAGGTCACTAATAGGGGAAAGGTCACAAGATGGATGTATCATTTGCTGTTCTCCTATTTGTTTTTACAGATCTGAGCCCAGGAAAAAAGATGGAAGAGACACAGAAGGTGATATTAATTGATGGCAAATGCACATGCTGCCCCTTTGGTTACCATATTGATCTGGACTTCCTCAATTTCTGTGACACTGTGCAGAGTGGTTCGTACCTAAAAGAACTTAAACGAGTTCAGAGGGACCGGCGGAAACTTAGGAAATCAATGGAGATTTATCTCCAGCAGCAGGAACAGAAAAATAGGGAAAACCAAACTTCTCCTGACATTGCGAATCCCATGGATGCAGAACAGTTTATGTACTTAATGGACTATCAGGAGTCCACAACTAACAAGCTTCTAAATGAAATTGATGACTCAGTGGATGCAACTCTGACATCTATTGACCGAATGATGGAAACATCTCAGGGATCATCGACAAATCGTGTTCAGAGAAAATTTAACACATTCCCAAAGAAAGTAGGTAGACAGGTTGCAGATGAGCTAGCACAATATACTGAAACATTCTCAGCCACTCTTGCTAATTCAGGTCAGGCAGATTCAAGTGGTTCCTTGTCATCTGTGTCCACAGTGGCCAGTGATCGTGTGGTGCCATATGGAAGCCAATCGTATACATCGTCACATCATGTCACTAATATCACCAATGAAACCAATGTTACCAACATGACCACTATCACATCAGAGCATCTGGCTGCCACAATGGCCACCCACCTGCCGGTAGAAGATGGTGCAGCATCACCTCAGTCATTAACAACAAATATCAGCAAAGCGTCTTTACAAGCCATAAGGGAGGCCATGGCTGTCAGCTTGCAGAGAATGAGAGAGCTGGAGGAGCAGGTAAAAGCAATTCCAATACTCCAAGTCAGAATCTCGGTGTTGAAAGAAGAGAAGAGGTTACTTCAGTTACAGATGCAGGCCAAGGAGAAGAAGTTGAACATGAAAAGTGTTGGCGTAGGAGATGACTCATTACTATCTCCGCAAAGCCCCACGGCACAGTTTGAATTCAAAGTCACCAGATCACCACCACCCACACTTCCCAAGCCGAAAGTGAGGATGGTTGGTGTAGGAGATCATAGTGTCTTTGAACCATATTTGTTACAACCTGAACTTGAAGATGAGACCGTGAGGCACACATTTGAAAAGCAGGTGATATTCATGGACAGGGCCCAGAGTGCTCTTTACAATGAACAGCTACAAAAGGAAAGAAAACCAATGACACAAAGCGTTGGTGTTGGAGAAGGAAATGTTTTTGATGACAGTATGCACATTCATGAGAAGGAATTAAGAACAGTTATTATTGGCCAAACTGCTTCTGCTGGAAAGCGAAATGTTGGAATTGAATGCCGTGTTCCAACTCGTGATGTGGGTGTCATGTATTCAGTTGATTCTGAAAAGCCATCTACTAGATCAGTGGGAATTAATGTGGATATTGCTCCTCCAGTAACAACAATCGACTTCAAGGGAGAAGAATTTAGAGCAGCATTACAGGAAATGTTACACAAGAGTGTTCGCAGTGTTGCCCTTCAAACTGATCTAAATGGAGAAAAAGTGGATGTAGGGGTACAATTTGCTGTGTCAGCATGGGACGTCAGGTCCATTGGAGTGGGTGATGCCAGTATTGATGTTGAGGTGCGTAATCGTGTGGCACGGAGGTCTATTGGTTTGGATGTATATCCTGACCGCATGAATCGGGCAGTCAACACAGACTATGGCTGGAGGTTGGATGCAGGCACAAACACAGTGTCTATGCTGATGGACTGCAAAGCTACATCAACAGAAGAAACACGATCATACAGTGCAGGAACAATGACAGAAGAAGCATGCAGATTTCATCAGACCTCACAAACAGAGCAGTTTATTTTTAGCCAGTTGGGGCAGATACAAACTATTGGATGTAACACCCAGAGACTAGAAACTCATAGTGTGGGCAACAATACCACCATTAAGCCAGTGGTAGAAAAAGGTATAAATACAATACAGCACTGGAGTGTTCAGAATAAAGGAACTAGCACAGAAGTGGAAACCAGAACAATTGGTGTCAGTGAAGACACTCTAGACTCCTTTGTCTGTTCTTTTCCGGATGATGATGAATACAAGTTTGAAGAAGAGGCAGTGGAAACCAAGACCAAATATTACACAACAGTGATGGGTCAGGCAGACAACAAGGAGGAGAAAGGGTTTGAGATAAAAAGAGAATATATTGATGATGAGTCAATAGATAGTAGTTTTCAAACTCGAACAGTCAGAGAGGAAGAAGAAAATTCCAAATCCACCATGACAATTGCTGAAAATACAGAAAGGTTGAAAAAGGAGATGATGGGGATGTTGAGTAGCTCGGAAACAATAAAAGGAGGAAGAGAAGAGGAGGAGGAGGAGGAGGATGACAGAAATGAGGAAATATTGGAGGAAAAAGTCTGGAGGACCTCAGGTGATGGGCAGTACACCGTGACCACAGTAACAACAAAGCGGACATTTGTTGGGACAGAGGCAGAAAATGTTGTCAGGGACATAAAGACCATAACAGGTGGTCCAGAAATTCTGGGTTCTGCAGCAGATATTATCCAGAAAGAAGTGGAGCAAAATAATCTTAGACAAGGTGGGTTGCCTGGCATGTCTAAGTCAGTGATTGTTTCCCAGTTAGGGGCAGAGTTGGACAGTTTGCGCATGATTAGAAGCTCGTCTTCTACGGATGGTTCAGATGGCAGCAGTGGTGGCTTTGATGGTTACAGTTCTTCACAGACAAGTTACATCACCAGATCTTCCAGCAGTGGTTTTGGGTCAGGGGGTCTTAGCTCATCACAAACCAGTTTTAGCAGCGGGACTAGTGGTATCTCCAGCATGGAGGAGTTGGATCATTCACCCACCAGTGAAAGTATTGAGCCTTCAAATCGATTGGTTCAACAAACCAGGACTTATACCATGTCGGGTATGATAGGCTTAAGTCCCGAGATGGAGGATTCCTTTACTGCACAACTTGAGAATCCTGTAACCCTGAAGTCCATCATGAAAAAGAGTGCTTCAGACAGTGGCTCACAAACAAAGAAAGGGATCACATTTGCATCAAATGTGGTTGGGGGGTAAGATCCAGTATATATATATATATATATATATATATATATATATATATATATATATATATATATATATATATATATATATATATATTTGTAGGTGGAATTAGTGGGTTTTTAAAAAAATGAAAATTGGGTGCTGATTTATGGAATAAAGGAAGTTATGATTATTTTTAAGCCCTATCATAACATTGGTAGAGGTTTGTAGTATTAATTTTGTCTGTCCATTATATATATATATATATATATATATATATATATATATATATATATATATATATATATATATATATATATATATATATATATATATATATATAATTTTGTTATATTTGAAGTTTCTGGATTTTCCAGATGCATTTAAGGGTACAAATATTTTAACCTGTTATTGACATTTCCAGAAATCTATTTTTCCCCTTTGAATTAAATTTCAAGTTATTCCCATCAAATGATTAGGCAAGCCACACATTTGAAATTTTAGTGTCAGTTTATTCTTAAATTTTGATTATTGATAAGCAGAACAAACAATTTGTATTCGTGTTGATTTTTGCTGCATGTTAATGTTTGATGTATGGACATCAGCTAAAGATTATTTTGGAGCAAATTACTGATGCCATAACTTTGTGGTTTTTATATATATATATATATATATATATATATATATATATATATATATATATATATATATATATGCATTAAAATAAATTTCTTGGGAAAAGAAGACTACTGAAGTATGTACATTGCACAGATGAAAGTCAGTAGCTTTCTCTTCATTCAGTGTGAATTTCATTCTGATATCTAGGTACAGGCAAACCAAACCAAGACATTGCTAAACTTTGCAGACATGATTGGATATTAAATTACCCCTAACCCCAATGAAAAGGGATGTAACTCTTCTCTTCACAGATCTGAACTTTATCAGATATAACTTTAATTAATGGCAGATAAATGAAGATATCTGTCACACTGGGACAAAAAGGGACAATCCATTCTTCTGTGATAGAGCAATTACTTTTCTCACTACACTAATTGCTTCATCCCATAGAAATTGGTTCACTGTTGAACTCCAACTGAATGTGACTGGAGTATTGTGAGTGCTGGCAAGATGTTAAATTTTCACACATCAATTCATATGCCTTTATCTAAAAAGTGCCTTGTTTATGAAACATTTTACTTTGGGAAAATCAGAATGGCATTGTGACCAGGTGATTGCTGTATGGAGGCGACTGTTGGGACCAGCTTGACTGTGTCTTGATATTTGCCAACAGCCGTTATTATGTCAAACCATTAGCAAAACCAGATCTTTGTACAGACACTAATAAGCAGAGTGTTTACATAATACACTATTCCTAATGGTGGATGTACAGAAGTCCTGTCCGTATGTCTTTTGTTTCCACACAATGACTCAGTCAAGTACAACTTTGTAAATAGTTTGCAATTGGGGCAAGGAAGAAACCTGTAAATTTTTGGTTTAAAAGGTCAAAGGTCAGACACATGAACTGAAAGAATAAAAATTGTTACTACACAATAACTTCACATGTATACCCTTTACCTTGACCAGACTTTGCTGACGGCATACATTTTTAAAAACCCCAAGCAAAAGTACAAGTCAAAGCAACAGTTACTTTAAGAAGGAAAATGGTATCTGCACTATATTTAAGGTCTTTTTCATTCAAATTGATGAAACTCTGTGGATCGCTTACATTTGAGACAGGAAAGACATCTGTTCATTTTGGGGTCTGAAGGTCAAGGTCAGAGGAACTAATCGATGAAAAGTTGTTTTCACAAAACTACTAGAGTCTTGTAACCCTTGGCTTCACTCGATTTTTCATATTGTTTGCATTTGAGACAAGAAAGATATCTATTGAATTTGATGTTGAAATAATTAAGGTCCAGGGGACTACATGAAGGTAACTGAATTTCACACACTGACTAAAGTCCTATACCACAAACTATAACCACACTTTCTGGGATGGCTGGTATTTGAGACATGAAAGAACCTGTCTATTTTACGGTCAGTGGGTCAAAGATTAAGGTCACTGTGATGGGGAAAAAATGGCTTACACAAGATAACTTTAGCTCTGTCATTACTTTGACCAAATTTTGTGGATAACATGCATTTGAGGCACACAAAAACCTTCTGTATATACTCACTTATAAGATGAGTCCACATGCACACTGCACAGACCCATATGTGTTGTTATATAATGTGCCAGCAGATGTGGGTCCGTGTTTCCAGTTTGACTTGACTTATAAGTGAGTATATATGGTATTGATAAGGCAAACATTTAATATTAATCAGTACTGTTACTAGCAATAGTGACGTAGAACATGTGATTAGCTTGTACTATGTTATACACCAACTGACCAATGAGAGTTTTACATAATAGAAGTATAATAAATACAGTTAACCACATGGAAGGCATCTAGTGGAACATGCTCTTCCAAAAAAGAAAAGAATCGCTATTTAAATATTCTATATTTTCTGGTACAAAACAAACACCCTGCTGCAAACTACATAGACCAAAAATCTGCCATCATATAATGGACTGACAGATAAGGGTCTACACAGTTTATTCTGCTAACAATTTCGTGTAAACAGGGTGGACATTTTCCAGCTGGTGCGCAGGGTAACTGAAGATCAGGTAAGCTGGCTGATTATTTCCAGGAAGTAGGGTAGACAGTTGCCAGCAGTAGAAAATGGCAAGCAGGTGCATTATGTGAGAGGAGACTGGGACATCAGCTAACGATTTCCAGGAAACAGGGTAGAAATTGGCAAGCAGGTGCATTTTGTGACAGGAGATTGATACATCAGCTAATGATTTCCAGGAAACAGGGTAGAAATTGGCAAGCAGGTGCATTTTGTGACAGGAGAATGATACATCAGCTAAAGAATGATACATCAGCTAATGATTTCCAGGAAACAGGGTAGAAATTGGCAAGCAGGTGCATTTTGTGACAGGAGATTGGGGACATCGGCTAATTATTTCCAGCAAACAGGGTAGACCCTTACTTGCTAGCACATTTTGTGTTGGCAGATCAGGGATGTTGGGTGCATGTTTTATGTAGAAAATATAATTTACTACAAAAAGAGTGTGGAATGGAAAGCTGAGTATTTGATACTGCTGGAAAGCTATTAAGTTGAAAGTAACTACCTGAGGTCATAGAGACACATATGGTCCCTGAAGGTACTGTCAATAAAAACTTTTCAGCTTTCCATTCTGGTTTCGTAACATGACCAAAGTAAGGCAAAGCACCAATATTCCCAAAAACCTCTGCAGGATTTTTATCTTACTCATAAACATCTGATGTGAAATGAATAGAAAGCAAGTTAGATCTGTTAAAATTCTTACAAAGTGTAGTGTTGCAACTAGTCTCTTTATAAAGCTTGCTGAATAACTGACACTTTTAACTTAACATATGAGGGAGTGGTTAAAAGTATATGTATGCCAATATCTAAGTCCACTTCCATTGTTATCAGCATGAAACCTTTCTGTTTGTATGATCTACTGTCAATCATGTCATATGATGAAAACATGTCCTTGCTGCCAATAATGCTTCTGAATAATAAAACCAGTGGACATTGTCTAATATTACTGGGAATTATGGGAAAACAAATTTCAGAACGAGGTCATACATGGATTGATTGATTGATTGGTTACAATCACAAAAATACTACAAGAGTGATATTGAAAGAACAACTGAAAGAATATTTAAAAGATATGACAACAACTTTTGTGCCATTTCTTTAAGTCAAAAAGAGCTTTAAAGTCGTACTTTCATCTTTTATTTTTATCCCCACACTTTAGCAGAAGAATGGATGATATTCTCCTTCTTTCCATCCACATGTGTTCATATGTCTGTCCATTGCCATATATTATAAGCTGCTGGATGCAAATTCACCAGATTTGGTACAAAAGTTGCCTGGAAGAGAGTCAAAGACTAAATATACAAAAGTTGCCAGAAGAGAGTCAAAGACTAAATATACAAAAGTTGCCTGGAAGAGAGTCAAAGACTAAATATACAAAAGTTGCCTGGAAGAGAGTCAAAGACTAAATATACAAAAGTTGCCTGGAAGAGAGTCAAAGACTAAATATACAAAAGTTGCAGTTACTATGATATTTTTTAATATGTTTGAGCAAACTTTGACCATACAGTCGTAGAATGAGGATACATGATTATGTAATCGATTTTGTGTTATGACCCTAGATCATAATTGGAGTGTTTTGGGTTGGTTGCAAATGCTGAGATTTGCCATGGCACGCTGTTTAGTAGCTGCAGTTGTAGCTTTACATTACAATTCAGTTTCTGTCCTCACATCCCATGTATGTCACATGGAAGACAAGCAGAAACAGAAAACATTCATACCAGCAGCTCAGCCTCCGTCATATTCAACAGACATGATTTTAGGTATACAACATTAAGATCTATATTCCCTTATAAGTCAAGTTCACGCTACTCAGACACAGATCTGTTGTTGCATAATGCACAAGCAGACCTGGGTCTATTTTTTTATAGGATTAACTTGTAGAAAAAACATAAACCCAGATCTGTTGGCACACTCTGCGATGGCAGAACATGGTCTATGTTGCTTGCAGTAGGACTCAAATTGTACAAATGTATCTACAATGCCTGGATTATGTCATTCCCAGTTAGGCAAGTGTTTTATATACAAAGACAGGTTTCAAAGTTTAAACACTTGGAAGTGGACTTTCATTGTGATGTACACTACTTTTTAAATTTTGGTGCTTGTATTTGCATGGTTATTGCATTTCTTTCATTAATGGATATTTATATTTAGTTTTGTGTGACTGTCATTTGCCTCACCCTTTGCTCTGCGCCTCCACTTTTATTTTCCACTCAATTGCAAGTATTTGTACTTGAGTGTCAATGATTTACAACTTGTAGCTTGCTTGAAATCTCTCAGTGTAGGCGTATTTAAGAATGAGATGCTATCCGGCATGTATGTCATGCTTTTATTATCAACCATCAATGACATTTAAAGAAATAGTTGTATGTAGTACTAAGAGGAAATGTAAGTGATGTTTGGTCTAAATTTTTGTCTGGTTGAAGATAATTGCATCTTTGAATTCCTTTTAAGAGATTGGTTTTTTTGTTGTTGCAACATTGTTACTGGAGTTAATGTTTTGCTTTGCACCATTTGATAATTTTTTTTATGCAGTCATCGTAAGTTGCTCTATAGCTATCAGAGACCATTAGAATTGATGCACTAATTTTCTGCTTCAAGCATGCTAACTCTCTTGACAGAAGCCTGAAAGATTTGTCTCCCTTAGCTTGCTTCTCGTCAGATACAAAATATATGCTCGAGTGAATCCACTGGACAAGACTGAATGTACAATTCCCCTGACGCCACTATTTAAAACATTTACCATGGGTGTATTCTTTTTCGTGTAATCAGTCTGTACATTGTTTTCATATGAATACTAATCCAGATTAAAGGAGGAAAAAAATAAACAGAAAAACATCTTTAAGTTAAAAATGATACGATCAAAATCCAAGCTCAGAAATTTGATCATTTATTATATTAAAACGCAAAATATTTGGCTCATCTAACCATAAAGACATGTGAGTTTTGGGTATAGTCCCCTTTTCATCATCCATTCACAGTCATTATTTAGAGCTTAGGGTATAGTCCCCTTTTCATCATCCATTCACAGTCATTATTTAGAGTTTTGGCTATAGCCCCCTTTTCATCATCCATTCACAGTCATTATTTAGAGTTTTGGGTATAGTCCCCTTTTCATCATCCATTCACAGTCATTATTTAGAGCTTAGGGTATGATCCCCTTTTCATCATCCATTCAGTCATTATTTAGAGTTTTGGGTATAGTCCCCTTTTCATCATCCATTCACAGTCATTATTTAGAGCTTAGGGTATGGTCCCCTTTTCATCATCCATTCACAGTCATTATTTAGAGCATAGGGTATAGTCCCCTTTTCATCATCCATTCACAGTCATTATTTAGAGCTTAGGGTATGGTCCCCTTTTCATCATCCATTCACAGTCATTATTTAGAGCTTAGGGTATGGTCCCCTTTTCATCATCCATTCACAGTCATTATTTAGAGTTTTGGGTATAGTCCCCTTTTCATCATCCATTCACAGTCATTATTTAGAGTTTTGGGTATAGTCCCCTTTTCATCATCCATTCACAGTCATTATTTAGAGCTTAGGGTATAGTCCCCTTTTCATCATCCATTCAGTCATTATTTAGAGCTTAGGGTATGGTCCCCTTTTCATCATCCATTCACAGTCATTATTTAGAGCTTCTCAAAAACCACCTGATCGATTTTACAGGGAATATTCTGGCATCTAGACCTTTCAAATTTGTTCAGTGGATGCAAATCCATATTCCAATATTTGCCACTGTTACTAAATATAGAGGGGCCCCAAGCACTCACTGTCATGGATTATTGCCATCTCACCTCTGTCTGTGTGGGTTCAAGTCTTGGGTTCAGCCAATGTGGGCTTGTGAGAAAGTTTGCCAGTAGCTTATTGTAGGTCGGTGGTTCTTTCCAGGGTTTTCCCGTGTTCTTCCTCCACATTTATACTGGCCGCCATGAATAGCCTATCTTGTGCTGAAAATGGCGTTAAACCCTACAACAACAACAACTAAATATAGAAAAACCTTTAGACAGCTTCTGAAAAACCGCTGAACAGAATTTGTCCATGTTGGACTGAAAGCATCCTAGCATGAAGATTTTTAAAAAAAACATATGATGCCAATCTGCCGTCAGATGTGGCTGCTTTTAATAAAAATAAAAGAGATTAAAATGCCTTTTAATAAACTGCTCAACAGAATTTGACCAAATTTGACAAAGCATTCCGGCATGATAACAAAATTTGACCAAATTTAAGTTGGAACCTCATGGTATAATGGACCTTTAAATTTGCACAAATGATGACTCAGGGGTGGGGGGGGGAGGCTGAGTGGTCTGAGGCATTTGCCATTTCAGATCAGTAACAAGCCTGATTTCTGTCATCATTCTAGTCTGAACCAACATGGGTATGTGAAAAGCTTGCCAGTAGCTTCCCGTGGGTCGGTGGTTCTTTCTGGATTCTTCCACCAGATGTACTGGCCACCATATATAGGCTTTCATGTCCTGAAAAACAGCATTAAATCCCTTTTGCAAGAAAAAATCAAATGATGATATTGCCATTAAATATAGTCAATTATAACAAACAAAAAGATAGACTAACCTTCAGTGACTTCTGATCAAAAACTGCTTTTCAGAATTCAATCAAACTTCACAGAAAACATCCTGGGGATTTGATATTTTTACATATCTTGCTGAACTACCATAAAAATTATGGCTACCATTACCAATAAATATAACAGACAAAAAATGACTTTTTTCAATTAGGATTCTTCAGAAATTTACCGAATTTGACATAGCTTCTTGGCATGGTGGGCTTTAAATTTTTTTAAAATTGTGCCAGTGCAAAATCAATTATTGCTGCCATTATTAAAAGTAGAAAAATCATTGTGTATGATTTCTGAAAAGATGCTGTGACCAAATGTTAACATAAAAGTTTCTTGGCATGACTTTAGAATTAATTAGGTTTGACAGAAAGCAACTTGATCTGAAAGTCATTAACACATTAACCCCTAGCAACAACTTTAGGGGCAGGAGGTGGTAGCCTACTGCCGAGCTCTGTAGTGTCATGGTCATGCATGATACACTAAAGTAGGTGGTATTATAGAAAGGTAGACAGATGTAGCTATACAATGATACCAAATAATCTGGAATATCTAGTTGCACTACAAAATACAGATAGAAAAACCTCATTTTTTGGACCCGACTTTTTTTCACGCAAAATTTGCCCGTGGTCGGAATCCCATTTTGTGTCCGGATTTTAGACTTTTTGGTCTCAGATCTAAGACAAACTGGTATAAACTGCAAACAGACAGATGAGCTGTTGCAAAAAGTAGGATAAGATGGGCATTTGGAATAAAGAGTGGTCTCCATACAAAAATAACGGCTCCGTTTAGCAAAAAAAAAAAAAGTCCAACTTTTACCCTTCTGCTCATGTGCAAGTCAAATAGCCAACGAAAAATGATGTTTCTAACACATCTAGGCATTATGTTATTGAAAGATGACCGGGGATTTGGTTTTTTCAAGTCTGTTCAGAAATAGCTGTCAAAATGTGTTTCCTACTCAATTTTCAGGCAAAAATGGCAAAAAGTTCCAGCGGTTAATGTGTTAAAGCTGGTTCAAACACTACTGATCTGTGAACAGATATGACAACCATTACTTAAAATAAACCTTAGCAGCACATTATCTAAACCCTCATGACATAAATAAGACTAAATACAGAAATCAACTTGGCTAATTAGACTAAATACAGAAATCAACTTTTCTAATTAGACTAAATACAAAAATCAACTTGGCTTTTTGGCTAATTAGACTAAATATATAAATCAAATTGGCTAATTAGACTAAATACAAAAATCAACTTGGTTAATAAGACTAAATACAAAAATCAACTTGGCTAATTAGACTAAATACAAAAATCAACTTGGCTAATAAGACTAAATACAAAAATCAACTTGGCTAATAAGACTAAATACAAAAATTTGGCTAATTAGAATAAATACAGAAATCAACTTGGTTAATAAGACTAAATACAAAAATCAACTTGGCTAATTAGACTAAATACACAAAATCAACTTGGCTAATTAGATTAAATACAAAAATTGGGCTAATTAGACTAAATACAGAAATCAACTTGGTTAATTAGACTAAATACAGCAATCAACTTGGCTAATTAGACTAAATACAAAAATCAACTTGGCTAATTAGATTGAATACAAAAATTTGGCTAATTAGACTAAATACAGAAATCAACTTGGTTAATTAGACTAAATACAGCAATTGACTTGGCTAATTAGACTAAATACAGAAATCAACTTGGCTAATTAGACTAAATACAGAAATCAACTTGGTTAATTAGACTAAATACAGCAATCGACTTGGCTAATTAGACTAAATACAGAAATCAACTTGGCTTTGGCTAATTATACTAAATACATAAATCAACTTGGTTAATTAGACTAAATACAAAAATCAATTTGGCTACTTAGACTAAATACAAAAACCAACTTGGCATATAAGATTTCAAGTTTTATACATGTACCAATGATGCTGATCCACCATCAAATATGGCCATTATTAATACAGATAGAAGAAAAATGAAAAAGACTAAAAAAACTGCAGAAGGGATTTTGATGAATTTAACAGCCAGGAATACTGACATAAAGATCTTTTAACATTGTACAAATTATCTGGATATACCATCAAATATGGCTACCATTACTAAAAATAGGAATGGCTTAAAATTTCTTCTTAGAAAAGGTTCAGCAGCACTTGACCAAATTTGAAAGAAAACATTCTGGTATTATAGCTAAATTTGGCCACCATTACTATAAATAGAAAATCCTTCAAATGGCTTTACAAAATCCATTAAAGAGAATCACACTAAATTTGTCAGAAAGTATCTAGGAATGAAGGGGTTATAACATTGTACAAACTAGGTTGAAAATAAAATAAAATCTTAAAAAACTACTAAAGGATTTGACCAAATTTGAAAGAAGGCATCTAAACTAGAAAAGTTTTCACATTTATAGAAATGATGTTGATTCATCTTCAGATATTGCTGCTGTTAGTAAAAGTAGGAAAACATTTTACAAATCTTTATAAATACCAGCAAAGATGTCACATGAAAAACAGAATATTAAACTGCCTAACATGCTTTCAAGATTGAGATTTGCAAAATACAAATTTCCAACTATGGAGCCTGGACAACTGGAGGGAGAAAGGAGGGGGATTGTTAAACGTTACTCAGATATTGTCTTCCTTAAAAGAAAATCCTGATTTTGATTATTTGTGGACAATATTAATGCATTTAATGATGCATCAACAAGCAATCAACAAGTTTAATTGCAAATGGTATCCAGTACAATGCACCAAGCTGCCCTGGAAAACACATTTGGTTGGGAAATGGTTGCAATTTCCAAGGGAAGTAACTGTGTATCACAGTTTGGAACACAGTTGGAAAATCTGGGACAAAAAGAACATCACATAAAAATTCGGGAATTAATATCTGGTGCTATTATTGAGCATTCCTCTTTTAGAAATTAAATAAAATGAATTAGAAACCCAAGGCATATTGGCATTATTGATCAAGTTTTGGGCTAGGTTTGTTACTTTATGCCACAGCAACACAAGTAGGCTATATAGTGCCGAAGCAATTGGAGTAAAGTGCCTTGCTCAAGCTGGTCCAATGGTAAGATTCAAACCCTAACCCTTTTGGTCGCAAGCCCTGCATGCTAACCACTGAGCCACTTTAGCTCTGTTAATTAAGTAATAGACATAATCAGGAGGAATAAACATCATTAAAAATACCGTTGAAAGCACCATTAAAACACCATTAAAATGGATATTGGTATTGCTAGATTAATAGCTTGTTTATTGTCAGAACTCTTGTCAGTAAGTAATGGCCAGAACAGTTTTATTTCAGTGTATCAATCAGTTAGGCACAAGGACCCTCCCCCTACTCCTTCACTTTGCAACCATAAAAGTTGCCAAACAAGTATGAGAAACCCCACCACCACCACCAGCAGTGTGTAGAAGGTTGGCAAAGTTGCCTTATTTATATAAAAAGAAAAACAACAGCGTAACAGAATTTAACCAACTCTGACAGATAACATTGTTGTATTTGGACAAACATATAAAATCTATAGACACCTTGAAATAATTGTTTTCATAACTGCATTGGAAACAATTTCTCAAGAAACCATCCTACTGACCCAGATCTTTTTGGCCATTTGCTCTTGCATTTGGCCATTCAGCAGATGTGTTCCAGGTGAGCGATATTGGACCCGCTTGTTTCTCTTGTTTCCTTTTTTCTTAGTTGTCTACTTTGGAGTAAAATAGATGTATATAAAGCCACCATTGCGGGATATAATACAATAAAACAAGATTGTATTATGTTGTCTCACCAACAATAGTAATTAGGGTGACATGGTTATATTTTTTTATGACAGTGGTATTATCAAAATCAACATTTTTGGTAGTCATAAAGGGGGAGAATAAATCATTCGACTATTGATAGGCAAGACATATTTCCCACAGAGCACTTATTTTTCAAAAGTTTGCAATGGAGTCAAAGTGAATAAAATCATGAACACAAATATAAGCTGCCAGATGATAAAAATTTCACAAAGCTTAATTTGACCACCTTTACCAATGGATCCACTCGTATTTCTTTCCTATATATTCTTAGCATTGTACAGTAGGTTTTATTGGCAGGAGCTTTGTACTTTGAATTTTTCTCCACATAATTGGCTGAAAATAACCAACACTCTTTCATTCTAAGTGTACAAATTTCTGTTGGAAAGTAAGCAAATGTATGCATTTCATTTCAAATGAAACATGAATTTCTGGGAAGGCGATATGTCCAACATGTTTTCCTATCAAAATTTTCATCAAGCCACATTGAGATCAGAGGTTAGAGGTCATAGGCAGATGACAGTCACATGACCATGAATTATGGACATGGTTGCATATCACATAGCATCAATTCATTTGGTTCTACTCCATTAGAGAGTCTGACTCATCATCTTCGTCCAACACATCAGAAGAGGAAATGGAAGAGCAGGAAGAGGAGGGTTTACGGGAAACCACGGAAACTGATAGTGATAGCGATGAAAGCTATGATGAGGGATCTTACGATAGTAGAGCAGGCAGCATCATTTATAAGTGTAAAGATGATGAGGCTATTGCGCAGGGATTGCCAGGGGCCAAAATGTTTGACCAGAATATCCGTGAAACGTGAGCATGTTTGGATATTAATCAGGAATGACATTATGCTTCAGATTGGTTTTTTCACGTTAACCTACTTAGGCCATTAATTGGTTTTTCACGTTGACCTACTTAGGCCATTAAGTCAGTGCATTCATACCAAGCTTGTCTGAAAATTCTAATAGATAGAGGCAGAGTCATTGCAGTGAGTTAGTGAAAACCTCGGAGTACTCTGTGACTGCTTTTAAAACATTTCAGAGCTCAGCTTTAATATTCCCATCCCTTTTTTAAAAATATATGCATGCTGATTAAAATCATTATACTGTGTGCAGTGGTGTTGCATAGAGAAATTGAACCTGGGAGGGTCAGAACTTTAGGCATGAAAAAGAATTTGCTGAGGTTTGTTTCTGACAAATTTTGATCCTGAGGATGGATTTCCCTATCCTACACCACACCAGAAGATATGGTGGCTTTTTATTCTAAAATAAAATACAAGTTTTTATACCATTAGAAGAAGTATAAAAAGTTTAGTTTACAGAAACAAAATTAGACCGAAGGATTGCAGTTTATAGGATGGAAAAAATTGTCCTTTTCTTTACCAAAAACACAAGAAGCATTGCATATATTCATGCTGTCATAAGCATACCTATGTAGAAATAAGAAAATATTTTATCTTTTGTATCTGGGGGTAGAGCATCGGACTTGAATCCCAGTCATTCAGGTTCAATACATGCACAGGCCAGCCCAGTTTTGCTGCCTGCCTCTGTGTGTCCTTTCATTGATATATTATTCCAAAGGTGTTGAAAGTGCTGTTAAAACCAACAAAACTAAACATTCTTTTCCACCTATGTGCATGTCCATTGATACATGTGTGCATTTAGACACACAAGTCATTCAATACTATAAAGATTGTATGCATGCATACAAGTGGATCCATTGGGTATGCCTTTTGTAATACCTTGATAACAAATCAAAACTGATGGAGGGGTTATCATTTGGGTTTGAGTTATGTGCACAATGGTATAAAAATGTTTTGATCCACCTGGATGAGGTGAGGATGGGGGATGTTGGGTGGTAATGAATTAGAGATAAACCAATTTTCCATTTTTGTCAATCTATAATCTTTATTATGATTGTATTGGCCTGGGCACCAAGTGATATTGTTCCTTTGTGCTTTAGTTTTGTGCATGTTCCTTGTAGAGCATAAATTAACATAATAATTATGCTTGATGACATACGCATGTCCACTTACATAACGTATACACCTGCTTATAAGTCGGATCCAGCAATAGTCCGCGATTGCCCAGATCTGCCATCCCATAATGCAGCCGCAGATTTGGGTCTATGCTGTTTGTTTGGACTAATCCATTTAAAAAAACAACAGATACCCTGATCTACCAACACATTTTGCAGCAGCAGATCTGGGTCTGTGTAGTTTGCTGCTGGACCTGTCTTATTAGTGAGTATATACAGCAAACTTTAGTTTTACCAATTTTTGTCTGGTAAATCCATCTGCCAGATTTGAGCAAAGACTGAGGTCAGTTCTATAATATGCAGGCAGATCTCAGTCTATTTTGTTGTGTTGATGATTTTCAATCCAACAGATGTATGCATCTTATGGTAAAGTGATCCATTACTATAAAGCCATTCATTATACCACCACCTCTTAGGACACAGGCATGGTCACAGATCCCAGTTGGTTTGTTAGATTTTGTTTAAGGATTGCTGGATAATTTATTTCACATTAATTTAGTTCTTCATTCATGAGAACCAATTATAATGTGATTTCACATCATTAAATATGTTTTAATGCCATATTAGAAGAAGCCTCATTTGAACATCCTTCATTACCTCAGTATAAGGCACCCTCACTTTAAAGCATGGGTCACTTTATGACTCCAATGAACAGCATTATATGGAAGGTGCACTTTAGTTGTAAATGATGGTGGTGGAGGATAAAAAACTGAGAAACATTATGCTTCTTTATGATAAAATTCTATTTACAATCATGTAGTACAATGTACTGTGACTAGTTTGGTATTATTTTCCATCTAATTATGGTCTGTGCTCCAGTCAGCTAATAAATTATCATCAGAATTTGTATCTGTAGTAACATACACACTAGTATGGTTTGGTCAGCGTGGTATGTCTAGACTGGGTTAGGCTGTGTAAAATATATTAATTTACTATGAAAATGGTAAATTTAGTTGTATGTTGTATGGTACGTCTAGACTGGGTTAGGATGTGTAAAATATATTAATTTACTATGAAACATGGTAAATTTAGTTGTATGTTGTATGGTACGTCTAGACTGGGTTAGGATGTGTAAAATATATTAATTTACTATGAAACATGGTAAATTTAGTTGTATGTTGTATGGTACGTCTAGACTGGGTTAGGCTGTGTAAAATATATTAATTTACTATGAAAATGGTAAATTTAGTTGTATGTTGTATGGTACGTCTAGACTGAGTTAGTATGTGTAAAATATATTAATTTACTATGAAACATGGTAAATTTAGTTGTATGTTGTATGGTACGTCTAGACTGGGTTAGGATGTATAAAATATATTAATTTACTATGAAACATGGTAAATTTAGTTGTATGTTGAAAACATTAGTATAAATAGAAAAGACAGTTATCTCCTTGAGTGAGCATTGGGTATCTAAAACATATTTCTAGTCTGTGCCATGCTTCTTATGTCCAGTTCTTTTTTTCCACCATAGTCAAGCACATTTCATTGTAATTATCAATATTGTTGTTAATTTTTCTTGTGTGTTTCTTATTGTGTAGTTTTGCTTAGTTTAGAACTTCAAAACCCTTCACCACTAATGAGTGTTTATTTTTAGATCTGCACATTTATGGGCTTATTCTTTCTGTCCATCAATCAGTCTGTCCATGTATCACTCGCTTCTTATTACCTGAACTCTTATCTACACCGATTGAGGGAGAGCAGTCATGTTGGCATGATGCTTTAGGTGGATGAGTGGATCATAACAAAGGTTTTGGATCCCAGTTTTGGGGTCAAAGGTCACATTTTTATGGCAGATATAACTCTTCCATGTTAATGTTACTCATAACACTGACTGATGGAGGATGTTTAAGGAGAATGGGTCCAAATGCAATGTTTATGTATGCATGTTTTTGAGGTGGAGATGGGGTGGGGGACACAAATTTAAAAGTAGATTTTTGTAATGGCTTTCATCTTTAGTTTTAAATTTTTAATGGTACTGGTTTTGGAGAAAAAAATGTGTGAAAATGGTTTTGTAGATATAAATTTATGAAAAATAATGGGTTGTGTGCATATTGCCAATCCTATCTCTGCAAGTGTGGAAATTTAGTAAAAATCTCTGCTATTCATTTTTATACTTACCAAATATTTTATATTTGATGGAATGATTTGAAGAGGGAGACCACTCTTCTCACTAACAACCAACACTGATGATGGTAGAGATTTGCTGTCTGTCAGTAAACACTATCTTGTTGTTTTGCTTGTTCCTCTCCCCCACCCCCAAGAATGGTCTTTAAAATGAAGACTAGAATGGGTGTAAAAGAATTCCAGACAACTTTTTAGAGAAGCTGGCTTTTGCAATATACTTGCTTTGATACTGCTTTTCTTGTTTTAATTTTTGACAACCTACTTTTATGAAGATTATTGTAATGATACAATGGATAAGTCCTCTATTCTCAGCGTTTTCATTTGCTTAAGCCTACAGGCTGCAGGTGGCATCAAGCCTGTGACCTGGTTTTATGTGGCTACATTTACATATATGGTGTTGCTTTCCAGGGTGTGAGGGTCGGGTGGTTTACACATGCCTGGACTAACAAATTTTACATGAATTTATGCTAATTCTTTTTAATCACCAGATGCATTTAATTTACCACAAATCATTTGGCATAATTCATGCACTTATTTTTCATAAACAGGGAGGGCTGTGTCACTCCAGATAATATTGAAAAGGATTGTTAGGCAAATGTTTCCTTAAATTTTACAACTGACATTTTGTTTTAGGCAAATCAGTTTGCACAAAAATTAAAAGTTTTAGTAAAGTGGTTCATCAGTAGTGGTGGTAGGTTAATGTTTGTTCAGATAATCAAAAAATCTTTTTCAAACCATTTTGATTTTACTAAAGAAGGCTTTCCAGGAAAGAGACAGTTTTAATTAATCTTTCACCATGATTACCATGGGATTGATTCAAAAGTAATACTTTGCTGAGAATGAGTGATGCTTGATAGGTTTGCAGCTGTATGGTACAATATGTGGTAGCACTAAGTTGATTGTATGAGTGCTGTCCCTTTTCTGTTTAAAAACAAACAAGTTTTGCAGCAGAAAACTGGATCCATATAAATGTTTTTGTTCAGTTGCCTCAAGATAACATGATTAACTAAAGCAATGTCTTGGTTTTTTGTGTGTTTTTTTGTACATACTGTAATGTGAATGTCTACAGTGTTCTCATTGGCTGATGTTAAAGATATGTCTACATGTGTCTTTTTTGTTGAAACTTGATTAGACACTGGTGAGAACAAACATTTTAAATTTTTTGGTGTCTCCTGCATTGTAAGCATGAACATTGGTGGCATTTGACTTTGGGATTAAATATTTAGGAAACTGTCTGATCATTCTTATGTCATCACCATGGATGCCATCACCATGGATATTTCACTTTGTGTATGCTTTTATTTGGCCATTACTTCTTGATGCACATAGCATCCTGTTGGTACACAATTTTGTTGCATGTATTTATGTCATCACCATGGATGCCATCACCATGGATATTTCACTTTGTGTATGCTTTTATTTGGCCATTACTTCTTGATGCACATAGCATCCTGTTGGTACACAATTTTGTTGCATGTATTTATGTCATCACCATGGACGCCATCACCATGGATATTTCACTTTGTGTATGCTTTTATTTGGCCATTACTTCTTGATGCACATAGCATCCTGTTGGTACACAATTTTGTTGCATGTATTTATGTCATCACCATGGACGCCATCACCATGGATATTTCACTTTGTGTATGCTTTTATTTGGCCATTACTTCTTGATGCACATAGCATCCTGTTGGTACACAATTTTGTTGCATGTATTTATGTCATCACCATGGACGCCATCACCATGGATATTTCACTTTGTGTATGCTTTTATTTGACCATTACTTCTTGATGCACATAGCATCCTGTTGGTACACAATTTTGTTGCATGTATTTATGTCATGGTGAGAACTGACAGAGTAATAGTTGTGTCTATGTTTATTTCTTGACACCTGGCCAGCAGTGGATCAGATACTAGTATCTGATGTTATGACTATCGTCGTTGTTGTCATCTTTGTTAGCATCTACATAGGCAGCACCATTCACTACAAGATTAAATAAATGTTAGCTAACCCAATTCATCCTGTTTGAGTTTTTTATTTAGTGTGAAACACAGTCCAAGCTAAAAACATCTAATGGTAATGGGAGTATTCCTTTTTTACCAAAATGTTGCATGCCATAGAAGAACCAGGTTTGATTTATTCTCATTAGAGTTAAAGAGCATCAAAGCTATTGGTCTTTCAGCTTGAGGATTTATTTCTAACTCAAAAGGTATTGAGAATGCAGGGCCTTCCCAAAAGGAGATGCTTTCTAACTGAATGATCCTTTGTGTAGTACATGTTGCCCATTTTATGTTGTATATCATATCTCTGAATTGACAGTGTCTTATTTTTTAAAAAATTAAACTAACTGCTAGGAGCTTTCTTGAAACAATGTCTGTCAGGTTGATACAGCTGACAATTGATATCAGTTTTGTTGCCAGATGTAATAACCTGTTGCCAGTTTGTTGCCAGACATAATAACCTGTTGCCAGTTTGCTGCCAGACGTGGCGTCTCATGACTATATAACTTGCAAAAGCTTTAGTCAACTAACTGATTGCCCCATGGCCAATTTTGACTGATTATACAAACAGGATAATTGCATCAAAACCATTTTAATTTTTGCAAAGAAGGACAATCTGTTTTCAAATATGGCTTTCTTCGAATAGTGTCACCCTGATAAAGTCTTATACAGATTATGGCCATTGTTGAAATTTAAAGCATCATCTTGTAAAGACCTCTAATTTTAAATGTTTTTTTTAAAGCCAATAATGTTGATCAAACATAAATTATGGCTGCTGTTAAATTTTTTGAAAAACAATTGTCTTATTTACCAAATTTTAGAGATAGCAACCTTACAGTCAGATTTTTTATACAGTTTTTTAAAACAAATTTGTTAAAGATAAATCCAATTTACCTTCAAATATTGACTACCATTTCTTAAAGGGTAAAAGGTCATATACTGTACTTCATTCATAAACTGTGCTCTGAGCTTTTACCAATTTGGAAAGGAGCAACATTAACTTAGCATTTACATGTAAATCTGTTGAGCTTTTTAAGCCCATTTTGGCCTTTTGTTATTGCAAACAGCATAAGCCAAGATATCGGTTATGCAATATAAATATTTTAAAATTTTCTTGGTTACTTCTGGATGTGCCTCTTGGGATGGGGCTTAATGTCTACTACACAATAAAATCATTTTCCCTTTAGCCATCCGTTTTTGTGTGTACTTTTAGCAACTGTAAACATCACAAAAGTTAATACTTCATGACTAAAATGGAATCCATGACCTTCCTGTTTGAAAGTTAAATTTGGAACATCAAATTGATTGGTAGTAAGTTAATAGATTTACTCTAACTCCAGCTCTGTATCCTACAGGTACGAATTGTCGGAAGAGATGCATAAAGCCTGTCAAGTACTTGCTACCTATTTGCAAGACTCCGTCTCCATAACAACAAAAGAGCTGGTAAGAACATTTTACCTTTCATTCTTTTTGCTGAGCCTACCTTAATTGGATGCAAAACACTGCAGTTGCATTTCTGGTGCTGGTGGCATCAACAATTTGTCAAGGTTTTGTTTCATTTTTTCATTAGCACATATTGAAAGATTCATACCCTATTTGGCATGAATCATTATGAAACTACATAATTCATTCTGCAGTATGCTTGTTAACCCCTTTGACCTTAGGGTCAGGGTCACAGTCATTGAATATTTTATTAATATTTTGGTTGAAGATTTTTTATCCTATACCTGTCGTACAATGGAGAATGCTATGTTATAATGTCTCCATCCATCTGTTAGTTGGACCATCTGTTTGTTTCCACACAATATATATAACCCAAGTTCTCCACCCTCAAGATTGACTGACTTTGTAAACATCTTGCATTCTGGGTAAGGAATGGGTGTATCAGTTTTGGGGTCAGAAGGTTAAAGTCACTGTGACCTAAAGAAGAACAATTGTTTCAATACAGTATCATAAGAGGCCTTGACCAAACTTTGTGGATTGCTTGCCCTTGTTAACAGGAATAAACTTATTCATCTGTGGATCAAAAGATCAAAGTTCAAAGGCATGGACTTAAAGAAGAAAAATGGTTTCTGCACAGTAACTTGTATAAGGTAGAAGCCTAATGAGTTGGGGTTGAAATGTAGCAGTCAAGGTCACTGATTAAAAAATGAAAAACATGTTTTAATACAAAACTTTCAGTTCTTGACCATATGCCTTCACCATAGTTTGTGGACTTAGTCTTTGAGTAAGAAAGAAGTATATTATTTTGTGGTCAAAGGTTAGTGTGGCTGAAAAATGAAAATGGTTTTTGCATAATAACTAGATTATGTACTTTGTCCAAAGCTTGTGGTAGGCTTTAACTTGAGATATGGAAAAGACCTATTGATTTTAGGGTAAAAAGGTCAGTGTTGATGGTGATTATGACTGTAAGAAAAGTTGGTTTTCTACAAGTACTTTTGTTCTAGAGTTTCTACAGGTGCTTTTGTTCCAGAGTTAAGTTCCTTGACTCAAGGATGGCTTGCACTCTGAGCAATATAATAATATATAGAGTTTGGGGTCTGAACGTAAGTGATCAAAATGGTGAGTCTAATAAGAAGTAGTTTCGGCAAAGTACATTTAGCTCAAGACCACTTAACTTGATCACTGGTAAAGTTCTTTCAGACAAGTAATAGCCTAGTAGACTGATGTTTCCAAAACCCCTTGATGGAGTTTGTTCACAATTGGAATGAATCCTGATGAAACTAAGTCATTTTGTTTTGTGACATACTTGCTCAAACTTTGACATTGGATTAAGGCCACAGTCACAGAACACATGCATTCAGGTTTACGTTTTATGCATTAATGTTTTAGTTTAAGTTTGTCAGTTGTTCATATTTTCTCATTCCCTTAATGTGTTTTGTTTAAGTTTGTCAGTTGTTGTTCATATTTCCTCATTCCTTTAATGTGTTTTGTTATATTTGAGCTTAATAAAAATAATACTGTGACTTGCATGTTTGCTTTGATGACCTGGAGGTCAGGGTCACAACTAGTTTGAAAATCTTGTTATCACTGAAGTATATCAAAGATGGTTTCAACATTACACAGTTGAAAAGAAGGAATGGTCTTATCTTAAATTCCTGGAAATCTTTTAAGACAGTAGAGCACCAGTACCTTCAAGGGACTCATGCTGTTATTTATTATGTTATGATATCCATTCATCTGTCTGTTACCAATGTGGTTTCTGCATAATATCCTCAGTTGTTCACCATTAATGGTTAACAGATTTTGTGTATGGCTTACGTATGGGATAAGGAATAATCCTATTGATTTGGTGTCAAAAGGTGAAAGGTCCAGGTCACTGTTACTGAAAGAAGAAAAATGTTTCTTCACAATAATTCACCACCTTTGGCAGTTACTTAAAGTTGTGGATGGTTTGCACTTTGGATAAGGAAGAAACCTTAAAAGAAACCAGTTTTGGGCTAATAAGGTTAAAGGTCAAGGTCATTGACTGAAAGAAGAAATATGGTTTCTGCACACAGAGGTCAAGCTCACTCTGTCAAAAATGAGCAGATGGCTTCTGCATAAAAATTACTGTTATCAGCCACCTAACTTGAAAGAAAGTTTGGTAGGCTTATTTGTAGGAGAAGAAGAAAGCTTGTTAATTTGGTGGGCAACAGCTTAAAGGTCAAGGTCACTTTGAAAGAAAATGGTTTTTGAATAATAACTTCTAGCTTGCACTTAATGTATGGGATAGGCTTATTGATTTTGGAGTCAGGAGGTCAAAGGTAAACAGTATGGCTCAAAGAAAAATGGGTTTGCTATGTAACCTTTGTTCTGAATTAGTTCCTTATCCAAACTTTATGGATGGCTTGCACATAGGGTAATAAAGAGATATATAGATTGAGGTCTAAAGGTAAATGGTCTAGTAAGAAATTAATGGTTTCTGCATATTAAGTTTAGTTGACCACATGCCTTTGCCTTGACCAAAGGTCAAGTTTCACTGAGACGCATTGGTCAGTAGTCTCAAGATTCAACCATACTGCACAGATATCTACACAGAGGACTGTTAAACATCGGGTGTTCATGCTACTCTTGTTATTTTTTCTCAATAAGTCAGAAATACTGATGTGTTTTGTCTTGCTGCATCATAATTGCTAGTGGGAGCTTTTAGTTCAGTAATAGATTAAAACTCATCAGAAAATAGTGTGATGAGTCTTAAAAAAGATTTAGAGATTAGACCATTTGAAAAAGTCCAAATTTAGAGATTAGACCATTTGAAAAAGTCCAAATTTAGAGATTAGACCATTTGAAAAAGTCCAGATTTAGAGATTAGACCATTTGAAAAAGTCCAAATTTAGAGATTAGACCATTTGAAAAAGTCCAAATTTAGAGATTAGACCATTTGAAAAAGTCCAAATTTAGAGATTAGACCATTTGAAATAGTCCAAATTTAGAGATTAGACCATTTGAAAAAGTCCAAATTTAGAGATTAGACCATTTGAAAAAGTCCAAATTTAGTGTTAGTCTTATTAAAGTTTTGGCAGAGAAATATTTTACAAAATACATAAAATAAAATCGTACCTAGTTTCAATGAAAATTTTGTTTTCTCAGAATGCTGGAATTAATGTGGTGCAGCAGGAATGGTTTCGTACATCAAGCAGCAAGCTGTCCAGTCCACATCAGGTGGAGGATTATCTCTCCTGCTTCAATGAGATCTCCAAGCGCCTCCTTGAATATGTTGTCAACATGCAGGATTCCAATGTAAGCAAAAATGTGTAGTGTACAGTAATTTAATGAATCTGCAATGAATAAACTAAAAAAATTTCCATAATCTACAAAACAGAGCACAACATTTAAATGCAGACTCGTTTCCAGCAGTTAAATTAAAAGTACAAACATTTATGATTTATCTATTTGTTTTTAACTCCCCTGGTCATAAAGCCATATGAGCTTATGGTATGGCCCTGCATCCATCATGAGTCATCCATTGTCTGTTCTGTGACAAGCATTGTCCATCCATCAGTAATTGCATGTTACCACTCTGGTGACCATATTTCTGATCTCATTTCAATCAAACATGGAATATGGGTTTATATCATCACAAGTTTGGATTGGCTGACCTTGTTAATTCTTGATGCTGTATTTCTGATCCTTATTTGAGTTGGAAAATGAAGATCTTTGACAGATTCAATAATGAGTGAGATTTATATTAGGTGGTCTTGTATCTGATTGGCTGAGCTTGTTACCACTCTGGAAGCTATATTTCCTATCCAGTTTAGGTCACACTTGAAATATGGGGTTTTATCATCAAGATCGCAAATGATTAAGATGTATGCATATCAATCATATAATCTTGCACCTGATTGGCTGAGCTTGTTACCACTCTGGAGGCCAAATTTGGGATCTTTTTTTTAATCTGACTTGGAATCGCTCCAGTGGCCTAGTGGTTAGAGCATCTGCTTCGGATGCAGGTCGTGGGTTCGATCCCCTGTTGAGTCATACCAAAGACTGTAAAAATGGTAGTAACAGCTGCCTTGTTTGGTGCTCAGCATTAAGAGGTTCAGTGTTAGGGCTGGTCGGCCTGGTGTCGAGATAATGAGACTGGGTGGGACAGCATGCTACATGTCTGCAGCATGATGCCCTGGTGCTAGACATCACTATAACTGTCACACTGCAGACATCATAGTGATATGACTGAAAAATTGTTAAAGCTACGTTAAAAATCCAAGTCACACACACACGCATAATCTGACTTGGACTATATGCTTATGTCATCAAGATCTGGGACACGTTCTATGAGTGAAATACATGTATAGGAATGAGATGATATTGCATCTAATTAGCTGAGGTTGCTACCACTCTGGAATCCAATTAGCTGAGGTTGTTACCACTCTGGAGTCTGATTAGTTGAGCTCATTACCACTTTGGAGTCCATATTTTGAAACTGATTAGCTGGGCTTGCTACCACTCTGGAGTCCATATTTCTAAGCTGATTAGCTGAACTTGTTACCACTCTGGAGTCCATATTTCGGATCAAATGATCTGATTTGCTGAGCTTGTTTCCACTCTGGAGTCCATATTTGGGAACTAATTAGCTGAGGGCTGTTCCATTTAAACATGCATGGTACACGGGGAAGGCAGTTTAAAAAAAAAAAAATGCCAGAGTAATTTGATTTCACTAAGTACACATTAAAATAAGAAAATTCCTTCATTGCATCTATGGGTGAGTAGTCCAAACTTAAAATACCTTCCCGGGTCCCAAGTATGTTTTACTGGAACAGCTCTGTGCTTGTTACCACTCTGGAGTCCAATTTTGAATCTGATTAGCTGAGCTTTTTAACACTCTGGAGGCCATTTTTCTTATCTGATTAGCTGAGCTTTTTACCACTCTGGAGTCCACATTTCTAATCTGATTAGCTGAGCTTTTTACCACTCTGGAGTCCATATTTGAGATCTGATTAGCTGAGCTTGTTACCACTCTGGATCCGTATTTTGGATCTGATTAGCTGAGCTTCTTACCACTCTGGAGTCCATATTTTGGATCTGATTAGCTGAGCTTTTTACCACTCTGGAGTCCATATTTTGGATCTGATTAGCTGAGCTTCTTACCAGTCTGGAGTCCATATTTGGGATCTAATTAGCTGAGCTTCTTTCCACTGTGGAGTCCATATTTCTAATCTCATTTTCATAAAGCTGAAAAAATGCTATCATCAAGATCTTTAATGAGTTCATTAATAAGTGAGATCCATGCATATTAATGATATGATGTTGTATTTGCATGTCTGAGCTTTTTACCATCCTTGAGGCCATATGTTTGATCCAGTTGTGATCAAACATGGAATATATGTTTATTTCATCATGATTTGGATATGTTTGATAATAAGCAAGGTTGATGCATATTAATGAAGTGATCTTACATCCTATTAACTAAGCTTACTACCATTCTAGAATCCTCATTTTTTATCTGATTTCTTTGAAACTTCAAATACAGACTTGTATGGTGAAGATTATGCATGTATTTGATAATGCATGGGAACCATGCATATTCATGAGTTTTTTTTCTTCTTCTGATTGGCTGAATTTGTTACCACTCGTGAGACTGTTCTTCTATTCCAATTTTAATCTGGATTACTAAATAAGCTTAAATCACTAAGATTTTGAATGGGCACAGTTGTGAGCAAGATTCATGCATATTAATGAAGTGATTTTGCATCAGATTACCCTGCCAAGCATGTCAGCACTAATGACTATTTTTTTTAATCACAGTAATAAATATGCTTGTTTTATCAAAATATATGAACAGAATTTATGCATATTAATGAGGTGATTTGGCACAGGGAGCCATTTTTAGATGAGCACCAAATCGGAGAAGAAAAGGTGTGAAAAAATCAGACAGTGGAGCTAATATACTTCTTTTTATTTGGTGATAACTTGCATCAATTATCAGTTTCTTACGAAACAGGCTTTCTTTTCAGAAAATATTTTAATGATGGAGTGGGGGTCTCCAAATATCTGTTTTATACAGGGTGTTTTGTTGTCTTTTGCTGGCCTGGAGAGGTAGTTTAGTGGTTGTGTTCTTATAGTTCTACATAAGCCTGTTAAGTTAGGTACAACAGATTAGCCATGGCATAACAGCTGCCTAAGCATTGATGGGGGAAAGTGAAAATTCCTCTCAAACCACTTTAACTTTTGGGGAACGGGCAGAATTTCATGCTACTCTAATACAGATGAGCAATATCAGGCACACTTTGGCCTCTTGCTGTTACTACATACCTGCCAGATTTCAGTGATATTGAAAGACTCTGTGTACAAGTTTTAATTTTGGAATTATGAGTAAATATTGAACACTTGCAGCCATTTTTTTGACTACAGGGCCAGGCATTTGTTTAGCCAGTTTTGTGACAATGGGACCAGGTGTGCTCAGCCATTTTGAATCCAAATGTGTGCTGAGGCAGTTTTGTGATTATGGGGCCATGTGTGTATTGAGCCAGTTTGAATCCAGGTGTGTGCTCAGCTAGTGTTGTGATTATGGGACTATGTGTGTACTGAGCCAGTTTGAATCCAGGTGTGTGCTCAGCTAGTGTTGTGATTATGGGACCATGTGTGTACTGAGCCAGTTTGAATCTAGATGTGTGCTCATTGAGCCAGTTTGAATCCAGGTGTGTGTTCAGTCAGTTTTGTGATTATGGGACTGGACTGTGTGTGTGCTGAGACAGTTTGAATCCATGTGTGTTGTTCAACTAGTGTTGTGATTATGGGAGCATGTGTGTGTGTATGCTTGCGTAGTTTTGTGATTGTGGGGCTGTGTTCAGTCTATTCTTGGCATACATCATATTACTTTCATTACTGAATTCATTCAAGTTACAATGTAATATACAAGAAAGAACTGTTTTAACTTCAATATCATGGTATCTTCATCACTACAGTTATCTGATAGTTATGTCGTAGTAAAGTGAACCTCTTTGTACTGCATTTACTAAATCTTTCTCAGTGATTTCAGAAAATCTCTCTCCCTGGCAGTTTGGAAGCAGAATCAGTTCACAAAACATAGTGAGGATTATCCCCACGTTTTTACATCAAGGATACTGTGATGCCCCATGCCCTCCCCATTCTGTTCATCCTTTTCTTGGACAGAGTTCCTTAACCTTCTATCCTTCGAAGCCACTGGGTGTGGATTCACTAAACTTTATTGATATCTTGCCATATAGTAACCAAGAGGATTATTGCAAGAGTGGTATTTGGCTTCCACTGTTGTAATTCATGTATGTGTTAAATAGATGGATACGATTTTTGATAAACAGTAATATTGTATAATTTACAGGGTAACACAGCCATGCACTATGCAGTGTCCCACTGTAATTTTGAGATTGTGAGTCTTTTGTTGGATACTGGTGTGTGTGACCTCAACAAACAGAACAAAGCAGGCTACACACCTGTTATCATGGCTACCCTCACCAGCTTGCAGACTGAGCAACACAAGGAGGTGGTGCAAAGGCTGCTATCCATGGGGGACACCAACATCAAGGCTGCAAAGGTAGATAATTCCAGATTTCTGTCAAGATACTTATGTAAAATCAGTGTGGTCAGTTGCAACAAATCATAATCATGAATAAATATTAATGGTGAAATTTTCAAAACTTTAGATACTGATTACATTGCTAAATGGTTTATGGGTGTAATTATATATCATTGCATTCACCTTTATATGAATATAGAATGATATTTAAACTCCATTTTTCATTCAAAATTTTCAAACACTTCAACCACCTTTTTAAAAATGATTCAAATTTATATTATATTTATGACAAAGTAACTTTGGATGTTGGTTTTATTTTTGAGAGTACAGATAAACTGCTATCGTTTATTTAGACTGTGACTTGAATTTATTTTAATTCATAAATAAATGGTATAAGAATGAACAGTAATTGTAGCTTATAGTATATTTGAGTTTCTGGTGGAGAGTGGGTGTGAAATATACAAAAGGATTAATGGTATGCATTATTTTATTTTACATAACTGTGTGTATATATGTATTTCAAAAGGTAATGAAATATCCACAATCATTAAAAAAAATCAGTTTATTTTAATGCAGTAAAGTCAGACTTATTCAGATATGGTTGAAACCAAAAAATATATTTTCTAATAGATATTGATTTGGATATTTTCGTGGTATGTTAACTGTTGGAACTGAAGTTTGTTCAGATTTTGCAAACTATGACCAATTTCGTTTTCATAGATGCTTCTAAAACATACTATCAGTCAATAGCCACATCTGCCATATAGACATAACATCGCTATTTATTTCAGGATGGGCAGACAGCACTTATGTTTGCAGTTCGACAGGGTCGTCAAGACATGGTGAAGATGCTGATTGACACCAGAGCTGATGTTAATGCCCAGGACCATGAAGGCTCCACAGCACTGATGTGTGCTTGTGAACATGGCTTTACTGAAATTGCCAAGCTCCTGATAAATACTCCTGGCTGTGATGCTAACATTGCAGACAATGTAAGATAATTGTCAAGTCTCATAATTTTCCTTCTTTGTCATTTGGAGTGTATCTTATTATATACCTCTTCTTACAATTCCTAATTAATACTTGGGCAGTATGTAAAATATACTTTGCATGTGATTGATTTGACTGCCTGGAGCCTCAGTAGTACATGTGGCAGCATGATGGATTCATAATGCTAGGGTTGCAAGTTGAATATTCATCCAGGCATCCCAGGTTACCCTCCTTGGTGAGTCCTTTGCTAAGGTACTTTGTTCCCATTTCCTTGTTATGATCCTGCTAATAATGTGCTCAGAGTACCATTATAAACCAACCATCCAACCAACTTTGGCAGTCAGGAAGTATCAACATTTGTATAAATCTTAATTTTGGAATGATCTGTTTAATTGGCTTCGGTTGTGGTTTCATGTATGTCAGTTATTCTTCTATTCCACATTTTTTGTTTGCTGGCATGTATATATTGCATGCTGCACAGTATCCACTTTTGATTGTTATGATGAAATAATTAAAGGTCTTTTGAAAATCTGTACATAAAATATAAATGGAATAACTTTTCATGTAACCTTACGAACATGCAAGTCTTTAATGCCAACACAGTCTAATTAAAATTAGATATACAAATTTACTCTTTTATTCAGACTGGCTCTGGTACTAGAAACAGGAGCAGAGTCATAAGAGCTGATTTTATTCATATTAAGGCCCTTTTTATACAAATCTGTCCATCTGTAATGTTATAAATTTAATTTTTTGTCTAGTTACTTTCTAGAAGGACTTAGTAGATTGTAACCAGTATACCTTGCACAATCAACAAGGACATAACCAAATTTGGTATGTCTCTTCCAATCAAGAATGACTTAGTGGATTGTAACATAATTGGTTTGTCTCTTCCAATCAAGAATGACTTAGTGGATTGTAACCAAATTTGGTGTGTCTCTTTCAATCAATAATGACTTAGTGGATTGTAACCAAATTTGGTGTGTCTCTTTCAATCAAGAATGACTTAGTGGATTGAAACATAATTTGATGTGCCTCTAACTATCAAGATTGACTTAGTGGATTGTAACATAATTTGATGTGTCTCTATCTATCAAGAATGACTTAGTGGATTGTAACATAATTTGATGTGTCTCTTTCAATCAAGAATGACTTAGTGGATTGTAACATAATTTGATGTGCCTCTTTCAATCAAGAATGACTTAGTGGATTATAACATAATTTGGTTTGTCTCTTTCAATCAAGAATGACTTAGTGGATTGTAACATAATTTGGTGTGTCTCTTTCAATCAAGAATGACTTGGTGGATTGTAACATAATTTGATGTGTCTCTTTCAATCAAGAATGACTTAGTGGATTGTAACATAATTTGATGTGTCTCTTTCAATCAAGAATGACTTAGTGGATTGTAACATAATTTGATGTGTCTCTTTCAATCAAAAATGACTTAGTGGATTGTAACATAATTGGTTTTTCTCTTCCAATCAAGAATAACTTAGTGGATTGTAACATAATTTGATGTGCCTCTATCTATCAAGAATGACTTAGTGGATTGTAACATAATTTGATGTGCCTCTGTCAAGAATGACTTAGTGGATTGTAACATAATTTGATGTGCCTCTTCCTGTCAAGAATAACTTAGTGGATTGTCACATAATTTGGTTAGTCTTTTCCTATCAAGAAGACCTAGGTCAAGACCTTTTCTCATCAGATATTTTGCTCTAGTTATGACCCTTTTTTGACTTTCAGTATTCAAGACCATCGTGACCTTCATTACTTCCATGTTAAAATGAAGACCTTTTAGTGTGTGTTTTTGTGTGGACATTATTGACATCAAATGAATATGGTATGTCATTTCATTGATTCTACAAAGTAAAGAACTATCATACTACCCTTGTCATTGGTGTCATCTGGTCATATAAAAGTACATGTGTACAGATTCTCTGCATCCCAGACATTTGTTTCATCCTAGCCAACATTTTGGACTGGGTTTAATAGCATCTGCTCCAAGGGGAGGTGGCTAAGGGGAATTACTTGTACATGTACATTATTTATACATTCCTTGTAAAGTTTTGCATTTAGCTCATCACAAAAGTAGGTCACTGTGACCCATATTTCATGTTTAACTGACTTGGGTTCAATTTTGTGTTTAAATTTTTTTTTCTATGGCTCTTTTCATGATATAATAATCAAACTAGATTGTGTGTATCTCTGTTAGTACCACATTGTTAAAATAAAAGGTCACTGTGACCTACATTTCACATAATTTTTACATCCTGTATACATTACTTTTATACCCAGAAGCATAATGCATTTTGATAAATGCTACACCTTTTTCACAAAAGTAGGTCACTGAGCCATATTTCATACATCACTCATAAAATTAAATTTAGAATGTGGATTTGATATTTTGGCTGTAGCTAGATGATTGTAGACATCTCTGTTAATACTGCATGCATATATATATATATGTCGCTGTAATGTATATTGAAAATTTTACTGGCTTTGGTTAAATCTTTGCATGTAGCTGATAACCATAGAGGGTTTTTTGCATGCTATATACATATATCTAGAATGATGAAACTTGGTGAGTGATGCATCTTGAGCACTATTCCCTCATTGCAGAAGTAGGTCAGTATGACCCATATTTTATGCTTCGTATTCTTGGGTTCATGTTTGTATTTTGATGTTCATTTATCAGGCATCTGCCACATCCTTACAGCAAAATAGAAGCTGATGGTGACATATAAAGCTTTGCTTTAGTTTTTGCATTTAATTCATGATCACATTTTAGCCAGGATATATGTGCATAGAATTATGAAACTTGTTGAGGGAATGTACTGGGATAAATATACTACACCCTTATTAAAAAGTTGGTCTCTGTGACCTTTATTTCATTGCAAAGACATTGTTGAAAATATGTAAGTAAACTTCATCTATTTGGTGTTTATGTTAGAATCATGAAACTTGATTATTGGATGTCATCATTACAACCAAAGGTCACTGTGACCTATATTTTATGCTTTATTACTGGTCTTTTGTTTTGAGGAGTGTGATTGCTCTAGTGTGCTGTTGAGCTCCTTAAATTGCCTCCAGGAGAACAATCCATTGGTCCCCCAAATCTTATTGTTCAAAACAAAGATTTCCAGATGTTTTCTGAGGTACTTCTCATTTTGATATGACGTCATGCGCCGTAAAAAAAATAATGTGACGTAAACAATGATGTGCCATAAATATTTGAGCAGAGTGAATAACTCTCCTCAACACCACCAGAAGAGCTGTTCACAGGTCTTCTGCATTTTACAAAGTACAAACCCTGTTATTATCATAGATTTATGTTTAGCTCATTATCACATAGACATCCCAGCTTACACAGAAGGCCCATTCTAACCAGTGTAGTTGGTAGTAGGAATAGATGGGTTTTATTTAATGGTAAACTTTCCATACTAATGACTATACATTGTACCAGTATATTGTGACAAGGTTACCTAGAAACGGTTTACTGTGTATTGTATATATGAATATATAAGAATTAAAAGAGCAGACCGCTTCCTGCATGCTTTTTATATCAGGGTTTAGATAACAAGGTAATTACTGATGCATGAGCTAAGTTAATGGTGGTCATACTACCTATCAGTCCAGGTTACTCAAAGCATGTTATATTTACTCAGTCAAATGTGTTTACTAGAGGTGGACAATGATTATAGCTCATGAACAGATTTTGTTTACAACAATTTTTAATTTAAAAAATTGATATCTGATCTTCATCAACCCATTAATAGTACCTCTACGTGTCCATTTGAAGGTTTTGTAGCTTAGCAGCAGCGACATAGTACATGAGTTAAACGTGTGTAATTGCTTTTAGTACCTGAGTTTCTGACCCATGAAAGAGGATTTTGCATAAAGAAGTATGGTAAATACTATTTTACTACATGTCAGGTGATAATGCACAACTCTTAAAGTACTGTTGGTTAAAATTTTCCTGATTTATTTGAGACAGCTGTTTTTAAATGGATGCATGTTAAATTGTGTTATGCATGATACCTAATAGATATTGTGACTGATTTTTTGTTTGTTCATCTTTAAGTCAAGTAAACTGACAAGTCTTTAATTTCCATCCTTTTAGTTTTGTATATTTAATTTCATTCTTGAAACACTTATGAAATTTACAACATATGCAGACAGAGAGATGCTTTCAAATCACCATCTACATAAAAATAATTGTTTCTACACATTAGGTTTAGTTCAAATGGGATACCTTGCCCAAAGTTAGTGTCATGCCAGAGGTAAAAATATCACTGAGAGCCATTGGTCAGTTCACTGAAAAGTCAACAATACCATTTCATACTAGCGCCTTCATTGAGAACTATTAAACACAAGGCGGTCATGTAATGTACTGTATATGGTACTCAGTCTCATGGTACTAAGTCTCATAATCTGCATATGTTGTACTAAGACTTTTTGATGTTGTGATTGCATGTTGTATGCTTGTGTTTGTCTGTCTAGGATGGTAGCACTGCCCTCTCTATAGCCATGGATGCGGGACATAAAGATGTTGGCGTTCTCCTTTATGCCCACATCAACTTTGGACCTGGTCAACATTCACCTGTAAGTCTCTTCTGTTTAATTTTTTTCCTGTATAATGCCTTAATTTTGATCTTTTAAAAAGATATTAATTTTATAAAAGTATATCTTGTTAATCAAACAGTAATCATCGCCGACCGCTTGAGTGGCCTAGTGGGTATAGCATCCACCTGGGATGCGAGAGGTCGTAGGTTTCGAATCACGGCCAAGTCATACCAAAAACATACAAATATGGTACTAGCAGATACCTCGCTAGGTACTCAGCATTAAGAGGTAAGTATTAGGACTGGTCGGACATGTGTCAGAATAATGTGCCTGGGTGGGACATCATGCTACATGTCTGTGGCATGATGCCCCAGTGCTAGACATCACTATAACTGTCACACTGCAGACATCATAGTGATATGACTGAAAAATTGTTAAAGCTATGTTAAAAATCCAAATCACACACACAGTAATCATTGCCAAACTTATAGTGAATGTGTTCCTGCAGATATTTTTAAGTTTCATGTTGATGTTACGGGTGAACCAGTCAAATTAAAATTGAAAATCAGACCATGCACAATAATCTCTAAGCAAAATAATTTCATTTTTTGCGGAGATTTCTTCTGAGATCTCTTTGAAATAAAGTGACAATTGAAGTTTGTTTACTTTGCACAAATAAGGCAAAATTAAACATTGAAATAGCCAATGACCTCTCCCTTAATTTTCAGAGTTAGCTGTCAGTAGGTAAGATGTGCTTCTCTGCCATATCAAATGGAGGGGTCATATAGTGATCCATTTCTGCATGTCCCCTTGCAATCCTCTCTGTTCCATTCCATCATGTCTGCCACATTTCATTTCCACGCAATAATTTTGAAGAGCTTTATGAATTGAAATCAAATTTTGCATCAGGCTTTACATTAGGAAGACTTTAGTAAAGTTTAGTTATCACCATTATCTGGCAGAAGTTTATGGAGTTATAGCCCCACTTTGACTTAGAACTTTTTCTTTCTGCTCAGTAGCATTTGAAGGCTTGAAATCAGTGGCATTAAGCTTTACCTTAAGAAGAGAAGACCTTGGTCAGGATTGATTTTCACCCAAAAATTTGCACAATATACCTTCCCACAGTAGAGAGCTGACTAGTGGAAGCAGGACTTACTGTGGTGTGTAATTACACACAAGGTACTTTACTTCAGTTTACCTTGGTATTGAATAACCTACTTGTGTTGCTGTGCTGTAAAACACCAAACCAGACATTTCCAACAGAAATTTATAGTTGTGCATTTGAACTTTGTTCTTCCATTCTTATCTGCTAAATAACTTTTGAAGGACTTCAACGATTGAAATCAAATTTGGTATGAGCCTTTAAATTAAGAAGTCCTAAATCAAGTTAAGTTTTCATCTTTCTACTGGCAGACATTTACGGACTTATAGCCACCATTTTAGATGAAACATTGGATTTCCATTTCGATTCCACTTGGTAACTTTTGATGGACATAATGGATTGAAATCAAATTTGGTGCAGGAGTCTTTATTTTTGTCAACATTTGCAGGCAGATTTGTATTGAGTTATGGCCTCTGTTTGATATAGAAGTTTGCCCTTGTATTTCATTTACATTGAATAACTTCTGATAGATTGAAATCAAATTTGGTATGAGGTTTTGCATTCAAAAGACCTTTGTCAAGTTCAGTGTTCACTGTTTTCATGGCAAAATTTTACATATTTGTTGCCCTTTTTTACTTTGACCTTTCCCTTTTCATTTTGTTTCCACTTTGAAACTTGAAGGTCTTCGTGTTTCAAAATCAAATTTGGTCTCACTTTACAGGAAAATGACCCCAAAACATTTTAAAGGTTAATTTTCACCATGAAAATTTTGACTGAGATTTTACTGCAGTTTGACTGGAACTTTGCCCTTCAATTTCTGCTAAATAACTTTTAAAAGTCAAAGCTAATTGAAACCAAATTTGGCACAAACCTTTATATTAAAAAGACACAAGTCAAGTTTGATTTTTACTTGGGGTTAGGGTAAAAGTTTATGGAGTTTTGGCTGTGTTCACATAGAAATTTGCAATTTAATTACATGGTATTGAGGGAGGGTATCTATAATGTAACAGCACATTTCTCATTTGAATATTGTGAGATATTGTTGAGTATCCTTCCTGGAAATGCTAATATTTAAAACTATTTCTTTGGAGAAAAGTTTGTATTACCTTCATTTTACAATATATTGTTATCACTGATATTTATTTGAAGTAGTTTTTAAGTTTCATAAATATAAAATTTGTGGAAGTGTTGATATAGATATAGACATTGCGAACAATCACTCTTCCAATTTGTGAAGGATGTTTTGAGGGGATACAGTGTACAAAGACTAATACCAGACTTGATTCTCATGTATTGATGTTCTTTCTAGAATACACATTTTTTCTTAAATATTTTAATATTTGTTTTAGCGAATGTAGCTGTTTCCACTAAGAGGAACAAAGGGTAAATTTATATTCATCTTCACAAACATGTTCAGAAACAAGCCCGCTTCAAATTGCAAGAATTGTTTTTGACTATTGATTGTGGAATGGGGAAAGTAAAAACGTATTTATTTGACATGTGGTTTGATTTTGTTATGGAGTTATTGGTACTGGATGACTGGACTTGTACTTGTTCTATTATATTTCATGGGAATTTTACCTGTGTGAAAAAACCATGAGGGATATGTCTGTCACATGTAAGTTCATATTTTGACAACAGCTGAAAGTAAATGCACTCCAGACACAAAAAGATCTGTTTTGTTCTTAGTTTGTGTGCCCCCATTGTATGCCCCCATTGCTTACAGGAGTGCTGTCTTGACTTGGTCATTGTTGTCCCACTGTCTGTACATTTGTCTACGCATCTCTCCAGAGAAACTTGTTAGCATTATTGCACTGAACATTGTACATTTTTAAGACTATTCTTAAAAGTTTATGAATTTTTGAGACTTGGATCTTTCATCTGAAATGTGGCAAATGTGTTTTACATACACAGATCTTGTTCTAAAATATAAATATAAAGAATGTTCTGCTAAAATAAAATAATGCATGCTCAAATTAAATAATACTTTATTGTGAACAAAATTGTAATGCATTTTTGAAAGAAATGAAAAACTGACAATTTATATACCACTGGTATTTAATCTGTGTGTTTGACTGACAATACCAAATCAGTATTCAACCTGTGTGTTTGACTGACAATACCAAATCAGTATTCAATCTGTGTGTTTGACTGACAATACCAAATCAGTATTTAATCTGTGTGTTTGCTTGACAATACTAAATCATTATTTAATCTGTGTGTTTGACTGACAATACTAAATCATTATTTAATCAGTGTGTTTGACAATACCAAATTATTATTCAGTCTGTATTTGACTGACAGTGCTAAATCAGTATTCAATCTGTGTTTGACTGACAATACTAAATCAGTATATCTGTGTGTTTGACTGACAATACTAAATCAGCATTTAAACTTTCTGTTTGACTGGTTGCTCTTAATCATTATTTAATCTGTGTGTTTGACTGACAATACTAAATCAGTATTTAATCTGTTTGTTTGACTGACAATACTAAATCATTATTTAATCTGTGTGTTTGACAATACCAAATCAGTATTCAATCTGTGTGTTTGACAATACCAAATCATTATTTAATCTGTGTGTTTGACAATACCAAATCAGTATTCAATCTGTGTGTTTGACAATACCAAATCAGTATTCAATCTGTGTGTTTGACAATACCAAATCATTATTTAATCTGTGTGTTTGACAATACCAAATCAGTATTCAATCTGTGTGTTTGACAATACCAAATCAGTATTCAATCTGTGTGTTTGACTATACCAAATCATTATTTAATATGTGTGTTTGACTGGTTACTCTAAATCAGGACTGAAAAAAAGCAGTCAGACATATTTGGTGCGGGATGACAGATGTATACAAGGGGTGGGGGTAGGTAATCATGTTAGTCTTGATGATGAATTCTGATTCTCAGAGGATAATGCTCCATTCCACACCGGACGATTGAGTCTTATGCAATGAAAATACCACTCATTCCAACCGTGTTGAAGTAGTCAAGTTGGATGTGGGCTTGTTCTGGATGTTAGTATTATACATTCTCATCATTTACACAAATATATTCTGTATATGAAGCATGAAAATGAAATAATGCTATTTAGCAGAATCATTGCCAATGTAAACATTGACAAAAATTATGTGCTGCAGCATTCACGCATTATACATACTTTTAAAATGAATTATCCATCTGTGCACATGAGATTTGATTATAAAATCTTGGTAAGAAGCAATGGCATCATTGATCTGATCCCTTTTCTTGATGTTATTGCATGCTAATGATTGGATAGAAATTTAATTGATGTTATTGCATGCTAATGATTGGATAGAAATTTTAATTGCCAATTAACATTATCATGTCAGTTCACAGTCTCTGTCCATCTGTCTCGCTCTCATATGACCTTACTGTAAAGGAGCAAAATAGGATCATATTCTACCTGCTTGAAAATCTATCACTGATGGCTTGGTAGAAATGTGATGTATGGAACCAAAAAGAGAGAATGTTGCTTGTGCATGAGGGTAGAACCTTATGGGGCATAAATGTGAATTGAATTTTGTTCTCGTATAAGATAAGCATGCATGATATAGAAATATGTAGCATTTGTTTCTCATGCATGTTCTAAAATACTTTTACCTAATTCAGTGATGAGCAAATTAAAGCATACAGAATGTTTATATTTCTCTTTTCTGTTATCATGGATTTAGCCCACCTGGCCATAGACCATGTGAGATCATGGTTTTAGCCCATCTGGCCATAGACCAAGTATGGTATGGCCCTGTGTTATGTGTCTGTTAACAATTGGTATTTTCAATTTTGACCAAATCTGACACAGCATCATATAATAAAGGCTGATTCAAATGATGCAGACCTAATGTAAATTATGGCCACCATTACTACAGGTAGAAAGACATTTTAAGTTCATTACAAACAGTGTCAGTTGATCCACCTTCAGATATTGCCATGGTTACTAAAATAAAAAGCCAGTGCTGCTAAATAAGAAACCTTTAATTACTTCTCAAAAATTGATGAATAAAATTTGACCAAGCTTGACAGAACGCATCCTAGTATGAAAACCTTTCAAATATTTACAGATGATGCCAATCAACTATCAAATATGGTTGCCATTACTTAAAGTAGAGAAAAACCATAAGTACTTCTAAAATACTGCTCCACAGAATTTGACCAAATTTAAAAGAAATCACCATGGCACAGAGTATTTTCAGAACTTGTAAAACTGACAGAAAGCATTCTGGCATGAAAATATTTGAACACCTTACAAATGGTGACAATCTGCCATCAAAAATGGCTGCCATTACTAAGAACAGGAAAATATTTGCAATGATTTCTTTGATTTCACAAAAAACATCCAGGCATGTATATCTTTCAGATTTTTACAGAAGATACTGGTCTCCAATCAAGTATTGTCACTGTTACTAAAAAGGAACAGACTTTGAAATAACTTCTGAGAACTGTTGAATAGAATTTGACCAAACTAGACAATAAACTTCCTGATATGAAAACTTTTAAAGTCTGTTCAAATGATGCCAATCAACCATCAAATATGGGTGCCATTACCAAAAATAGAAAAACTGTGACACAGCTTCTCCAAAACCACTGAATAGTATTTGACCAAACTTGACAGAAAGCATCCTGGAATGAAGATTTTTTAAATCTTTAAAAATATGGGTGCCATTCCCAAAAAAGAAAAACCATGAAACAACTTCTCCAAAACCACTGAATAGAATTTGACCAATCTTGATAGAAAGTGTCTTGGTATGATGACCTCTCAGATTTTTATAAATAGTATCTGTCATCCATTATGGCTGCCATTACTTAACAAGGGGAAACATTTCATCTAAAAGATAAGACTACACATAATTTGACTAATTTTGTCACAAAATTTGAACTTGAATAAACAGAATTTGACTAACTAGCATCCTGATATATATGTCTTTCCAGAAACCTTCAAATTCCCATCATAATGTAAGTTTTGCTTAATAATTTCAGACTTTTAATGATTTTTGAAGAAAGAGATTTTCCCATGTTTTCCTCACTGGATATCCTGGTTATTAATATTTTAAAAAAAGACTGTGCATATCTGAGATACTGTTAAAATAACTTTAAATTCCAATTATTTTGATGTATGATTGACGAGTGTAATTTGGGTTATGGAGTATACTATGTGGTCTTCATATGTGTACCACCCTGAAGACTTTTTATTCCTAGACTTCATGTAAAATTAAAGAAGAAAAAAAGAAAAAAGAGCTTGTAACTCTTTATTTTAACAAAATATATATTCTATAATTTATTTATTGCACTTTCAGAAAGTGGTACTGCCTTCTCTGGCAGAATTCATTTTCCTGATTGTAATAACTGGTCAGGTTTGTGCACTTTGGACTAGTTCAAGCTTATTTTTGAGCACAAGGGATCAGTCATTTTGATAGCCATCTACTTTAGATAGTGGATAGTTCCATAATTACTGCATGTAAAGAAAGTCCTGTCACAGTACATGGAAGTGGCTAAGATGTATGCCAACATGTTGCCAGTTCAGACAGCTTTGCCTTACACCAATCCCTCTCTCAGAAGTACATAAGAAATATAGAGCAGAACCATATGCAGTCAGCATTATTGGAAATTGCTACAGAAATCAACTTACTGACCCAGGTTTCTTGGCCAGCTGTTCTTAAATTTACCCATGAGGCAGATGTGTGCTAGATGAGTGATTTCAGGCCACTTTGACTTCTTGTTGCATGCAATTTTTTGCCAATGGAGAGATCTATACAAAAATACTTTATCCAAACATGTATTACTCATTTTGTACTTGCTGTTGTTACATTGATATGGTTAAACGTTCTGCATGGTATAAATATGTATGTCTTAGTACCATGGCCATGGACTAAAGATGCATTGCACCCTTCATTTTTGCCTAGAAATTTGCACTGCATGTGTAAATTTAGAATTTTTATTCTGAATGTTTTTTCATTGACAGAATATCTGTCTGTTTTGATGTAGCAGTAATAACTTTAGTTTTACATTTCTTGACTACTTGTGTGGATGGTTTGCATTTTCGGAGATTCTTGACTACTTGTGTGGATGGTTTGCATTTTCGGAGATTCTTGACTACTTGTGTGGAGGGTTTGCATTTTCAGAGAGAGAGAGCAACCTTTTGATGGGGTTAAATGTCAAGGTCACTGTGCCCTAAAGAAGGAAAATTGGTTTCATACAATAAATTTAGTCCTAACTAATTTTGTGGATGGCTTGAAGATATAAAAAGGAGAAGAAAAACAACCTACTTGAATTTTTAATTCAAAAGATCAAAGATTGTGGTAATGGTGAATCACAGAAAAAGAAACAGCTTTTACACAAGAACCTTACTTGTAGACCTGTACCTTGACTTGACTTCATTATTGGCTTGCATTTGAATAAGGAAGAAACATTGATTTTTGAGCCAAAGGTTGAAGTTCAAGATCACATTGATTTGAAAAATAAAATGGTTGCTTGACAATAACTGTTGTTCTAGATCACATGCCTTGGCTACATTTTTCACTTGGCTTTTACATTTAACAAGAAAGAAACCTGTTGATATGGGGACTAAAAGTCAGTTCTATTGTGACAACAGAGAAATATTTATAAAATTACTTCAGTTTCAAACCAAGTATTGGTGCCAAACTTCGAGGATGGCTTGCTGCTATGAGACGAAAATAAGCTTTAGATGTTGATCAGGGCAGCTTTATGGTCAGGTTCTTAACAACAACAACAACCCCATTTTTAAAAAAATTTAGATCAAGACTTGTGTCTACAACATACTTAAAACATGGTTTTGCTTGTGGGACAAGGAATGAAGGAAGGAACCAATTGCAGTCAAGGTTAAAGGTCATAGTCAAGGCCAGTCCTGTAGTCCATGGAAATTTTGCCCAGAGCCAGTCATGTGCAGCAATTGCCTGCATGCAGAACTTTTAAACTTGGGGCAGGCATATAATGTGCTGTAAACATTTGTTTTGCTTTCAGATTAAACTTTTTGGGCAAAATACTTTGCAGCCAAAAAAGACAAGAGTTGTGACAAAGAGTAAAAAAATATAAATGGTAAATGGAGTTGGATTATTGTATCATTCAGAGTTGAAAATTAGAGTTTGCCTTTGTTGTCTGATGCTCTGTTTCTTGCAGTTGTATGTTGTGTTTTATTGCTACTTTAATATAATTTATTTTTCTTCTGTAAGATATAACTGCCAGTCCTAAAGAAACAAGAAAAAAAACTTTGAATAAGTTTTTTAAAAAAATTTAAAACCAATTATGACTATATATGCCAAGGAGACTATTGTTGTCAAAGTGTTAGAGATGTTTACAAATTATATTCATCATAAATAAAATGTAACCATTATTACTAAGAAGAAAAGCTCGATAAAGAAAAGCTGGAAACTTTGACAAGGATATTCTGTCTTCAAAGCTTATAAGATTAACATTACTAAATGATACATGTCAACCATTCAGTATAGCTCAGGGGTGGGCAAACTACAGCCCACCAAGGGCTTTCATTCAGCCCGCCAAGGGTTTTCATGCGGTCTAGGAACAAGTCATCATTCGCACTGACTCTGTTTATGTTACTCTGTTTATCAAATAAATGTGCTTCTTTTGAAGTTTACGTTTAAGTTTTCAAATATTAACAACATATTAACAACTGAAAATTAATTATGATGTTATTTAGAAAAACCTTTTGTTTTTTCTATTTCAAATATTAGGTGTAAATTTGTGTATGTGGCACTTGCACTGGAAAGTTTGCCCACCTCTGGTATAGCTGATGGTACTGTATATACTTGAATATATTTTGTAAAAAAAGCATGCTGAGCCATTTTAGACCAAGCTGACACTCAGAAACCTTGCATTAAGATATTTTGACTTTTGCACAAATGATTCCAGTCTACCACTACAGTCTTCTAATATCAATGAAAATTCCATTATATAAATTTTGATGATTGTTTTACCAATTTAAAATCAGAATTAATCAGGATCAAGCTGTCATTGTGATCATCCAATCCATTGTACCTGACCAGTTTATTCCATTTGTCTAGTTGCCATTGTAATCAAACAAAGCAGTCCAGCTTGTGTAGTTTATTTGTGAAGAAAGACCAATTCACACTCTTGTGAATTATTTTATATATGTTATGAAATTTGATGTACATTTTAATCATGAAAAGAGTTTGTGTCCCAAATAAAATTTGGCTTTTTCAGAGCAGTACTTTTAAAGTTGTCTCCCCATTTCTTAAAATTGTTTTTACAGTTCACATATCTATAACCATTTGAGGTATCTTGATGAAACATGGTTTTCTGTCATAATTTGACCAGATAGCGTATCGTGTACATTAATAAGCTTTGCCTGATCAGTATTTTCAGAGTTGTCATCCTTATTAACTCTACCAGAAGAACTTGTGGGATGTTATTTCATCTGTCATCTGTTATCACCACTCCTCCAAAACTGCTATGGGATTAACATAAAACTTTATACACATATTCATCTTATTGTCTACTTGATCCAAATTTAAAATGATTCCAGTTGCACCTTTTGTATAGCTGCCACAGCTGCTACCTTGAAATTTGTTTTATTGGTACTCTGCATGAATGGATGGTCATATCAACATGGGGTTTATGTTAAAAAAGACTAGTTTTGATGTCTAGTTGGTCCTGTATGAAGGTAGTGCCCATCTGATGTCAAAATATGGCCATCACAATGTCATCTTTAAAGTCTTGTTATGGCTACTCCTTCTGAATGGAATATAAACATGCAGTTTTCACAGAAAGACTTCTTGCAATGTCTAGTTGTTCTATACCAAAATTTGTGTTGATCCCAGATCTAATACGGCCACCATGGCAGCCATCTTGAAAATCTTGTTATGGCTACTCCTTCAGAATGGAAAGTCATATTTACTTGGGGTTGCTACTCCTTCTAAATGGAAAGTCATATTGACTTGGGGTTGCTACTCCTTCTAAATGGAACGTCATATTGACTTGGGGTTGCTACTCCTTCAGAATGGAAAGTCATATTGACTTGGGGTTGCTACTCCTTCTGAATGGAAAGTCATATTGACTTGGGGTTGCTACTTCTTCTAAATGGAAGGGCATATTGACATGGGTTTGCTACTCCTTCTGAATGGAAAGTCATATTGACTTGGGGTTAAAACTCATTCTAAATGAAAGTCATATTGACTTGGGGTTGAAACTCATTCTGAATGGAAAGTCATATTTTCTTGGGGTTGCAACTCCTTCAGAATGGAAAGTCATATTGACTTGGGGTTTTCACCAAAGGACTACTTATGTCTGGTTGGTTCTAAATGAAAATGGTACTGATCTGATGTTTAATATGGCCATACATTGCAATCTTCAATATCCTGTTGCAACTCCTACTGTACTGATGGTCATATCTACATGGAGTTTTCACTGAAAGACTTCTTATGATGTCTGATTTATGCTAAATAATAATGGTGCCAAATCTGATGCCAAATGTAGTTACAGCGGTAGCCATATTAATAATCTTGTTTTTGCTATTCTTCCTAAACAAAAACATCATATTAACAGTAGCTTTTTACCAGAAGACATCATATTGACAGTAGCTTTTTACCAGAAGACATCATATTGACAGTAGCTTTTTACCAGAAGACATCTTTTATGATGTCTAGTTGATACTAAATGAAAATGGTGTTTTTCACACATCCAGTATGTCTGCCACATCTGTTATCTTGAATGCTCCAGTGGCCTAGTGGTTAGATCATCCACCTCAGATGTGGAAGGTCGTGGGTTCGATCCCCAGCCAAGTCATACCAAAGACTTACAGAAATGGTACTAACAGCTGGCACTCAGCATTAAGAGGTTAGTGTTAGGACTGGTCGGCCTGGTGTCAGGATAATGTGACTGGGTGGGACATCATGCTACATGAATGGTCATATTAACATGGAGTTTTCACAAAAAAGACTTCAATGATGACTACATGGTCCTAAATTCAAATGATGCCAGTCTGATATCTGGTATGTCCACCACAGCATCTAACTTGAAAATCTTATTGTTGCTGAAGAATATCTGAGATGGTTTCAACACTCGACAGTTAACAGGCAGAGATTGTCTTGTCTTCAATCCCTCGATATTCTCTTTTCCCAGTAGAGTATCATTCCCTTTGAGAAACTCTTGTTTGAAAAAGAGTTAATTAGCTGTCCTTCCATTGCTCAATCACACTTTTGACCATTCATATCTTCTGAACTGTGATATCTTGATAACTTGGTATTTATTTTGTATCGTGACTACAGTTTGTCACCTATAGGAACAGTTTTATCAGATTTTTGCTTTTAGTAAATACAAGTATCCTGACAGATCTAGGTCACCCTCGCTAAGAAAACTAACATTTTGAATCTCAAAATAATGACAAAAAGTCAGTTAGCTTGTGACTATAACACTATGTTAAATGCATTAGTCTTTGCCAATTTAGGCTAAAATTGCTGTTCATAACTTGTGCCCCTACCAGACTTTTCTCCACTTCATATGAACTCCATAGCAGTGATCACGGAGAAGTAATAATAATAATAATGAGGACTTTGTATAGCGTCTAATTTTTAGAAGCTCTAAGTGCTTTACAACATTAGACAACCCCTATAACATAAAAAACATATAATGATATGATTACAAAAAATAAACACCATGAAATTAGAAAACATAAAAAACATGCTGAAAATATTTAAAGTAGGAAACATTATTAGGTCTTTGAGTTTGTTCAGCAACTAAATCTGGTCTGGTGGCATATCATTGATACTTGCCTATAAATCTGACAGACTGCAAACTGCATAGATGTGCAACTGCATTATGTGTTGGCAGATCTTGGTCATTGCAGTTTAGGACTTATCAGTAGAATAAACAACATAGACGCTGATCTGCCTGCAAATTTTATGACAGATCAAGGTCTATTTTGTTCTCAGTTAAACATAACTTTTAAGATCAACCATGATATCGGCAAGGGTGGTTTTGTATCGATACAGTTTATACTTCTGCTTGTGGTTAGTGGGTTAACTGTGTATGTGGTATCTTTGAGTTTTTTCCTTATCAATGTGTTTATGATACCGATCATTATCTTAAGGTATATTAATAGATGTAGTAAAAATAGAATTTTGCCTTATGAGTGATAATGAAGAATAAATGTACACATTTTTGACACTGATCACAGTTACTGTACTCTTAAATGAAAAAAGTTGCTATCTGCGGTATGTTTTCTGGAAAATCATTTTAGAGCAAACTATCAAACGATTTGTTGTAAGTCAGGTGAAAATAATTAAAGTAATTTAATTCCAAATCGAGAACAATATTTTTGAAGCATTTTATTCCAGTGTTGCATCATAAAGAAGATAAACTTTTTCACCTACTATATTTTAAAAAGAAATTATATAAAAGACAATATTTCACTGACACTGTACTCTTATGTATAGTTCGAAAAAATATATTCATTCTCTTCCTTCTGGGTAATTTTGCTTGAGATTTTTATTTCAGTTTGATTTGTTTTTCTTAATTGATTGTTGTTGTTTTTTTGTTTTGTTTTTTACTTGTTTTAAAATTGACCTTTAAAACAATATGGGTTTGAAAACGTGTATTGAGGTATGTGTTACAGAGGTATATATCTATATGTCCAACTGTCTGTCTGTCAACCTGTTCATTTTCAGAATATAGCTCACAAACTGTATAGAGATCTCAACCAACTTGGTACACAACTTGGACAAGCAATTTGCATGGAAGTGCCTTTGATACTTAGAATTTTCAGTATTCAAAATTTTGTATATTACCTTTGAATTAAAGTTTAACATAAGTAGTGTACAATTTACTGGGTCGTAAGTAGTGTATAATTTAATGGGTACATAGTCACCTTTCTGGTGGCCTAGTGGTTAGCATCCACCTCGGATATGGGAGATCATGGGTTCAATCCCTGGTCAAGTCATACCTGAGACCTTTACATATGGTGCTTACAGCTGCCTCGCTTGGCACTCAGTATTAAGAAGTTAGTGTTAGGACTGGTCGGCCTGGTGTCAGGATAATGTGACTGTGTGGGACATCATGTTACATGTCTGCGGCATGATGCCCTAGTGCTAGACATCACTATAAACTGCCACACTGCAGACATCGTAGCAATATGACTGAAAAATTGTTAAGGCTACTTTAAAAATCCAAATCACACACACACATGGGTACATAGTCCACTAAAATAATTTAGTGCATAAATTGAGACTACTGGACCCTGATACATTAATGAAAGTAATGTATAATTTAAGTGTATTTGATCATGATGCACTAATGAAACTAGTGTATGATTTGAAAGTGCTGGACCATAGTGCACAAATGAAAGTAGTGTATAAATTGAGAGTACTAGACCATAGTGCACCAATGAAAGTAGTGTATAAATTGAGAGTACTAGACCATATTGCAACAATGAAAGTAGTGTATAAATTGAGAGTACTAGACCATATTGCAACAATGAAAGTAGTGTATAAATTGAGAGTACTGTACCCTGAAGCATTAATGAATGTAATATATAATTTAAGTGTAGTGTATCCTGATGCACTGATGAAAATAGTGTATGATTTTAGAGTGCTGGTTCATAGTGCACCAATGAAAGTAGTGTATAAATTGAAAGTTCTGGACCATAGTGCACCAATGAAAGTAGTGTATAACATGAGAGTACTGGACCATTGTGCACAAATTAAAGTAGTGTATAATTTAAGAGTACTGGACCATAGTGCACCAATGAAATTAGTGTATAATTTGAGATAACTGGACCATAGTGCGCCAATGAAAGTAGTGTAAAATATGAGAGTACTGGACCATAGTGCACCAATGAAATGAATGTATAATTTGAGAGTATTGGACCGTAGTGCACCAATGAAAGTAGTGTATAAATTGTGAGTACTGGACCATAGTGCACCGATGAAAGTAGTGTATAAATTGAGAGTACTGGACCATAGTGCACCAATGAAAGTAGTGTATAACATGAGAGTACTAGACCATAGTGCACAAATTAAAGTAGTGTATAATTTGAGAGTTCTGGACCATAGTGCACCAATGAAATTAGTGTATAATTTGAGATAACTGGACCATAATGCACCAGTGAAAGTAGTGTTTAAATTGAGAGTACTGGACCAGTGCACCAATGAAAGTGTTATACACATGGAGAGAGGTTGGTCATAGGGGGGATTTATAATCATGAGGTGACTTTTGTCTTGTTCTGTTTGTGTTTTACATTACTGTCTTTTCAGTCTCTCCTTAATTCTTTTATATTTCCCACAATTTAGACACTTAAAGGAAAAATAAATTACATTATTTAGATATGGAAATTAAGTAATAGCTAATTCATTATTTGATACATTAACAGCTAAGTCAATATTTTGTACATAAATATTGCATGTACCTTTCATCAGACAAAAAAAAGCAAATGTCATTTTCTTGTGGCAGATCAATTGAGACATTTATAAATCACAGCTCAGAAAGTGTACTACATGTTTATTATCAGTCAAAATTTGCAGTTTCTAGCTGTGAAAAGTTTGAAGCATCTGCCATTTGAAACTAATTGACTTCACAAGGAGACCTTAAATTTGAGCAGAAATTTACTCATATTTTGATGTTAGTCACAAATTGGACCAGTTAACAAGTTTTACATTTCTGCATGGAATAGAAAGTTAAAGGATGCATTGGAAAATTTGTGAAACCAACTTTTTGACATCAGTTGATTCTTACATTTGCATGCCATTAAAATAAATTGTTTTTATTTTCCTCAGGTGAAGAAAACCAGAAAAAGTTCAAACACCTCTCCCTTGCCAAGGTACCATTGCTAATTATCTGAAATGAACTTTCTTCTTCTTATTACCATCATCGCTCTGTACTGTGTACATATTTTCACTTATAAAAATCTCAATATGCTTAGTACAGAAATCACAGAAACGTATAAATTGCAAAGTGATCTCTCTTGCAAAAAATTTGTACAAGTACTTTATTGCTTTTTGTGGACTCTGGAGGGAGTCAGCAATGGCATATATGGTAATTATTCTTTAGCTATTAAAATAATAGGTCCTTTTCATGTTTTTACATCCTCTGCTGCTACTCTCCACTTGTCACAAGAAAATGTATGGTTTGACCGGGGGTGGGTATTGTCCCTCTTTATAGTGAACAAAAAAAAACAATGATTGAATGAATAAACAAATGAATGAATGAAATTAATGAATTATATGAATGAATTAAATATTTAATGTGAGTGTGTGTGTGTTTGTGAAGTTGCAGACAGAGTAGGGTACAGTGGTGTGACAGGTTGAAAAGAATGTTATGTTTAACCTGAATATTTTCTGCTTTTGTTTACATAGTTTCAACAGAATTGAATTAAGTGCCATCTTTTATCTTGGTGATTGTTTAAAACTATATATTTCATTCATCGGACAAATAATATGCCTTCTTGTAAACATAAGGTTGCAAAAAGAATTGCCATCTATAATCAACAGCAATAATGTACTAAGGCATTGCTGACTAGAAAAGATTTAGTGTCAGCTTCCAAGCATCCGTAGGAAATACATTACAGTACATTGGCCATAAGTTCATCTTCATTAAGAAAATACTAGGTGAGAACATTATATGATTTGTCAACTTTGAGTCCTCCTAATTGTATGACATTCCCACAGTTCTCTCATTTTTAGTAAACTACCTTCGCATCAGTGTAGCCATGTTCACAAATTATTTTCAAGAAAATTTTAATTTTGGCAAAGAATGTCTGTGTTCTTATCTCCTTTTGTTAGACATTGTTGTCCCAGATACACATTTTACTGTGTTCTTATCTCCTTATGCTAGACATTGTTGTCCCAGATACACATTTTACTGTGTCCTTATCTCCTTATGTTAGACATTGTTATCCCAGATACACATTTTACTGTGTCCTTATCTCCTTATGCTAGACATTGTTGTCCCAGGTACACATTTTACTGTGTCCTTATCTCCTTATGTTAGACATTGTTGTCCCAGATACACATTTTACTGTGTCTTTATCTCCTTATGCTAGACATTGTTGTCCCAGATACACATTTTACTGTGTCCTTATCTCCTTATGTTAGACATTGTTGTCCCAGATACACATTTTACTGTGTCCTTATCTCCTTATGCTAGACATTGTTGTCCCAGATACACATTTTACTGTGTCCTTATCTCCTTATGTTATACATTGTTGTCCCAGATACACATTTTACTGTGTCCTTATCTCCTTATGTTATACATTGTTGTCCTAGATACACATTTTACTGTGTCTTTATCTCCTTATGTTAGACATTGTTGTCCCAGATACACATTTTACTGTGTTCTTATCACCTTATGCTAGACATTGTTGTCCCAGATACACATTTTACTGTGTCCTTATCTCCTTATGTTAGACATTGTTGTCCCAGATACACATTTTACTGTGTTCTTATCTCCTTATGTTAGACATTGTTGTCCCAGATACACATTTTACTGTGTCCCTATCTCCTTATGTTAGACATTGTTGTCCCAGATACACATTTTACTGTGTCCTTATCTCCTTATGTTGGACATTGTTGTCCCAGATACACATTTTACTGTGTCCTTATCTCTTTATGTTAGACATTGTTGTCCCAGATACACATTTTACTGTGTCTTTATCTCCTTATGTTAGACATTGTTGTCCCAGATACACATTTTACTGTGTCCTTATCTCCTTATGCTAGACATTGTTATCCCAGATACACATTTTGCTGTGTTCTTATCTCCTTATGTTAGACAGTGTTGTCCCAGATACACATTTTACTGTGGGTTTATCTCCTTATGTTAGACAGTGTTGTCCCAGATACACATTTTAAAAATGATTATCGATTTGAATAGAATTATGTGGTAGTAAATGACAGCTCTGTTCTCTTTGTTATGGTACATTTTGAATAAAATTGAATTGTAGTAAATAACTCTATTTACTGTTCTGGTAGATTTGAATACAGTTTCACAATAGTAAATGACAACTCTAATCTCTGTGTTCTGGTAGATTTGAATATGATTGCACAATTAGTAAATGACAACTCTATTCTCTGTTCCAGTAGATTTGAATACAATTGCACAATATTAAATGACAGCTCTATTCTCTGTTCCAGTAGATTTGAATACAATTGCACAATAGTAAATGACAACTCTATTCTCTGTTCTGCTAGATTTGAGTATAGTTGCATTGTAGTAAATGACAAGTCTGTTCTCTGCTCTGGTAGATTTGAATACAATTGCGCAACAGTAAATGACAACTCTGTTCTCTGTTCTGGTAGATTTGAATACAATTGCACAACAGTAAATGACAACTCTGTTCTCTGTTCTGGTAGATTTGAATACAATTGCACAACAGTAAATGACAACTCTAGTCTGTGTTCTGCTAGATTTAAATACAATTGCATTGTAGTAAATGACAACTCTTTGTTCTGGTAGATTTGATTAGAATTACATAGTAGTAAATGACATCTCTGTTCTCTTTGTGAACATTTGAATACAGTTCCATGGTAGTACATGACAACTCTATTCTCTGCATTCTGATAGATTTGAATACAATTGTACAATGGTAAATGACAACTCTATTCTCTGCATTCTGGTAGATTTGAATACAATTGCACAATGGCAAATGACAACTCTATTCTCTGCATTCTGGTAGATTTGAATACAATTGCACAATGGTAAATGACAACTCTATTCTCTGCATTCTGGTAGATTTGAATACAATTGCACAATGGCAAATGACAACTCTATTCTCTGCATTCTGGTAGATTTGAATACAATTGCACAATGGTAAATGACAACTCTATTCTCTGCATTCTGATAGATTTGAATACAATTGCACAATGGCAAATGACAACTCTATTCTCTGCATTCTGGTAGATTTGAATACAATTGCACAATGGCAAATGACAACTCTATTCTCTGCATTCTGGTAGATTTGAATACAATTGCACAATGGCAAATGACAACTGTATTCTCTGCATTCTGATAGATTTGAATACAATTGCACAATGGCAAATGACAACTCTATTCTCTGCATTCTGGTAGATTTGAATACAATTGCACAATGGCAAATGACAACTGTATTCTCTTCATTCTGATAGATTTGAATACAATTGCACAATGGCAAATGACAACTCTATTCTCTGCATTCTGATAGATTTGAATACAATTGCACAATGGCAAATGACAACTCTATTCTCTGCATTCTGGTAGATTTGAATACAATTGCACAATGGCAAATGACAACTCTATTCTCTGCATTCTGATAGATTTGAATACAATTGCACAATGGCAAATGACAACTCTATTCTCTGCATTCTGGTAGATTTGAATACAATTGCACAATGGTAAATTACAACTCTATTCTCTGCATTCTGGTAGATTGGAATGGAATTGCATGGTAGCAAATGACAGCACTGTTCTCTGTGTTATGGTCGATTGGAACAGAATTGCATTGTTGTAAATGACAACTATTCCAAGTCTAGATAACTATGCCTTCACATTAGCACAGCATGTCTGATCAAATCAATATCTGTCATGAAATTTTTGGGAAAGATAGTGTTAAGACATTTGAACCTGTACTTTACTCTGCCTCAGTTTCTAACTATCATTGAACTACAACACCTCAAAATCAAGCAAGCCTAGCATGCTAAAGGTGTGGAAGCATTATAATCCACAGATACTCACATGACAATTGGTTAGCTCTCATTTAGAATTTCAAGTAAACTGCCACTGCCTGTTGTTAAATATGTGGCAATTCAGGATTCACTAATTGATAGAATGATGCAAGTATTTCCCACTTTTGTGGTAGTATTGTCATAACGTTGAGACGTTTTTTTTCTTCCAGTCCAACTTTAAGGTAAAGATTTGAACAAAAATGGTGCATGAGCACTCTGTGAAAAGAAAAGCTGCATTTTCAAGAGATCAACAAGACTGCAGACAGCATACAGAGAGAAAAAAACATCTTTTTTCATGAGGACAGATATTCCATCTTCAAAGCAGGCCAGAATCTAAACAGTGGCTTGTTGTTGGATCTATTATAACATTAATAACTGTGATTGACTGTCCATTTTATTTGCTTGTTGAGTTACTCTAAATTTTACAACAAAGGATGCAGTGTACATTCCATGGTAATTAAAACAGTCTTTATAAGTTGTCACCAAAAAAATGTGACTATAAGCTTATTCAAGTCTGTATACTTATATATGCATTTATCATGTTTAGACAAAATTTTAAAATTTGATGAGATTTTTATGTTTTGAATGTCATTTAGTTAATTTTGATGTAGCCAATTTTATAACACACTTACATTTAGTAGAATTATCTTGTGTTTAAAAAGAAACCTGACAGCTGTAGCAACATTTTCCAGACTTGTCCCCATGTATATCGTCTTTTTCCTATGCTACTGTGTAGCAAAATATGCCATTAGCGACCCGTTTCCTTTGCACCACATGATAAAACATTTCATGAATTTTCAAAATTCCTGATAAATATCAAGTGAATAGCAAATTGTTGGTTTCTTTAGACATAGTAAGTCATTGGCAAAAGAAAATTGTCTGAAAATTCATGCACCATTCAGTGCCCTATTTCATAGAGCATTTCCAGTTTATTATAAATGTGACTGAATGCCATTTTTTAATGGTATTATTTTAGATGTTGTATAATTTGAACTTGGTATGTACGGTAGATATAGTATATTTAAGTTTAAATAATAAACCTGTACCAAATAAATACCAGATGCCAAATGAAGAAGGTAGGTTAGCATATTTTTTATATATGTAGATTAAAGGGTCTAAAATGTCTTGACCTTTGACCTATAAGTTGATTGGTAAATGGCTGTAGCTCCATTGTAGATTTCTCCTGTTTCTGCTGATTCATTAATTACATCAACACTAAAAGGATGAGTAACTCGTATTGTTTTACAATATGTTTTAGATGTTACATAATTATGAATGATTGAATTGATACAACAGCCAGTGGATTTTAGATTATGACACCTGCTGTATGGTGGTTTTGTAAAACTACTCCGGGTTGTCACTTTTAAGACATCAGAAATGTAGGTTTTGACTTACTTGTAAAGAAACTTGTACCATTTTTTTTTCATGATTGGGAAAAATTTGAAATTTTTCTGAGCATTGATATTCCTTGTTCATAGAGATTATATATCTCCTTTATAGATTATCCTTTGTATCTGTATATATGTACTGTGATTATTTGGTGTCTTTACTTGAATAGTATATATGTACTGTGATTATTTGGTGTCTTTACTTTTTACATGTACCCGCATAAAATTGAATCCAGCAGCAAACTGCATAAACCAAGATCTGCTATTCACCGGTAAAGCTTGATCTATGCAGTTTGTTATAAGTAATCAGTAGATAAAGCAACATACACCCCAGTCTGCTGACACATTATGCGATGGCAGATCAGGATCTCTGTTGTTTTCAATTCAACTCAACCTATCTGAGCTTATCGGTACCCTTATACAATCGATAATAGCTGTTGTAAAAATAATGTCTTTAAGGAATTGTTTCAGATTAAAAAGTTAACTGAAACAGTCACCTCCCCACTTTTTCAGTGTAATTTTGGATTGACTACATAAAGATTGCTAATTGTAGCCTGATTTTGATTTTAAATTCTTATTGTATTGCTTGCTCTAGCTTGATATACATAAAGTGTAATAACATACATGTGGCATACCTAAAGTGTAATAACATACATGTGACATACCTAAAGTGTAATAACATACATGTGACATACCTAAAGTGTAATAATATACATGTGACATACCTAAAGTGTAATAACATACATGTGACATACCTAAAGTGTAATAATATATATGTGATACAGTGCACACAGTATCAAGTTATTAGTGTATTTAATGTATGAGCCGATTAATATGTGGTGCTGCATTGAAAATTAGTCATTATATTGTTTTTTTTAACTGTGTCTGTCACACATTGTATAATTGTTTATAGTTGTTCACGCCTATTTATATTGATGTGGATATTATTTAATTGTATATCACCATGTGTTCTCCATACTCTGAGACAGATATTCAGTTTTTATATGTAACTTTATTTTAATACAAAAAGAACCCTCTATCACAAAAGTGAATTGGAGCAATGAAAATTGATCTATATTTTGCTCCTACATTGTAAACATTGTACACTTTTGTAATTCTTGCAATGCGAAAGATTGCTATCTGTTAAAGGGAGTTAATCTGAGTAATGCATAGTCACAGGGTTTGTCTATTTTTTTTAATTAGTAAATTGGCAAAGATTGCTATTGTTTATTTTCTTTGGTTTAATGTACCTTGCTAATTTGAGTCATGAAAAATTTGCAGATTAAGTTGAGAGCAGAGAAAATAGATTGAGAACTTGTGGTATTAAAAGTTGTGATAGAACTGTTTTGAACTATTCAAACAGAAGCACGAGTTAGCCTGAGTAAAGTCAGATGAGTTAAAACTAGGGCTGCCTTCATTGAGTAGGGCTGAGTAAAGTCAGCTGAATTAAAACTAAGACTGCCTTCATTGAGTTGTGTATAGTCTGCCACATTAAAACTGGGGCTGCCCTCAATGAGTTACGTTGACCACAGTCACCCGAGTTAAAACTAGGGCTACCTTCAATGGGGGAGAATACATTACACTTGATATCAAATGCAGTTAGGTTCTACTGAATAGTCTGTCTATCTTTATAGGAATTTCCAACATGTTCAAAATATGGAATATGATGACAGTGCAAAAAATTTTATATTTCTAATATGTGCTATTATGGATTTTACAATATCCATTAATTACTGTGTATTATGTCGTCCATATTGTCCAAAAACCTGTATACCATATGTACTTGATTATAAGTCAAGTTCAACTACAAAAAACATAGACCCAGATCTACAGTTCCTTAATGTGCCAGCAAATTTGACTGTGTATTTTACTGATTATGCCTAACAAACTGCACAGACCCAGATCTGCCAGCACATTATGCAGTGGTAGATTCTGCTTTTTGTAGTTCACAGACGGGTTAAACGTAAAGGTGGCTATATATGGCAAATACTAATTTATATACAAGGAATGAAATTCATGGTTTGTAAACTGCATATCTAGGCCCTCTAAACTTGTGTCAAATTATCATCTTTGATAACAGTTCTTTGGTAAGTGAATCCGTCATTTCATAACGTTCATGTTGTTAACTGCAATGACCATTAACTTTTGGTCACTACAAAGTAAGGGCCAGTTTAGTATTGCCAAATGCAGGGCATTACTAATATCACAGTCTAATGCTTTTGTATTGAAGGTAGCCAGATTCATCTCAGTGATGACTCTTGACAGTCATGCTTTCTAATGCTTTTGTATTGAAGGTAGCCAGATTCATCTCCATGATGACTCTTGACAGTCATGCTTTCTAATGCTTTTGTATTGAAGGTAGCCAGGTTCATCTCCATGATGACTCTTGACAGTCATGCTTTCTAATGCTTTTGTATTGAAGGTAGCCAGATTCGTCTCCATGATGACTCTTGACAGTCATGCTTTCTAATGCTTTTGTATTGAAGGTAGCCAGGTTCATCTCCATGATGACTCTTGACAGTCATGCTTTCTAATGCTTTTGTATTGAAGGTAGCCAGATTCGTCTCCATGATGACTCTTGACAGTCATGCTTTCTAATGCTTTTGTATTGAAGGTAGCCAGATTAATCTCCATGATGACTCTTGACAGGCTGTGAGATGCATTATTTCTTCAGAAAAGTTAAACTGTCAAATAATTTTAAGCCAACATTTACATTGGGTTACTCCTATGCAATTTTGCCATATTTCTAGCATTTTAAATGTTGTAAATGAAGAATATTACATTTTACTGCTTGCTCTAATACATGAAAACTTTATTGCAAAACTTGGGTAACTTACCAATTATAATTTCTTATAAGACTGACATTAAAGATAATTATCTTAAATACTTGTTTATAATTCAGGTCCAACTGCAAATGACATAGACCCTGATCTGTCATTGCATAATGCACTGGTTGATCAAAGTCTGTTTTGTTTGTGCTACTGATTACTTCTTACAAACTACATAGACCAAGATCTGTTGGTGGATCATGTAATGGCAGATTTGGGTCTTTACAGTTTGCAGTTGGATGCAGATTGTATGGGAGTGTATACAGTAGTCAATTAAACAGCATATTGGCTAAATGAGGTTGGTTTTTACCAAATGTCAGTCGCTTGTAACGTACATGTAATTGTAGTATAGGATACCAACTTACCAACAGTTAGTACATCTTACCTACAGGTAGTACATCTTATAGTCTTGCATTAATTGATTGTTTATGACTTCAGACTTCACAAAGCATAAACACAGATTTGTCATTCTGTAAGGTGCTGAAGCAAGTTCAGTAAACCTTGATGTATTGATTTGCCATCTGACCTGAGTGATGAATGTCTGTGAGAAAAATATGTAGGCATACCTATGATGAGCATGTGATTGTTACAGACAGATGACAGTCTATTCCATCAGCATGTGATTGTTACAGACAGATGACAGTCTATTCCATCAGCATGTGATTGTTACAGACAGATGACAGTCTATTCCATCAGCATGTGATTGTTACTGACAGATGACAGTCTATTCCATCAGCAAGGATAACTGACTGTCATAAAAATAATAGAACATAAAAATGAACTAAAGAAATTACATTTTAAAACAATTTTAAATCCGAAAATGCACATTCCAGAATTTGTAAAATGAGGAACACAAATATTTTTGTTACTTCAAATTTAAGTATTCCTGATTCACATTCCAGAGTTTGTTCACTTGTTTAATTTCTTAAGCTTTAAATTTTCTTGTCCAGTTTGTCAGATAGTATGCTATGTACAGGTGATTATATGGTATTGTTAGACTATTGTTTTAATACAGAATGTTAACAAAAAGGACAATGTTGAATTTTAGATCTATTGAAATATTTTTTTATTGTTGTTGGATTTAGTTTTATGCTAATTTAGAGTCAAAGGTTTTAAATTCAGTTTCTGCTAATTTTGTATTATTATTTTACTGTGGGTGAAATTCATGTACAGTTATTGAACTGATCTCATTTTTTTAAAAACTTAAACCTAGAACCAAATTAAGCTGACGAGTTATAGAAAGAGGATCTTCATTTTATAATTGTAAATTTGATATTTTATGTTTTGAATTGTTTAAAGGTCACCGGCCATCCTCCAACATTTTCCTGTTTATATCAGATTTTCATTACATGATTAAAAATAGTTATACTCGCACAAAAATAAATAAAAAATTATCAAGGGTAAAGAAGAATTAATAATTTAATTACTCGAAATATAAGTATACAACGCTGTTACTTCCCCTTAGTTACGATTTCCCACCTATAGAGGACACAACCGGAAATGACGTACATTTATCCCTACAAGACGAAGTACATGCTTCTTGTTGTTGAAAAATAAAACACTATAAACTACGGATAGGGAATATTTTAGATGAAACTAATGAAAACTAATTTACTGTTCAGCCTTATATTGGTATGTGTGCAAGACGCACTAGACTGTGTCGCTTTCAAAACTGTTCCATGTTTCAATTTATTTTGAAAATTCCTGTTAATACAGGTAAAAAGAATCAATCCTGGCTTCCCTGTGTCGGCAGACTTTATAAAAAAAAAGAGTGAAAGAAATCGGCACACTTAAAGAATCCAAAGGAACCAAATTTGACTTCCTTTTGTTGGCCAACTTCAGAAGAAAAAATCGGCACACTAAAAGATACCAAAGTGTATTTTCCGGGATTGGTTTGCATTGTAATAAAATAACCTATGTATTTGATGTCCTGTTGGTAAGTTCAAACAATGAGTTTATTGCTCCATGCCAGCTGTGTTTATCACCCGGGCTTCTATTTGTTTGACATATGTAATCATAATTCATGTTTTGCAGGGCAAATATTATACACAATAATAACTTGCTTTAATAATACTTTATCATTTGCACTCACATTGAATGTATTTTAAAATAATGATTCTTTTTTGGTGGTTTGTTTGCGAGATACGGACTTACAGTTAACCTGGATAGAATACAATCTGGGTCAGTTTGCAATAAGTAACTTGTCATGCGTAAATGGCAGGTGCCTTCAAGCAATCGGGTGATACTTTTGTCTCATTTGCGATTTTGTTTTTTGACATAAGCGATACACACTACACTAAGGATGTATACGCAAGCCGGCACCCGCTACAAATATGGAGTTCGTGGACATATATTTTTAAAAAATAATTTTCGCATAATGAAAACAGAAGGAATATATGATAACAATGCAATATTAATTTCTTTCATTTTATTTTCAAACAAGTGTATGTTTATCAATTTATTTTGTACCATGAGTGTGTATGTGTGTTTGTGTGTGTGTGGGGGGTCACAAATTAAACACAAAATTGTTTCCTTTCTAATTTATACGGAATGATGGAGGAAATATGATTGACAATATTGAAAAGTAATGACAAGCTTTCAGTTTACTCGCGCAAACACTAAGACACCTTGAAAAATAAAAACAATAAAATTAACTGGTAAGAGCTTCATATTGCAGCAACTAAATACTGACAAAATGCTCAACATTATTCTTCCCCCTTCTCTCTCTCTCTCTCTCTCTCCTGTATAATCTAGTATGTATTGTATGCAGCTGTGTTACAACGTGAAGCCTAAACTTAAGTATATTTGTTATAATATCTCTTGTACAATACCCTTTGCAAAATCTATACGCATTATGTAGAATATTATCTGTTACGCATTTTTGTTTTATAAATGATTATTGATAATTTGACAGGAAGACTTAAACTGAGAATGTCGTTGTGCAGATGCACCATATTTGCAGTACAAAAGCATGAGCGTATGCTATATTACATAGACATTTACGTGGGGAAATTAAGCACTTGAACGGCTAGGTTGAATAGAAGGGATAAATGTACGTCATATCCGGTTTTGGCATGCGGAAACTACCGATTGTTTATGGAGATTGCCGAATCATTTTTTCATTTTATAAAACGGAGTTTTAAGTCTAATTAAACATTTTTATGGTGTGCTTACATAACCAATCCGTTTTGTTTATAACTATAATAATATCACACGTTTCTACAATATAGGTGGCAGGTGACCTTTAAGTTGAAAATAAATGTAATGTAGCCAGTCTTTTTTTGTGGAGGATCATTTGCCTGACTTTCTGTTTTTGGATTCAATTACATGAAATATATATAATACAGCATAGAGGGGGAAAATAGTTTAAGTTTTTTTACCCATTGGTGCCTTTCCAGAGAAAGTTCCTAACCGGACATCGTATTGTTGAGTCCTTTTTGGCAGTAACTTAACATAGTGATGACATTGGCTGTTTTCTTGTCCGTATCATCATGTATACCCTAGCTTATGGTCACTCTTAATGTTTTTTCAATTAAGAGTTCTTTACTTTCAGGCTTAAAAAAAAAGACGTGCTCAACAAAATTTGAATCTGTTGTTCACAAATAAAATTCTTAAATTTTACCATTTATTTATGATGGAGAATAGAGGTTTTTCTTTTTTGAGCCATGTACACTATGAACAGCATGTGCCCAGTTCTTCCATTATTCAGTGTGCTTGTAGATCATGGTTTATGCAGTCCACTTGAAATCCAGGGTCAACCAGCAGCATGTATCCAGATCTTCTGGCACATCACATGACTCCAGATCTTCTGGCACATCACATGACTCCAGATCTTCTGGCACATCACATGACTCCAGATCTTCTGGCACATCACATGACTCCAGATCTTTTGGCACATTATGACACTGGATATGAGTATATGCAATTTGTAGATTGTTACATATTTTATATGTGCAAACATGGCAAATGAAATTCACCACATTTAAGTGTTTCCACATGAATTCTCCAAAGAGTTTAGCTTTAGTAATTGTATGTCAGTCGCCCCATATACTTATGCATTTCCAATGGATAAATTTGGAATTGGACTTGTTTCATTGCATTAATGTATTGATTATTTTAAGTTACTTTTTTATTATGAAGCTACTCATTTTGTTTAATGTTAATTATGCATTAATTGCAAGATAATATAAATCTGTATTTATTTTATGTCAGTGGTAACAAATTTTATCATTTTTATTCCCTCTCCAGTGAAGTGAAAGCATCTAAAGAAAAACTAAGTCACACGAATGCTAGGTCAATGTGACCCAGTTTGTATAGATGAATGACATTTACGTTTTCAGCTGTCATTTATTACACTTTAATTACACTTTATCTCACCTACACATGAAAATTGGTGTATAGATATATCTTGAAGAAAGTAACTCACCCATACCAAATCTAAATCAATATGATCATATTTTCATGCTTGAATGACTTGTATTTTAATCTATATGTGTGCTATGGACCCTATTTCACCTATATTTATGAAAAATGGTGATGCATCTCAAGAGAATGAATGATTCAACTATACCAAAACTAGGACAGTGTGACAGAATTTTCATGCTTCTGTGATTTTTGTTGTATCACCATTCTGTTCATTACACTGAAGATCTTGGACCTTATTTTATGAACACTAATGAAACTTGACGTTTTGGAGCATTTCAACATACTTCAACCATTCCAAAATCTAGGTCACTTTGACTTAATGTTCATGCTTTAATGACCTTTTTATTTTCAGCTGTCTTTTGTTACATCCTGAAAATTGGTATATGGGTACATCAGTTGGATAGCAATTCAGCTTTTTTAAGAGTAGGTCAATGTGACCTAATTTTCAGTCTAAAGTCACTTTTATATTTTCAGCTATTTGTTACATTCTCACTATCTTTGACCTTTTTTCTCCTACACTCACAAATGTGTATACAGATGCATCTTGAGGAAAGTAGCTCATCCCTACCAAAGGTATGTCACTGTGACTGAATTTTTATGCTCAATTGACTTTTTTTTGTATTTTCCTCCATACCAGTCCATATTGTTGGCCAACCCTAATGTGCTATGGTTGGCAAAGGGACTAGTCTTTGCAAATTGACATTTGAAATTGAGTGGCTGCCATTCAAACAAAGTCTGGAAGTACTAGTGCACAAGGCAGCACGTTCTTCAGAGATAAAGGCTGGTTACTTCCAGAACATTTAGAAAATATGCAGTTATTTATTTTCTTAGTATCAGTATGTTCAGAATTGTCTGGATTGCCACATCTGGTTTCGGTTCTGCTGGTCATAGACCAGAAAACTTAAGGGTTGGTCAGTTGTCCTACATCCTTCCATTCATTTGCACAAAATTCTTATTGCTGCTTGTCCTAAAATACTGGGAGGACTGACATGAAACATTACACATATTATCATCCCATGGTCTCATTACACATATTATCATCCCATGGTCCCATTACACATATGTTCATCCCATGGTCCCATTACACATATGTTCATCCCATGGTCCCATTACACATATGTTCATCCCATGGTCCCATTACACATATATTCATCCCATGGTCCCATTACACATATGTTCATCCTATGGTCCAATTACACATGTTCATCCCATGGTCCAGAATGGTCTTGTGATTTCCATTTGGTTTTAAATGAACATGGTGCCAATCTGACATCCAATGTGACCATCTTGAAAATCATTAAATTGCTACTGCTGAATGGCTAGTATATCAACATACAATTTTCACTAAAAGACTTCTTATGTGGTCTACTTGGTCCTAAATGAAATGGTGCCAACCTGATGTACAGCATATGGCCCACCACATCAGCCATTAGGAAAATCTTTTTCATTGCTAGACCTCCTGAACAGAAAGTCACACTGACATGGAGTTTTCACCAGTAGACTTCTTATGTCTACTTGGTCCTAAAAGAAATGGTGCCGATCTGACTTCTTATGTCCACTTGGTCCTAAATGAGATGGTGCTGATCTGACTTCTTATGTCCACTTGGTCCCAAATGAAATGGTGCTGATCTGACCTTTTATGTCTACTTGGACCTAAATGAAATGGTGTTGATCTGACTTCTTATGTCTACTTGGTCCTAAATGAATTGGTGCTATCTGACTTCTTATGTCTACTTGGTCCTAAATGAAATGGTGTCTATCTGACTTATGTCTCCTTGGTCCTAAATGAAATGGTGCTATCTGACTTCTTAGGTCTACTTGGTCCTAAAGAAATGGTGCCGCTCTGACTTCTTATGTCTACTTGGTCCTAAATAAAATGGTGCCGATCTGACTTCTTATGTCTACTTGGTCGTAAATGAAATTCTTCCGATCTGACTTGTGTCTACTTGGTCCTAAATGAAATAGTAAAAACAATGCTGATCTGGAGCTAAAGTGGTTGCTTGAAAATCTTGTTATCATTAATTCTCATCATAGTGTTTTCACTAAAAACACTTATTATACTGTTTGTTGATCCTGAATTAAAATAGTACTGATCTGATGTCCAATATATGTACATGATACAAATCTTGTCTTGCAGGCAAAGTCAGTTCCACAAGTGGTTTTGATCCTAAGATTTCTTATAGTGTTTACTTGATCCCAAATGAAAATGACCTACCTGCAATATGGCCACCATGAGAGCTATATCAGCATGGGTTTTTCACCAATAGACTTCTTATGATATTTTGATGGGTCCTCATTGGTCGTGCCAGTTGTACATGATGGCTTTCATGTAGACCTTATAGTCACTACTCTCTGGAATGGATGATCATTATAGTGGGATTTTAACCAAAAGATTTCTAATGAAAATAGTACCAATCTGATATCCAGTATGTCCAGCACAGCAGCTAATTTGTCATTATTGTTGATGGAAGAAATGGTCATTTGGCCCAGTAGAGCCTCAGTCTCCTCAAGGGACTCTTGTTCTTGTTCTTGTTCTGTATTGTGGGAACTATTCATGAAGTTCATTTACCAAATAATGTTCTTCAATTTTTCCTTATTCCTCACCCCCCCCCCAAAAAAAAAAAAGTTGGGGTAAAAAACACAGTGACCATCAAGCTTAGTAAATGTTTGTAATCTTCATGTTACAGCTTAGAATGTGTTCAGTGACAAATTCCAGCTTTAGAAATCTTTTTGGAAAATGCAAAAGAAAAATTTGAGTGTAGGGAAACTTTTGTAATGAATTTGTAATTCTAGATTTCTAGTAAATAAAAGACAGAAAATTTGGCAGAAATGATTGTTCTTTAGATACTGATTTGTAAATAGAAACAGTGATTCATATATATATAAAACATGCACACAGCAGTAAACGGCATTTACCCATGTGTGCTGTTAAAATATTTTGGGGTTAGTGTTGGGTCTTAATGTCATTTTCAATACATTTTTGTCAATGTTACGCTGGGGAAATGGGATCTACATGCCTTTCATACGGCTACACTGATAAAGCTGAACCAGGCTGGCCTGGGTGGGTATTGGACCTGCTACCCTTTTGTTACATAACAGATTGTTATGCCTGTATGAAAAGATAAGTTGGGCAGATGGTATCTTGTGTCTGCACAGTTTGGTACATGTTTTTTGCCAGAAAATCTGGCCAGGATTTCACCAGTGAGGTGGGACTTAAACTGAAATTGATATTCCAGCAATCTGATTTCCTACAATTTAAGTTTGACCAGAAGTTAATAAATCAAGCTCAGAAGTTTGGACATAATCTTGAGATTTACATTGGTGAACCTGGTTGGCAAATTTTAATTGCCCTTTGTGGAAATTGGAAGACAGAAAAAATGAGAAATGATTATACATATTTGAATTCAGAATGTTCAAATTGGAAGGCAGCATATTCTTGTAACATTATTCTCATGCTCTGTAATTGCTTTAGCTGCAATGCTTTGCTATATGCAGCAATATAACATTTATATTTTGCACTGTGTTGACATGAAGTGTATTCCATCCAGGTGTATTTTATCTATTAATATTGTATTGAGCTATCTCATAATGATTGGTTCACAAGATGCTAACTTTTTTTTACAGAAACCTTGTGGCAAATCTGATTTTACTTTGAGACATAGTCTGTGGATATCAGTTCCAGTAGGACTGAAGTACCATATGTTCTCATGTATAATATGCAACATGAACAACATAGACCTAGATTGTCCATTACCGAATTAAACAGGAAAACTTTTAATGTAGAATATGAACTCCAATCTGCTGGTGTATTGTGCTAAATCAATAGTTAGCAGTTAGGAGTGCTTTATGCAGGGATATATGGTACAATTACTGATCAACATTAAAATGAAATAAAAATTTCTGACTTAATTCATTTACTTCCCAAAATGTGACATCACTGTTATTTTGGGAAAACTCTGTATGACCCAAATGGCAAACTTCAGCTTTACCACGAGTTAACCCTCACTAAAGTGAAAAACAAACCAAGAGCATGCATTATAATTCAGAGTCTTGAGTTTTCACTTATTAAGAAGCTAACATATGATAGTAATTTTGATTCAGACATAGATAAATAAGGTTTCAAGATATTTCATTGCTGGTATAAAACACTTGTAGCAATTTTGTTGTAGGAAACAAGATGGATTGTTCTAGGTGTAAGGCCTTAATTGTGTTATGAGTTCTAGTTAAAGGATACACACCAGTTGAAGAGAGAAATAATCTGGAACATAATTTTATTTATCTTTCAAATCATTCCTTCCGATCTCTATATTTCCATATTCTCCATTACATTATGTATACAGGTTGTGATTTTATTGACTTTTTTAAACAAAAGTCTTTTATTATTATTATTACTTCATCTTAAATTATTAACCAGACTTGCATGTAAATCTTTTTCTTCCAGTTGATCTGTAAAAAAAAAGAATAAAATTACAGATTTTGCAGCTATAGTGCTGATATTTTAATAAAGTTATGCCATCTGTGAACTGAATTTGTATTTGACTTGTTCATGAAATGTAAGCCACTGATAGAGAGATCTGTAGTTACAAATGTTGAAGTAATTTCAAATTCCTTCACAAAGTCTGTTGAATACCAAGTTTTTTTAACGTACATACTATATGTGCTCACTTATAAGTGCAAACTGCACAGACCCAGCCCTTCCGTCGCATAATGCAGATCAAGGGCTAAGCAGTTTGTTAGGACTAACTAGTAGAACAAACAACATAGACCCTGATCCGCAGGTGCATTTTGCTTCAGCATATCAGGATCTTTGTATTTTGCAGTTTGACTCGAAGTGAGAACATTTGGTATACTTTGCAATTTATACAGATCACGACTTTTAAATTTTGTCTCTTTGCTACTAATAATTTAAATTTTGTCTCTTTGCTACTAATAATTTAAACTTTGTCTCTTTGCTACTAATAATGTAAATTTTGTCTCTTTTAAATTGTGGGTACTTATTTAAGTAGGGGAGATCACCCTCCATTCCATGAAAAGAATTAGCTTCAGAAGAAAGCTGGCTAACAGTAAAAGAAACAAAACTAAAAATCAATAAAATAAAACACTGAAATGAATGTTAATATATCAGCATACTATTATGCTTTACTTTAAAAATCATCCGATCTTCATTTCATTATATATTAAATATTTGTATATGTAAAGGGAGAATTTACCTTTCATTTGTGTGGGTATCTTCTGATTTAGCTTGCTGTAATGGCAGAATCATACGAAAGACGTTCAAAAATGGTACTAGCAGCTGCTTCATTTTGCACTAAGCATTAAGAATTTATGTTCGAACTGGTCGGCTTGATGTCAGGATAATGTGACTGGGGAGGACTTGATGCTACATCTCTGCAGCATGATGTCCCAGTGCTAAACATCATTATGAACTGCCACCCTGCAGACATCGTAGCGATATGACTTTGTTAAAGCTATGTTAAAAATCCAAATCACACACACACACATACTTTTAATCTGTCTGTTGATTTCTATCTTTCTATCAGTGTAATAGACTTTTATTTTTAGCCCATCTATTGATCTCTGTCACTAATAGTCTGTAACTTTCAGTCTGTCTATTGATCTCGTGCCCCAGTATATACAATAAATACAGTAAATTCTTATATTTTACAAATTCATCGTGGCAAAAAGCTGAAATTAGAAAAAAATACTTGATAATGCCCTGTACACAAAAAAAAAAACATTTTACGGCAATAAAGGAACTATTCCGTTTAGAAAGATTCTTCAAACTGTTCTGAGCTTTGCACAGCACTAGCAAAGTTGTTGTTGTTGTTGTTATAGGGTTTAACACCATTTTTCAGCACAAGATAGGCTATAAATGGCAGCCAGTATTAATGGTGGAGGAAAACCCCAGAAAGAACCACCAACCCACAAGAAGCTACCGCCAAGCTTTCTCACAACTAGCAAAGTTACATATTTATGATTAAGAAGAGTTATCTGAACATGTACTTTACAGATTATGTAACAACATTTTAACTTATGATTGAACCAACCAGTTAAAATTTGATGCAAGAGGTAATCCTTTGTATTAGCAGTCATGTAGCCAGGTCACTCGTCAGCAGGATAGGGTGTCTGCTTGACTGGACAGTAAAGTTTCTTGTGAGGGTCCCATTTATTTGAGATAGGACATTTTGTGGACCGTTTGGGTGCATTTAAGATAATAGTTGCACTGCTTGTGAAATTAAGGTAAATAAGAAGCTGATGCTCAAAATGCATATTTAGAATGTTACCATATGGATTTAATATAATGAGATTTAAGACACGGCCACCCCTAAGGGACAGGATGTTATCCCTCCCCCCAACCCCACCATCATCATTTGTTGCACATGTAATTGAAATGTCAGATGATTCTGTTTATTGTCAGTCAAAATAATTTTTTGTCCTAAAGATATCTTTCTGAGCTACTGGCTTGGTGTCTTCTCTTCTCTACTAAGGACAGTTGATATCTCTAATAAATATATTTAGCTCTGTTGGGCTTCTTGCTTTAAACAGGTCAGTTATTTAAAGGGATAAAACTCAAATTCTCATCTGATACAGAGATTGTTACACTAGAGTGGTTACCTCTCTTGTCATAGTTTGACACCTTTCTGTCATCAGTTCAACAGAAAATGCTTATCAACTGTTTAGATATTTTTTAAACATCTTGTTGAGAGATAAAGAGAAGAGATTTAAAACATCTATTTCTGATTACATGTTTCGGAAAGAATATTGGCAATTGTTTTGGGAGGAATATTGGTAATTGTTTTGTGAGGAATATTGGTAATTGTTTCGGGAGAAATATTGGTAATTGTTTCAGGAGGAATATTGGTGATTGTTTCGGGAGGAATATTGGTAGTTGTTTCGGGAGGAATATTAATATTGGTAATTGTTTCGGGAGGAATATTGGTAATTGTTTCGGGAGGAATATTGGTAATTGTTTAGGTTTGAATATTGGTATTGTTTCGGGAGGAATATTGGTAATTGTTTCGGGAGAAATATTGGTAATTGTTTCGGTTGGAATATTGGTTTTGTTTCGGGAGGAATATTGGTAATTGTTTCGGAGGAATATTGGTAATTGTTTCGGAGGAATATTGGTAATTGTTTCGGGAGGAATATTGGTAATTGTTTCAGGAGGAATATTGGTAATTGTTTCGGGAGGAATATTGGTAATTGTTTCGGTTGGAATATTGGTAATTGTTTCGGTTGGAATATTGGTATTGTTTCGGGAGGAATATTGGTAATTGTTTCGGTTTGAATATTGGTATTGTTTCGGGAGGAATATTGGTAATTGTTTCGGGAGGAATATTGGTAATTGTTTCAGGAGGAATATTGGTAATTGTTTTGGATCATAAAAAGAAACCCAAGTATCAGTATCTTCAAATACCTGCTTATCCCTTGTATCCTGTTTATCCCTTGGATCCATGTTTATACCTTGGATCCTGTTTATCCCTTGGATCCATGTTTATCCCTTGGATCCATGTTTATCCCTTGGATCCATGTTTATCCCTTGGATCCATGTTTATACCTTGGATCCTGTTTATCCCTTGGATCCATGTTTATCACTTGGATCCTGTTTATCCCTTGGATCCATGTTTATCCCTTGGATCCATGTTTATACCTTGGATCCTGTTTATACCTTGGATCCATGTTTATCCCTTGGATCCTGTTTATCCCTTGGATCCATGTTTATCCCTTGGATCCTGTTTATCCCTTGGGTCCATGTTTATCCCTTGGATCCTGTTCAAGACTCCTGGTACTAAATATATGGAAGAAAAGAAAACCAGTCAAGGAATGGGTGAACATGAAGTATATATGTGTTTAGCTAGCCAGGACTGGTTGATAATGAATGTAAGAATTCAGTAAAAAGAATCTTCTGAGAGCTTATCCTGGTAATAAATGACCAAAAAATAAATAAATAGACAATTTCATTAGCCTGGTCCATCATCCATATTTCATTTACCAAGTCTGTCATTCCTTTTCCATTTGTCTCGTCCATCATCCAGCCTTGTCCATATTTCATTTTCCTAGTATATGATCCATATTTCATAAGTCCATCATCCATATCGACCAAAAACAACAGCAACAATAGTCATCTCTGAATTCAATATACAAACGGGATCCATATTACCTGACTATTGCTCCATTTACATCACTGAATTCTGGGCCGTACTTGAATCACTACAATGGATCAAAGACAACCAAATACCTAAAGCAGTCATTATAAGCGTTATCAAATCGATCCAAAGTCGCAATACACACTCTTGGGAACAATTCCTCGACAAAGCATGCCAATTAATTGACGATATCACCACAGCACATCAATTAGTCGAGCTCATGTGGATACCGTCGCACATTGGAATCTCTGGCAACGAAACAGCAGACAAGGTTGCAAAAACCAAACTAGGAGATTAAAACTGTATCAAGCTTAACTATAGCTCTACAGAAGCACTAAGCTTCGCACAAACATATATAGACCAAAAATGGCAAGATTTTTGGAACTCCTCCACAAAAGGTAAGAAGCACAATGAAACCCAAAAAACCGTAGATAGGAACATACAGCTACTTAAGGGTACCTATTTAGAACAGAAAACCATAAACAGGATAATAACTGGAAAAACTAAACTAGCAAGCAGTTTTGGAAGGGTTATAGGACCCAAACCAGCAACCATTAACTGCTTTAACTGCCACACCACCGAAGATCTACACCACGTATTCAATATATATGCCCAAAATAGCAACCCGTTAGGAAAATATTTATCAAAAACCAAAAAGAGATTGGATCACCACACACATACCCAGAGTTACTTATTGACTAATAAAAAATAAACAATCAGCATATAAAAATATAAATAAATTCATAGACTCAGCAGGACTTGGGAAAAAAATATAATTGCTATCCCCACAAAACCAAAAGACCCAGTAACTAGCTAAATACATTTAGAAGCACCCCACATAAAAACATATAACATCATTCAATTTTATAAAAATATTAATAAATGATTCACTTACGAAGCACCTATCAAAACTAACGAAACCGCAAAATCGGATGTCCTAGATGTCCTTAACGAACCGAGTAATCAGCTAGGACTCCAGTCCTAGATGTCCTTAACGAACCGTGTAATCGGCTAGGACTCCGGTCTCTTGCTAAATAAAGTATAAATAGCATTCAATCTCTAAAAACATTAATAAATAAATGACTTAAAGAGGCAATATCTAAAAACTTATAAATAACATAACGTAGGAAGCACACCCTAAAACACCTCGACTAGTAATACCATAATAACCTTGAAAATCTCTCTTCATACATGATTTCTACTAACAACCTCAATAAACAGCATAGACCCCCCCCCCTTTTTTTAAGAACATTTTGACCAAAAAAAACAACAAAAAAAAAAAACAACAGGCAAATGTGAAGCAGCCAGGACCGTTCCCGAGCTCTCCTTCTCACTAATGACAACCAACCATTCAGCTGTAAGGTACCTTTATGGACCCACAGATTGAGGCCAAACTATCAGGGTTCCTTCAACCCATAACAGTCCCATAACAGTCTGGGTGAGGTGGCACCATTCCCTTCCCCAGGAACAACTAGCAGGCTGCGGTGCAGTCAGAAAAAAGTGGCACATGCACAATTGTGCGCACGCCACTATAATTAAACTCCACAACAACAACAATCCATATTTTATCTGCCAAGTCCATCATCCATATTTCATTAGCCTGGTCCATCATCAATATTTTACAAGCCAAGTTCATCATCTATATTTCATTATCCATATCTATCATCCATATTACATAAGCCTGATCTATCATCAATATTTCATTATCCATATCTATGATCCATATTTTTTTAGCCTAGTCTGTCATCCATATTTCATTAGCCTCATCCATCATCCAGCTTGTCCATCATCCATATTTCATTAGCGTAGAACATCATCCATATTTCATTAGCCGAGCCCATCATCCATATTTTATTAGCCTGGTCCATCATCCATATTTCATTAGCCTGGTCCATCACCCATATTTCATCAGCCTCAGCATCATCCATCATCTAGCTTGTCCATCATCCATATTTCATAATCTTCATCCATCATCCAGCCTGTCCATCATCCATATTTCATCAGCCTGGTCCATCATCCAGCTTGTCCATCATCCATATTTCATCAGCCTCATCCATCATCCAGCTTGTCCATCATCCATATTTCATTAGCGTAGAACATCATCCATATTTCATTAGCCGAGCCCATCATCCATATTTCATTAGCCTGGTCCATCATCCATAATTCATCGGCCTCATCCATCATCCAGCTTGTCCATCATCCGTATTTCATTAGCCTAGAACATCATCCATATTTCATTAGCCGAGCCCATCATCCATATTTCATTAGCCTGGTCCATCATCCTTATTTCATTAGCTTGATCCATTATCCATATTTCATTAGCCTGGTCCATCACCCATATTTCATTAGCCTCATCCATCACCCAGCTTGTCCATCATCCATATTTCATTAGCCTAGCCCATCATTCATATTTCATTAGCCTGGTCCATCATCCATATTTCATTAGCCTGGTCCATCATCCATATTTCATTAGCCTCATCCATCATCCAGCTTGTCCATCATCCATATTTCATTAGCCTAGCCCATCATTCATATTTCATTAGCCTGGTCCATCATCCATATTTCATTAGCCTGGTCCATCACCCATATTTCATTAGCCTCATCCATCATCCAGCTTGTCCATCATCCATATTTTATTAGCCTAGCCCATCATCCATATTTCATTTTCCTGGTCCATCATCCATGTTTCATTGATCACATCCATCATCCAGCTTGTCCATCATCCCTATTTCATTAGCTTAGACCATCATCCATATTTCAATAGCCTAGTCCATCATCCATATTTCATTAGCCTTGTCCAACATCCATATTTCATTAGCCTGGTCCATCATCCATATTTCATTAGCCTATTCCATCATCCATATTTCATTAGCCTCATCCATCATCCAGCTTGTCCATCATCCATATTTCAATAGCCTAGCCCATCATTCATATATCATTAGCCTAGTCCATCATCCATATTTCATTAGCCTGATCCATTATCCATATTTCATTAGCCTGGTCCATCACCCATATTTCATTTGCCTCATCCATCATCCAGCTTGTCCATCATCCATATTTCATTAGCCTAGCCCATCATTCATATTTCATTGGCCTGGTCCATCATCCATATTTCATTAGCCTAGTCCATCATCCATATTTCATTAGCTTGGTCCATCATCCATATTTTATTAGCCTAGACCATCATCTAGCCTAGTCCATCATACATATTTCATTAGCCTGGTCCATCATCCATATTTCATTAGCCTCGTCCACCATCCAGCTTGTCCATCATCCATATTTCATTAGCCTGGTCCATCATCCATATTTCATTAGCCTAGTCTATCATCCATATTTCATTAGATTGATGCATTATCCATATTTCATTAGCCTCATCCATCATCCAGCTTGTCCATCATCCATATTTCATTTGCCTAGACCATCATCCATATTTCATTGGCCTAGTCCATCATCCATATTTCGTTAGCCTTGTCCATCATCCATATTTCATCAGCCTGGTCCATAATCCATATTTCATCAGCCTCATCCATCATCCAGCTTGTCCATCATCCATATTTCATTAGCCTTGTCCATCATCCATATTTCATTAGCCTAGTCCATCATCCATATTTCATTAGCTTGGTCCATCATCCATATTTTATTAGCCTAGACCATCATCTAGCCTAGTCCATCATACATATTTCATTAGCCTGGTCCATCATCCATATTTCATTAGCCTCGTCCACCATCCAGCTTGTCCATCATCCATATTTCATTAGCCTGGTCCATCATCCATATTTCATTAGCCTAGTCTATCATCCATATTTCATTAGATTGATGCATTATCCATATTTCATTAGCCTCATCCATCATCCAGCTTGTCCATCATCCATATTTCATTTGCCTAGACCATCATCCATATTTCATTGGCCTAGTCCATCATCCATATTTCGTTAGCCTTGTCCATCATCCATATTTCATCAGCCTGGTCCATAATCCATATTTCATCAGCCTCATCCATCATCCAGCTTGTCCATCATCCATATTTCATTAGCCTTGTCCATCATCCATATTTCATTAGCCTAGTCCATCATCCATATTTCATTACCCTAGACCAATATCTATATCATCTATTTTTTAAATCTAGTTTATAAAGAATTTTGTTTTTATTGTTTATTCACGAAATTGCTACGTGATAAGTCACTAGTTAGTGGAACTGGAGCAAAAAGGTAAATTTATGTTCGTAAATATTCATAAGACTTTTAAGGAAGGATGTAATCAACCATATTCTAGTAACATCTCTGTTTTAACAGCAGTATTACAAAATTATAATTATTTTTTATTTTGGATGCATACTTTTTGACAAGTTGCATATACACATTTTAAAACAAAATTGTGAAATATATGTTCAATAAGTAGATATTTAGTAAATTCTTTGGTGTTTAAAATCGAACAGAATCAATTCTGATAATTCATGAATTTGTATTTAAAAAAATCATAAAAATGTATGAAGTTTCTTTTACTCCTTTTTAAATTATCAAACTACATCATTGAACTTAAAGCTGTTGTTCGATGACACCAGCTCTGAATATTTGTCCAACATCACTCCCAAAAACTTATCAGTGAAGAAGATTTTAAATAAAGAAACGAGGCTTGCTTCTCAGTATAGTAAAATTTTTCGAAATCTCTTTCATTAATTGATTCAACTAAAAACAATGGAAATTTCCTAATGAATGTAAAATTATTGCATTTGGAAAAGTTTAAGTTTTATTCTCAGCTTTAAAAAAAATCCTTGGGTTCAAACATGAACTTAGGATATTGCAATTGCGTGATATAATGGTTCATTTGTAGTTTTTCTAAATCTTTAATATGTAAGAAACATGTGAGAAGAAACAAGCAATGAATAAATGTTTATATAATAATGATAATAATAATAATAATAATAATAATAATAATAACGTGAATTTAGTACAGTGCCTAATCTTTAGAAGCTCTAAGCACTTTACAATATTAGATAATACAACAAAAAACATATACAATGGCAAGATTACAAAAACAAACACCATGAAATTACAAAACAAAAACATGCTGGAAGTAGACACTATTAAGTCTTTAGGTCTGCGAGTTTTGAAAGCATTCTTGTATGAGATCACAGTGTCATTGTGTCTAAGATCTATGGGCAATTCGTTCCACATAGCTAGATCCTGGTAAGGAAACGAACATTGTCCATATGACTTCATTTTAACAGTGGGAACAACGAGAATGCGAGTGTTGAAAGAGGTGTGCAAGTTTCCAGAAGGTTGTACAAAAGGGTGAGGTGAGACAGGAATATTGGACTGGAGCCAGTCAAAACAATGTAGCATGGTGAATAAATTTTGTGTTTGCTTCTGGATAAAACATGTGCCTAGTGAAGGTTACAGAGCAGATGGAGGTGTGCTCAGTTCATTAGACACAAAGGATGTTTCGAGCAGCTGTATTTTTAATTTTTAATGTTCCTTTAGTAGATACTGAGATGAACTTGCAATTAGTGAATTCCAATAGTCAAGTCTTGAAAGTACAAATGAACACACAAATGTCTAATTGGCATCAACCGAAATAAAATTGCGAATCGAGCTGATGCATCTTGACTCCCAATATGATGCCTTGCTTAAATGTTGCTGTAATGAGAGTGTACTCTCAAGAGTGACACCTAGGTTTCATACTGGCTGTGTAAATTTAATGTTTATATTGCTGATACTTATTGTTTGAGGTAAAGGATATGAATGAGAAAGTCACTGCATGGTGATCTGGATGTCTTTGGTTTTATCATCATTTATCTGAAACCTGTTCAATGTCATCCATGATTTCACATTGAAAATGCACCTCTCTATGCCTTCGATGGTAGCCTCAATTTCAGCTGGGTAACTAATGAAGGAGAAGTATTGATAAGATCGGTTAGTGAAGGCAATACTGAATCTAAGCATTCAAGCAACAGAGATGTCAGAATCGGATCAAGTTCAAATGACTTTCGGTTGCTCTTCATCACATTTATATGGTATAACGGTACCAATTGCGCAAGTCCAGGTGGGCGGAGCTTAAGGTGTATGGAACATTGTATTCAGAATTAAAGAACAAAACTAGCTGTGATTGGTGCATTATGTAAGACTTGTACTTTCTGTTTGGCTTAAAAAAAAGTTGAGCCTCTTGGCAACATGTGAGTTTGTGTTAATTTCTATCTAGATCATATTTTGTATTTTTTATGATTTTTTTAAAATATGGTACACATGACTGAAAATGTGCTTGTTGTGACTAGATAACTCTTACCCCTGTCTAGTTCCAGTAGAGTTATCTCTCTTAAATGCAATGGAGTACCTGGTTATGTCATTGTCAAATTGACAATCTAGCATTGTTCTATATGACAGCGTGTGACATGCATGCCCAAGTAGGACAGAAAGTATATTTATTTCACAAAACATTAGCATTGAGGTATATGGAAAAACAATTGGTACCGTGATACCATATGTACCAAATCCATAGATACAGGTTCAAATGCTTGTAAATATTGCCGTGTATATTCTGTATCACAAATGAATGGTAAAGATGAATAGGTTTTTGAAATTGTGTTGTCAAGCTTATCTCTAACAGATTGGACATTGTCACAGAAGAGATCTGCAAACAGGTCCGGAAGGTCGACCGGAGAGAAGGTCGTTGGAAGTGGTGTACATTTATTCCTTGACATTAGCTTGTTCACAAGACCTGCTTGTTGGTTTACTTGTTCGTAATCTCGAAGAGCTCTTTGCAGCTGGAACTTTCAGTGATGTCAGTACTGTAGAAGGCTGAGTTTGCTACAAGAACTATGTAACATTCTTCTTAGCAACTTGATTAATTGATTGACTGATGAAAGCCTATCAGCCTTACGGCGTTCTCTTTTAGCAGTGCAAAGTTGGTTAAAGACTAGTCCTACATGTAAGACCTCGATGCTGATACTATGTTTTGGGTAGCACTAAAGCATAAATAACATGTGATACGCTTTACATTGTAGGAATAGTAAAAGACATGCAAAGACAGGGCAAAGACATATGAGGCGCCATAGCGGAAAAAAAGCTGGCCCAATCAGAACGTTGCCGTTGAAATTTAATGTCACATGTTAAGAATTCCAATTTCACATGTTGTATCAAAAATGCTTGTCCTTGAAGTTCCATTTCCTAGGTCGAGGTTTTAGATTGTATCTGTTGAATTAAACAGTAGTGGTTGAAATTGATATTTTCTATGTCGATGTTTTAGATTGTATTGTTTGAATTACACGGCGGTGGTTGAAATTTCAATGTAATAGGACGAGAATTCCTAATTTATGTATTGGTTCAAAGAGTTTATGTTGAAAGTTCTATGTCACGTGTTGAGTATTTAGATTTCTTCTGTTGAATTACACAGCGCTGGTTGAAAATTCGATGTCCAATGTCGAATTTTTAGATTGTATATTGTGAATTACACGTGGGTTGTTGAAATTTTAACGTCATGTCTCGAAAGTTTCAATTTAACATGTTGAATCATATTGATGGTGCTGAAAGTTCCATTTCGTATGTTGAGTTTTTAGAGTGCATCTTGAATTACACCGCAGTAATTGGACATTTTATTGTTCTTGTCGGATTTTTGATTTTTATGTGGTGAAATGATTTGTTTGTGTTAAAAGTAACATTACGCAATGTCCCCTTTAACAAGTCAAAATAATATCGAGCATTAAGATACATCATTCGTGTATTCAATTTTGAGGCGCCATTACATTTCATGCATTTACAGTTTGAAAGTTATCATTCACAGGTCGAGAATTACTATGAATTTTTTCGCTATTGGTCGCTCTCGTGAACGGACCGCGTTATTTTTAAACAAGGATGATGATTCTCGTTGCTGTGAAATTCAAGAGACGATATCTAAATACTCGCCGTATGTCGTATGAAATGGAACTTTCATCACAAACAGATACATTCAACCATGTGAGTTAGGGATTCTCGACATATTATTTTGAAATTCCAACTACCGCTGTGTAATTCAAAATATACACTGTAAAACTTCGAGATAGGAAATAGAACTTTAAACCAACACTGTATAATTCAACATATAAAACCTAAAATCTCGATCGAGAAAATAGAACTTAAAGGAGATGCAGTTTGATCGTATATGTGATAATGGATTTCTCGACATGCGACATCGAAATTTCAACTGCAGCTCTCTCACTGGACCAGCTTTTGTCCGCTACGGCGCCTTATAAAGACATGCAAAGACGGCACATCGACATTTTAAAATGACAAGATTTATAGGTTACTGCATTTGTACGGGAAAATATGAACGAGTTCTTCTGATGGAATACTGCACGACCTTGGGAGTGCAGTATATCCAACCGACAAAACGAGTTCATGTTTTCCCACACAAATGTAGTTACCTTTTCATTATATGCTCATTTTTCTTATTCTACCTAAGGCTTAATTATATAAACAAAATACACTACAAGAAACAAAGTAACTGAATGTATGCCGTAATCCAAACTAAATACACAAGCGCAGATTCATCATTTCACAACAACAACATTATTAAAGCGCACATATCTCCGCCCAGATAAATTTGAACTTAGTCGCGCGCAAGACCTAACTTTCGAAAGAAAATGGCGTTTTCGTGTACTTAAAATTGAAATTTGGAGTCATATTGTGAATGAATGATCATTGCAACAACTTTTCCATTTGATCTGGAATGAATAGATTCTGGTATTTTTGTCGATTCTACGAAATTTCGTGATTATGGACTTGATTCGTCTGTGCAAATTCTACATGAAATACATCGGACTGAAGCAGTCAGGGAGAAGCGTGTTGGCATCTACAAGTGTGTTTCTGTTCTGTCACTGAATATTTGAAATCATAATGTGGGGAAAATATGAAGTGTTTCATTTGCAATTATCAAAAACGCTATGGAATTTAAAGTTTATTTTATTTTGAGTGCAGTAAGGAGGATGCAATTGCACTTGAAATGTAGTCGAAATTACTGTACAATTTCGAAATGTGTAATCAAGCTTCAGAACCCATGACATGGCTCATGTAATTCGGATTTGCAGAACTAAGAAAGTACATTTTGAGGATATTCAGGATGTAAAACTGTAAGTATATTTTTTGACATTCTTATTACCAGCTAAAGGAGATATTTTATGCCTTGTCACTTGCATGTTATTTGAAGGTACCCAGCAATTTTATGAAATCTGGCTTCTATCACTCAACTAAGTCAAAAACATTGTATCAAAAAAGTTAGCGCGAAATGTAGCAAAGCAGCTGGTATGTGGCGGTCCACGACACATCTGCTTTAGTTCATTCAGAAACAAATTTAATCAACAAAACGTAAAGGGCCTACTACGTGAGTCTACATGATTTGTTTACAAATCAAAAGCGCTGGCGTCTGCGTCCATTGTTTGTTCACAATAGAAAGTAGTTCCTTTATGAGTGCAATATGAATGGTGTACGCGAGGTCAATGTCGTGAAATACTGCACGATTCTTTCAATGCAAAGTTAACGGAGAAATATAATGAAATATAATGAGTACATAATAATAGAAAATACATAATGTTGACTTCAGTTTTATTCAAAATTTAAATGTTTATATTGTACATAATGTTGTTCGTTTTTTTCCAAATGTCTATTTGCACTCACAGTTGTAATGAATTATTGTAAATATTCATAAATGACTTCTGTCAAAAAATATGGAATCTTCTTATCATTATTTGCATCATATTTTATCTCATTTAATAACGAGGGTAGAAGGTCGTGGAAGCACCAAGCTTGTGTTAGATTATCTCTATTCTCATCTGAAATTCAAAATTAGAATTGGCCCAAGTGGTTAGAGCGTCCGCCTAGCATGCGGGGGGTCGCGTGGTTCGAACCACGACCGAGTCATACCAAAGACTTACAAATATGGACCTAGTAGATGCCTCGCTTGGCACTCAGCATTAAGAGCTAGTGTTAGGACTGGTTGAACTGTGTCAGAATAATGTGACTGGATGTGACATCATGCTACATGTCTGCGGCATGATGCCACAGTGCCAGACATCACTATAAACTGCCACCCTGCAGACATCGTAGCGATATGACTGGAAAATTGTTAAAGCTACGTTAAAAATCCAAAACACTCTCTCTCTCTCTCTCTCTCTCTCTCTCTCTCTCTCTCTCTCTCTCACACACACACACACACACACACACTAAAATTTGCCTGCGCCAATTCAATCAGCTAGCGCATTATGACCAGATTATTGCTGTTGCAATACCATCCAATAAATTAAGACCTTTATTTAGATTTTTATGAATGGGCGAAACTTTGCATTAATTAAGGATTTTATTTTCATGTAAAAATGTGCATACGTTTCGAGAATGCGAACACATTATGTAGCATTTACTTGACACTCATATAAATAAAACAAGGCACGAATCCCCGCTGGGTTTACCTAGCAATTTAAACCGAAACATGAAAGACACATTAACTTAAGGGCATGACAGAGAGAAGATAATTTGGTCCGCAAAGTTTGCCGCAAGCACTTTTTCGTGGGTAAGAGTCCTATCGCCTGCAGCTTTTACACGAACCTGACACTCATTATTGTTTTAAATATAAATTTGTGTTAGACCGTGGTCGTATATGTATTAAGTTCTGTCTTTTCACTTTTAATGGTGGTATTAAAACTTGGAGTAGTCTCCGTCACAGACAAGAAAAATTATACTAATACTTAATCTATTTATTTAAAATCTGTGCCAAAAATCTTTTCTTAAAGTCGTTCAATATCATTTAAATTTATCACGTATCGAAAGACACAACCCCTTGGATAATCCAGAAGTTTTTATGGAGCTAGGTTTTACTACAACTAAGCAAAATATTTTTTTGTTGTTGCATACTTCAGTGTCTGAGCTCGTGACTAGGTGAGTAAATGGTTACAACTAACCCTTTCATACGAGTCTCACACACCTGAACCAGTCTAACGTTTAAAGTTTATGTATTCCATGTCGTATATACAATTGATTTTACTACTTTATCTTACTATGATATTCACTTGAAGTGGCATCTAAAGTGAAGAAAACAACTTCTTCCGATGTTTCGAACATTATGCCTTTTTATATTCACTGAACACTCTTCTATATGGTGATACATTGTTCTCCTATGAAGCAATAATCATATACATATTTTATATTTACAAAAAAAAGAAAAAGATTTAACGTAATTCTTCTCAGACACCACATTTACATCCACGCCTTTACAAATTTAGTAAACACTGCCTACACTCTTGAGTCATTCCTTACGAAAACAGGTATTTTTACATCAAAATAACTTTTTTCCTATCCATTTCCTTCAATCCTTTTCTCCCAGTCATTCTTACTTTCGATTATTTTGGCTTTCTCTATTTTTCTTGTTATAATACAACTGTATGGTTTAATCAACTGATTATAAATTTTCATTACCTTAAAACTGACCTTTCAACCATTGTACTATGATACATCCTTTCAACCATTGTACTATGATATATCCTTTCAACCATTGTACTATGATATATCCTTTCAACCATTGTACTATGATATATTCTTTCAACCATTGTACTATGATATATCCTTTGAACCATTGCACTGTGATATATCCTTTCAACCACTGTACTATGCTATATCCTTTCATCCATTGTACTATGATATATCCTTTCAACCATTGTACTATGATATATCCTTTCATCCATTGTACTATGATATATCCTTTCATCCATTGTACTATGATATATCCTTTCAACCATTGTACTATGATATATCCTTTCATCCATTGTACTATGATATATCCTTTCAACCATTGTACTATGATATATCCTTTCATCCATTGTACTATGATATATCCTTTCAACCATTGTACTATGATATATCCTTTCATCCATTGTACTATGATATATCCTTTCATCCATTGTACTATGATATATCCTTTCAACCATTGTACTATGATATATCCTTTCAACCATTGTACTATGATATATTCTTTCAACCATTGTACTATGATATATCCTTTGAACCATTGCACTGTGATATATCCTTTCAACCACTGTACTATGCTATATCCTTTCATCCATTGTACTATGATATATCCTTTCAACCATTGTACTATGATATATCCTTTCAACCATTGTACCATGATATATCCTTTCAACCATTGTACTATGATATATCCTTTCAACCATTGTACTATGATATATCCCTTCATCCATTGTACTATGATATATCCGACACAGCTTACATTGGTTTATATCTTAAAGAATTGAAGCCAATGGCGTTTGTTTTGATCTTTAATTTCTCGTTTTGTACTTGTTGCAGATACTATTTATACAAATTATGATACCAAAAACTGAAGACAACCAGGGAAAAAAACGAAGAAAATCACCGACTTGGGCTGAATGAGTGCTAATCGACATGTTTGTGTTGGAGTCTAGAAGATACCCGTGACATTAAAAATCTTGGAACCTAGTTAGTACCCAAGACTGTAATAATACTGGAGTCTTGTTGGTATCCATGACTGTAGTAATAATGTAGTCTATTAGGTAATTCTTGAGCCTAGTTGTTACACAGGGCTGTAGTGATACTAGAGTCTAGTTGTTACACAGGGCTGTAGTGATACTAGAGTCTAGTTGTTACACAGGGTTGTAGTGATACTAGAGTCTAGTTGTTACACAGGGCTGTAGTGATACTAGAGTCTAGTTGTTACACAGGGCTGTAGTGATACTAGAATCTAGTTGTTACACAGGGCTGTAGTGATACTAGAGTCTAGTTGGTACCCAGCACTGCAGTAATACTAGAGCCGAGTTGGTATCCAGGACTGCAGTATAGTGATACTAGAGTCTAGTTGGTACCCAGCACTGCAGTAATACTAGAGCCGAGTTGGTATCCAGGACTGCAGTATGACTAGAGCCGAGTTGGTGCCCAGTACTGCAGTAATACTAGAACCAAGTTGGTACCCAGGACTGCAGTAATACTAGAGCCGAGTTGGTACCCAGGTATGTAGTGATACTAGAGTCTATTCGGTACCCAGTACTGCAGTAATACTAAAACCGAGTTGGTACCCAGGACTGTAGTAATACTAGAGCCTAGTTGGTACCCAAGATTCTAGTAATACAGACCAATTGAGTCGCCATTGATATATCAAGGAGCAAGTGATATTCAGAAAGGGTATTTTCGCCACTTAAAACCAGTTTCACACAATCAAGGTATCTGTACATGAAAAAACAATAAAACAAAATGGCGTATGAAACAAACAGTTGATCAAGAAACTACAAAAGTATAAAACCTTGATATAAACTTCTTTCATTGGCTAATATTGAAATATTAAAATGAAGATACCAAGTAAGAGCTTACGTTGATGTATAATTCAATGCTACCATTTTCTTTTTACAACCTAGACGAAATGGAGAAATCGTTAAAACTCTTAATGTTGAATGCCTCTTATCTTTAAAATTTTAATGCCTACATGGTAGTGACAATATTTCTTTGGTAGCATATCAACACAATTGTCAGGATTAAAACAACATAATAATTAATAATTTTAAATTCACTTTGATCTTAGCTGATATGATTAGCTTTGTACAAGATGAAAGCAACATTATATTTGACAAAGCATCTAAGAACTCCCTACGTTATATCTCTTTAAGAGTCTTTAAGACGATTCGTCATGTCTTAGATTATTGCACATGTGAGTTATAACAACAACTGGTTGAAATTAAAGCTTTAAATGACTTTTTCACGATCTATATACGGTATTCCAGGGTCAGCAACTCCACCATTTAAGACGTTGGTAGAAACACTCCGACCGATTACATCATACATCAAAATACAGACAGATACATATGTCTGCGTGTAACATTCACGTGGGACAATGGATTCCTTTCCCCTGCTATTTCACTGAAAACTTTTATCAAGGTACAGGTCACTCCTATTATAAAATGCTCGTCTTGATTCATGCATATTTTGGGACATCCTGAAACGTCGATTTGTCCGGCAACACTCGTTTCTTTGCTCGAGTTACTACACTAGTTCAAGCTATCTGGAGGAACGTAATGACCTGTTGCAATAATACTCTTGTTTACAAAGAGACAGGATTCTTAGCCAAGCGGTGAATGGTGCAGACTACCTCCAGAGGAGTGTGATGTTTGGATGCAAAGTAAGCTCCACATATTTACCATTCAGTTTATTCTTAATATTCAATATACACGTTATCTTTCTTAAAAGCCACTTTCTGATCAGTTGTTTGATTTTCTATGTGCCCTTACCAACAGAAACATTAGAATGTTTTGTTTTCATTTTTAATTTAATTCAGTTAGTATACTTTTGTTTTCCTTTATACAGATGTGCGGCGTGCGTTTGTTTAAAATGGGCGTGTGCACTGTATGTTCTTCAAATATCATCAAATATAATTTTTGAGGTCAATTTATTCAAAAGGAACAGTCATTTTAATGACTCACTGCCTTGTAAATTTTATGTGACAGAAACTGAATTTATGAAGTAATTTTAATAATCATTTTGACCTCACTGTCGTCATCATATTAATCAGCAACTACTTTATATAAAGCAGACTCTCGCCGTTACAATTCATTATTAACTCTGCGTTTTGTTTTGTATTATTTATCCGTTTTCGTTTGTTTTGGGACAAGAAAATGATGAGGGAAGTGAAGTCTATTATTCCTCTTTCGATTTGCTTGGTACTCATGGGAATACATTTCACTGTAGCCGAACTAATATATCTAGATCCAGCTAGAGTTACTGATCTTCACAATGACTACCGAAGGAAAGAACCAGCGGCCAACATGAAACAACTGGTAACACGCACGCACATACATGCGCATACACAAACACACCCAGAGACAAGGACTGAGAATGCAAACAGCCGCACAAACTTTTTTGGGACTGCAAGGTGGGGAAACCTTTCATGAAATTCGGAGTATTGTGACACAAAAACTATTGGCAGCATGTATTTTTCGTATCGAAAATCGCAAGCGTAGTTCTTCAATCTTGAGATGATGAAATCCAGCATATTGATGAAAATTATACACTAATTAGGTGGACACTTATCGAAATCTGACATGTTTTATTTATCTATCATGTTTTATTTATTTATCTATTTTCGGATGTCATTAAAATGTAAAGTAAAAACAAAATTAAATTGGCATGGTATATATCCAGTGTCTCTCTGTTTCTGTTCCTAAATATTCCCATTCAACTAAGATACATGACGTTTCTGATGGATAAGAACTCTTTATTGCTTTGTTCGCTTACGTTGTTATCTCCCTTGTCCAGTGGTAAAGTATTGCATATATTTAACTATTCTTGCAGTGCATATTGTTTTCATACATGAATGACACGTATATTTCTGTCAAATGTATCATAGGAATGGAACGGTTACCTACAGGGGCGTGCGGCGGAGTGGTCAGAGAACTGTTTCTGGGATCACCAGAACAAGGGGCTAGGGGAGAATCTAGCCTACCGCTGGACCACGGGTCAACAGCAGCCTGTAGAAGAGGTTGTCAGAGATTCTCTCAAGTCCTGGTATGACGAGAAGTATCAATGGCAATGGTCAAAACACTGTGGATCTGCCTGTCATTATACTGCGGTACATACATACATACATACATACATACATACATACATACATACATACATACATACATACATACATACATACATACATAGTGAAGCATACAGACAAGTACAGACAGTTGGTATTGATCCTGTTATTTTTGGATCAGTGTATAAATATGTATGATCGGAATGTTCGGAATCTAGTTCTGATTAATCATATACTGAAATAAAAAATTAAATGCTAACAATTTTAACAGCTCTAATTATATATTTGCTGATTTTAACGCCAGAACTGCTAATTTATCAGATAATGGTAATTACTTTCTTGATATTAAACAAGCCGGAAAAAAATCAGTGTCGATAATGATACAACAAATTAAACAGAGAGGGCATAGCTTCCAGATAATTATATCATAAAACATGTCAACCAGGTCCGCTATTCACAAAATAGAAATGAGTATGGTATGGATTCATTGAATTTTGAACAAATAATATGCATATTTGTAACGGAAGATTGGATTTTGACCAGGGATTTGGAAAATACACATACAGTGACGAGAGCCTAATTTCTCGTTTAGGTATGACATTCAGTGGCTTCAAATTTCTACGCAATTTTGAAATGAGAGAAAGAGTGTGTGTGTGTGTGTGTGTGTGCGTGTGTCTGTGTGAGAGAGAGAGATTTTGATTTTTAACGTAGCTTTAAAAAATTTCAGTCTTGCCATACGACGTCTGCATTTTGGCAGTTTATAGTGACGTCTAGCACTTGGGCATCATACTGCAGACATATAGCATGATGTCCCACCCAATCACATTATTCTGACACATGTCCGACCAGTCCTTATACTTACCTCTTAATGCTGAGCGCCTAGCGATGCAGCAGTTAGTACAATTTTTATACCGAACCCGCGACCTCCCGCTTCTGAGGCGGACGCTCTAACCACTAGGCCACTTGGGCTGTCTTTGAAGTATTTGATTTTACTCCATTGTTTTTGGGATGTTCATTAAGTCTTATCGTATATGCGAAATAGCAACATCTACTTGATGTTACTGAGGCCCCGTGTGGCCGAGTGGTCTAAAGTGCTCACGGTTACGGACCACTGCCATCTCACCGCTGTCTGCGTGGGTTCGAGTCTCTGGCTCGGCCAATGTGGGTATGTGAGAAAGCTTGCCGGTAGCTTCTCGTGGATCGGTGGTTCTTTTCGGGTTTTCACGGGTTTTTCCTCCACTATTAATACTGGCCGCCATGTATAGCCTATCTTGTGCTGAAAAATGACGTTAAATCCTACAACAACAATTTGATGTTAATAGTAGAGAAGAAGAAAAAAATTGCATGAACCTATGCATATATATATAACACGGGTTGATGAAAATAGAATCATAAAAAATATAATTAATATTTTAATTAGTTCTGCTGAGTCGACCGTTTTTTTCTTCATAAAAGGCATATGCTTGAACGTTCTACAGATTAATACTCTTTTATTTTCTCCTGTGAAAAAAGTGTAAGACAGGGGGAAAATTATCTCCAATATTGTTTCCTTGTTCCCGAAAATATTCATCATAATCATCAGTCCCGTAGTCTGGTAGACGGTTGGGGCACTGCACAAGACCGAACATTCAGCTTCCTCCATTCCTCTCTATTTTCCGTCTTTCTCAGTTAGTCGCTCAGTGTCAAGTCTGTCCACTCTCGAATGTTTTCTTCCCACCTCTTTCTCTGCCTGCCTCTCTTTCTTCTTCCTTGTACAGTGCCTTGCAGGATTGTCTTGGCAAGTCCTGATGATCGTGAGACATGCCTACCACTGCAGTTTACGTTTATTTCACTGTGATCAGGGGATCTTGGTGAAGCCCAATGGCTTGTCTGATCGTTTGCCGTATTTCTTCATTGGTGATGCGGTCTTTGTATGTGATGCCGAGGATCTTTCGGAAACATATCATCTCTGTGGCTTGTATCCTTTTCTCTAAGTTAGCTGTTATGGTCCATGATTCGCAGGCGTAGAGAAATATGGAGATCACCAGTGAGTGCATCAGTCTGACCTTTGAACTGAGTGCGATATTCTTGTCTTCCAGATTGGCTTCAGTTTAGTCATTGCTGCTGTTGTCTGTGCAATCCTGGAGAGTACTTCAGGCTTTGATCCTTCATCTGTTACCGTTACCCCCAAATACTTGAAGCTGTAGACTGTTTCTAGCTTCGTACCTTGGACCCTGATGTCAGTGTTGATGCCCTTGGTGTCGTTGGTCATCATTTTTGTCTTTCTGCACTGATTTCCATGCCATAGGCTGCATATATTTTGTCGAGGCTCTTTACAAAGCTAGCTAGTTCTTGCTCCTGTCCATCAGTTACGTCGACAAAACGTAAGTTGGTGACTTCTTCCACCGATGCTGACAGTCCCTTCATGCTTTTCAGGCGCGCCAGCCACGATTCTCTCCAGAAAGATATTGAATAGTGTGCGAGAGAGCAGACAGCCTTGTCTGACTCCGATTGTCGTTCTGAACATGTCCCCTATGCTGCCGTTGAGGTATACTGCACTGTTGGCCTTGTCATAGAGGTGCTCTATTACTGTGATGAGGTTGTCATTGATGTTGTACAGTCTCATGGTTGCCCACAAGGCTGCATACCCTACCCTGTCAAATGCCTTCTTGAAATCCACGAAGACGTTGTACAGATCTTGCTGGTGTTGGAGGTACTTCTCGCACAATATCCTGAGGTCGAAGATCTGCTCTGTTAATCTGCGCCCTGCTCTGAAACCTTCCTGCTCCTCGGCAATGATCTTTTCAGCCTGCGGCTTTAGTCTGTTCAGTGGTATCTTCAACATGACTTTGCTTGGATAGCTTATAAGACTGATTGTACGGTGGTTTTGACACTGTTGCAAGTTGTCTTTCTTGGGGAGGGTGATGATCAGTGATTGGGTCCACGGCGACGGCCATACTCCCGTTTGACAGATCTTGTTGCAGATGTCTGTTACGGCGCTAATTACTGCGTCTCTCCCAGCTTAGACCAGTTCTCCTGGGATGTTTTCCACTCCTGCTGACTTCCTCTTTTTCAGCGATCTCACTGCGGCTTCTACTTCTTCACGTAGGCTATCATAGAATCGTTTTTATTATCATTGTGTGTAGACGTTACGATGTACGCTCTGAACATAGCGATTCTATAAATATGTTATGTTTATGAATATATTAAATGTTATCTGTATAAATATATTAAATGTTATCTGTATAAATATATTAAATGTTATCTTTATAAATATATTAAATGTTATCTTTATAAATATATTAAATGTTATCTTTATAAATATATTAAATGTTATCTTTATAAATATATTAAATGTTATGTTTATACTTTTCTGCTTTTATACACTGATGACACCATGTGTTGTAGTTAATCATGCTGACATGCAATATATCCATGATAAATTTAGTAGATATTGCGATAACTGGAAACATGTAATCACTACATAGAAAATAAACATTATTGTACTTGGTTCCCAAAAATGATAGCAAATTTAATTACAAGTTGCATGATAAACTACTGGGTTAGGTTAATTAGTTGTTATGAAGTAAAAATTACCCCATCATTCGTTGTCTGTATTATACAAATATTTGTGTCACCCCTGATGAAAATAAATGGATACAAGAAGTAAAATATATATTAGATGATGCCCGGTTTAGCTACACATGGACAAAGCAGAATGGTGTGTGTCAGATAAATGGCTAACAAAGACGGTAGAACTACGACTAAAAGATCAATGCAGAGAAGTGTGGGCGGCTAACATTAATACGTCATCAAAAGCTCTTATATATATATATATATATATATATATATATATATATATATATATATATATATATATATATATATATATATATATATATATATATATATATATATATATATATATATATATATATATATATGTGTGTGTGTGTGTGTGTGTGTGTGTGTGTGTGTGTGTGTGTCTATACATTACAAATAAGATGGCTTTTGCACCCATGGCGCAATAATACGCATATATAAACATTTTCGCGACCGTGTGCAGTTCATTCTAGATCAATTATTAATTTTCACACATTAATTATTAGTGGCGTAGGAAAATAACAATAAAAAGTATTAATAATCCCAGTTGTTTTTTAAATGAATTGAATATGGTACACATTTTCATCGCAATCCTTTCTGCTTTCTGTTCCCCTCCCCCTCTCATGCATAACGGACAAACTACGCAGAAATGAGAAGTGAGAGAGAAAAGGAATTCGGGCTGGATCACAGAGGTTCGTTACAAAGTCAGACAATTAGGAGCATCCGTCAATGAATCAAGGGATGGGGTTGTCGTCGTTGTTGTTGTTGTTGTAGGGTTTAACGCCATTTTTCAGCACACGACAGGCTATACGTGGCGGCCAGTATTAATGGTGGAGGAAGAACCCGGGAAAACCCCGGAAAGAACCACCGAGAAGCTACCGGCAAGCTTTCTCACATACCAACATTAGCCGAATCTGAGACTCGAACTTACGCAGACAGAGGTGAGATGGCAGTGATCCGTATCGGAGAGCGCTTTAGACCACTCGGCCACTCGGAGCCCCGATGAGGGTGGTGGTGGTATAATCTGTGCAATATAACATTGGTTCGTTACAAAGAAAATTAGGAGCATCCCTCAGTGTATCAAGGGTTGGGAGGGGGGTCTAACCTGTAACAATATAACATTGTTATATTGTTATATTGTTACAGGTTAGACCCGCCCCATCCCTTGATTCATTGATGGATACTCCTAATTTTCTTTGCAATCATTTCTACTTTCTGTTCCCCCCTCCCCAATGCATAACGGACAAACTACGCAGAAATGAGGAGTGAGAGAGAAAAGAAATTTGGGCTGGATCACATAGGTTTGATACAAAAAATTTAGGAGTATCCGTCAATGAATCAAGGGGTGGGGCGTCTAACCTGTAATAATATAACATTGTTATATTGTTACAGGTTAGACCCCCCCCCCTGCATTGAATCATTGACGGATACTTCTAATTTTCTTTGTAACCAACCCCTGTGGGCTGGATTAAAACCTGGAAATAGAAATTACACCGAGCAGCCTACAATAATATGGTTCGTCGTATCGGTATGAGTGCGATTTCCTTGGGATTTATCTACAGTGTTTATCAATGATACAAAGTTGCAAATCATGTCGACATTATACGGTAAATTTCTCAGTTACGTGGTACAATAGTGTGATGTATTTAATGTTTTGTTGTTGTTGTTGTTTCTTAAACATATCATAATGTTCTAAAAATTGATTATTATTAATTAAATATGAAAATATCTAAAAGACTCTCTCTCCCTCTGGACCATCGTAGCGATATACGGGCTAAAGTCTATAAATGACAAGCGTAGAAGATTTTCGTTTCTGTCATCTTGGACTTATGAATGATGGTAAAAGTTAGGTCAAACCGAGAGAGAGAGAGAGAGAGAGAGAGAGAGATTTATGTGCTGTGGTACTGTTACTAACGCAGAATAATGACTTAGATCAACTGTAAATTTTGTTTAGTTTCTATTCCACATTAATTTCCATGCGCAGGTAAGTGAATGGCTTAGCGTTCATGTGAATGGCTTAGCTGACCATGTGTTTATAGCGCTCTACTTTCTTCATTAAAACCATCTTTCATGTTTAAAACGTAAGCGTGTATTATATTGATTTAACGTGAAGAAAATAGAAATTAAAACAAGAAAACAATTAATTTAATAATATGCAAAGGTGATTGTGAATAACCACAAAAGGCATAGAACTACATTTGGTAACGAACACACTCGGGGATGTGAGGAGTTCATGCACTCGGTCAATACACAGCTGCCTGTAGTAAATCTTAACTCTGTTCAAAAGGCAAATATTTTATTTGTATGTCTTATAAATAAAAAAAAATTATAGTATGTACGCTGTATGAATGATGTACCACTCGATGTATAAAGTTTTCATTAAAAGAAAACTCGGCAAGCCTCGCTTCCTTTCAATTAAAAATATATACATCTCGTGGTATGTAACTGATATATCGAACCATATTGTACGCTGAGTCGTAAGATTTAGGCGAGGAATGTCATTATCTATTTTTATTTTTTCGTGATGAAAGACACATTTATGCATCATTGTTACATTTTCAGGACTAAGGGTTATTCATATAATTAATTAATTAATTAATTAATTAATTAATTAATATGACCCCTGAACAATAATTGCAGGTTCCTAGATTGTGTTTCCCGAATTTTCTAACCCCTTTTAAGCATTTTATGTTATAATATCACACGCTGTATTCATATATTGTAAACTTTACAACCTTAATGTGGTAATTCTTTGTCTTGTCTTGAAGACATATACAATACCTACTTCACCTTCTGACACTGAGTATTGTGTCAATCTGTATGATTGATGACTAAGGTACCAAATGATATGCACCCCTTTTGTTCCGTGGGCACGGTATCATTCTATTTATAAGACAGACTGTCCTAAATCTGGATAGAAGCCTGCTGTTAGACTGTATATCGGTTTTTTTATCCCTTGCAGATGGTATGGGCAAACACGGCAAAAATTGGTTGTGCTCTAAGCCGATGTCCAGATCTAAGACGCAAAACAGGACGGCCGGTAAATAATGCCACTTACCTGGTCTGTTTCTATGATCCGCCGTGAGTATATTTTCTGATATCATGCTTTTAATGTCAATTTACTGCATCTTATAATTATCTGTATCCATTGTGTGCGTGTGTGTGTGTGTGTGTGTGTGTGTGTGTGTGCGCGCGCGTGTGTGTGTGCGTGTGTATGTATGTGTGAACCTTCAATAACCACTATAAAAGGGAATATAACTTTTCTGCTAACTCAAGTCTAACAATATGCATGAGATGACGTACGCATACAAATTATTCATTGTGGCGGATTAGCAAAAACCTTAATGGGAGATATATAAAGGTAGAAAGATATTCTGGCATAATTTTAGATATACATAAAAGTTATGAAAATAAATAAATAAAAAATACGCCTGTGATTATTTTGAGTGGAACCAGAATAACTTATATATCTAAGTTATACTTAATTTAGTCAATGTGTTGACATTTGTGTTATTTAGTAACTCACCCAGTTTTCATGTACTGCCAATTTCGTAGTAGTTCCAGTATATTGTTTACGTTTTGGTAGCAAAATATTGTCATTGACGTGTATCACTTATGTATCGTTAGACACAAAGTTCAATGGAAAATAATTCGACGTGACGAATTTTATTAAATTTGTTATGTATTTTTGTGGCATACCTATTAAAAAGGGTTCAAAATTGACATACATTTTTTAATATCTGATAAGTTGTACCTTTAGAGGAATAAAAACAGTAGAATGCCAAGTTTGTATGTGGTGATAGTTCAGTCTCATGGTGACTCTAAAGTATCAGAATTGTCTGAATATCATTTCTGTTATATTTAACGAAAATAACATGATTGAAAGATTTTCACCCATTCTTATTCTACACTGACAAGTAATTAAATCAGATAATTCCTTATTTATATGCGCACATGACTTAAATTTTAGCATACAGATTTTTGTATAGATAATCAGCCAATTAAAATAATTTAAAACTATTCTTTCTCAAAATTTTGCCCTCCATACAGTGTGGAATATCTTTTCAAATCAGATTTTTCTTTAAAGTACCGGTTGTCTCTAAAAAGTCTGTAAGTCTTGCATTTAAAATAGATGTCAATGATCTTAGAATCGAAAACAACTGAATAGTGTAATAGGTTCATTGGTAAGAGAGAAAAGTTATTTTACCCCCTTTATGTTTGATACGTTGGATGTGGCAATCCCATGACGCAAGACTCTGGGATAATGCGATAATCTACAACTGGATTAAAAAAGGAAGTATATAAATGTAGAAAAATGGGCGAAGTAGACTCTATATATTCTCGTTTGCATATTTGCAATTTCAGTGGACCCGTCTCGTGAGAACACGATTCTCTGGTTCGTTCTTTATGTATCCTATAATTCTATACAATTGTTTTTTGGTGCCTTGAAGTTTGTCTAAGTTACACTCACGAAAAGGTGCTTCCGTTCCTTTCATTGATCTCAGTGAACTAGCCCAGTTAAATCTCAGTTATATTCATGTTGTGCGTGCATCTATGTTTTAATTCCGTAACATTATTTAAATACCGTAAATTAACAGTGTTTTTTTTTTTGTTTGCCGGAAACATGTTTTCCTGTTTCAAAGCTTACTACGTAGGCCAGAAGATACGTCTTAACTGGAGAGGTCGCACAGCATGTTAAGCACTTGGAGTCTGCCAGAAGGATAGAATCAGAAAAGAAAATCTTTCTTTGATATAGTTTTCAAACCAACGACTGAATGTTACATCGAGGTCAACCACATCTCTCATTAAACACGTATTCTCTGTTCCAGGGGCAATTTCATCGGCGAATATCCATACATTAACGGCGAGAAATGCTCAAAATGTGGAAAGGAAGCTATCTGTAATAATGGCCTCTGCGCCTTCGGCAAGGGACCTGGTGCAACCAATCGTAAGTCTAAAAATCGCCACCTACTGAGGAAAATGTGACTAAAACCGAAATGTCCTTGTTCAGGAAATTACTAGCCACTCATTCCAATTTGTATTTTTCTTCAGGGAAGTGTTACATCGTGTGTATATGAAATTATTTCCGGCCCATAATTTCTCTGAAGATGTTTTTGATCTTTTAGTATTAACTCTGTTACAGTCCACTTTGTCATTTTGTTGTATGCCAATTGTCCCATTAAAAACGAAACTGACTGACCCCACAATTGTTTCAAAATCAGTCATGACTTCGTAATTTATCTGAAACGATCGTTAAAAAAAAAAAAACGCTATTCACTTGTCCAGAAATTAGAATACTGTGTGACTGGTTGGCAGATGACTATGTCTAAGTCAAACTAGTTCTAAAATTCTAAAATAACCTTTTGCATTTCCATATATATATATATATATATATATATATATATATATATATATATATATATATATATATATATATATATATATATATATATATATATATATATATATATAATTGAGAAGATTCGGTTTTGCCTGTATTCTACACACAACTTTTTATTTCATTCTTAACCTTTCGGTATTCTCAGATAAATCCAACTCTTTAATTTAAAAAAAATCACAGTGATGCAATTAAGTTTTATACCTTGCTCTTGAATTTTGTTTCTTTTTTGCTTTGTTATATTCCTCACTACGTGAAAGTCATGTTTTGCTTCATGCTGTTTCGTCTTCTCTTCTCCAGCCTAAACGTTTGGACAGTTCGGACAGAAAAGGAATGCACCCATGGTCATAGTGCAACTTTTCCCCCACCCCACCCCAATAAATAAATCCAATGAGCATGGTATACCAGGACACCATCCCTATTAAATTTTCAGACTACATAATTAAATTCGCGGTCAAATTGCGAAAAAATATTATCTATATTAAATAAGGATAAGATTAAAATCAGACTTTTGAAATAAAAAAGTTTTCTTGCTGTTGTATTTTCACATTTAATGATGTTTTTCAGGGGCTCATAATATAAATTTCCAATAGTGGAGCTTTGGGACTGAATTACAAATATTTGTTCATACAGTTTAGTAACTATGGAGTCCCACTTATTTAGACTATACTTTCACGACGACGAAAATCAAAAAGTAGGCTGATGATGATATGAACGCTTCTGAAGTAATAAATGTCCGATGATGATGATGATTATACTGACGACGACGACGATGATGATGATGATTATGATTATTATTATTATTATTATTATTATTATTATTAAATTTTATTTAGGCTCCAATGGGACTACCGCTGTTCAAGGCAATATACCACAAATAAGTGAACCCACCGAGAAACCAAAGTTTCTAGAGCCGTGGAAGACAATAAAAGTCTGGCATGGGTTTGGAAGGATGAACGGGACCCTTGTACCTGAACATCCAACAATGGAGGATACCAAGAGTCAAAACACAGATATTGTAATACTAAGAAATTCCAATTTTAATAAGAAAAGTACTCTGATTGGAACAACGGCCAGAAACGAAACTAAAGGAAACAACGAAACCCCTGACCGAAAGACATCTATCACAGGAATTGACCCCATGTATCTGCGTAAGACAGGTGCCAAACAAGTTTGGATAAGAACAAATATCACATGGATACACCATGGCAAAATGCATTCAGCACCGTAAACGTGTTTATTATTGAACAGTGTAATGGAACAGTATGAATTATTTGGACAAGTATATCGCAAAGTACGAATTATTTGGACAAGTATATCATGTGTGTGTGATTTAGATTTTTTACGTAGCTTTACAAAATTTTAGTCATATCGCTACGATGTCTGCAGTGTGACAGTTTATAGTGATGTTTAGCACTAGGGCATCATGCCGTAGACATGTAGCATCATGTCCCACCCAGTCATATTATCCTGACACCAGACCGACCAGTCCTAACACTAACCTGTTACTGTTGAGTGCCAAGCAAGGTAGCTGCTAGTACCATTTTTAAAAGTCTTTGATATGGCTTGGCCGGGGTTCGAACCCACGACCTCCCGCATCCGACAAGTATATCGTACAATACGAATTATTTGGACAAGGATATCGTACAGTTCCGTACAATTATAAAATGACAAGCTGAAATATCAATAGTCGTCGGGAAGAAACGCAAAACATCAGCGAATCCTAATTCCTCTGAACTCACACCGATCTTATTTATTAAAAGAAAATGCACATACCTAAAAGTCACGTACCTAAAAGACGTATTCCTAAGGTACCCAAAATACGCATACGCAAAATACTCATACCTAAAAGACACATGTCTAAAAGATGTATACCTCAAATACACATACCTAAAATACGCAGGCACAAAATACGCACTTAACATACACATACCTCAAAGACGTATACCTAAAAGACGCATACCTAAAAGACGTATACCTATAGCCTTCTTGAATGAGAACTGTTCTAACTTTATTGTGCTTCATTAAACAAAGCTTAAATGGTTCTGTATCTGACTGATTTATTGACACCAGGTTCTGCGATAAGATGTGTGTGTGTGTGTGTGTGTGTGTGTGTGTGTGTGTGATTTGGATTTTAACGAAGCTTGAAGAATATTTTTAGTCATATCGCTACGATGTCTGGCGCGTGGCAGTTTATGCTGATGTCTTGCACTGGGGCATCATGTCGTAGACATGTAGCACCATGTCCCACTCAGTCTCATTATTATTCTATTTTTTTTTTAAAATATGATTTTATGCCATTTTGTTCAGTGGAGGACGGATAAAAATGGCTACATGCATGTTAAGTAACGTATAGCACAGTTGAGTCAAATTTGTCAATGTACACGACCCTCTTCTGTCCGTTTTTTAGTCTGTTTTTAAAGGGGATCTACTGCATAACCTTTCAAAGTTTTTACTTTGCTTTCATTTTTTCTGTTGGATTCGAAATCTTGAAACAATTTAAATTAAGCTTGTATCCAATTTAATAAGGCTGAAAACTGCATTTAAAGACAGACAAATCCATGATGTCTCGATGGTTTCGTGGAATGGAAAGCTGACTATCAGTAAAGGCATAGAGATAATACTGAATTAATATTCGTCAATCATTAGGAACATCGTTTTTATTATTTATTTGTTCTATTCATTTTCGATTTTTATAAATTTATTATTATTTCTACATTAATTATTCAATAGCAGTCGTTACCAGCGTCAACAGATGTTTATTTTCATGCCGGTGGGTTTGAAAGGACACTTTCATGTATAATGTCTTTTAGTTTAAACAAGTGCATTTCCGTTTGGATGCTGCGCATGTTTTCTAAGTTTATTAAGTATGATCCATTTGAATTACGCATGTCAAGCGTTTCAGTGACGTGTAGTGCGCAATGTAAAAGTGAGTGGGGGGTGGAAGAATTTATCCTGCTCATCGTTCTTCAATACAACAACACAATTTTATGAGTAGGTTGGTGGGATGATAATCTTGTGTGTGGGTGGGTGGGGGGGGGGGAGAGGGCATGTAAGAGCATTTATACATATACCCAATTCTCACCCACATTGCAGAGAGAGATATTTGAGGAAATGGAGACAACATTTACTAATTTCCAAGGTCTCCTAATTTACCCGCGAATTTGTCAATTCAAAATTGCTAGGTTACTAGTTTTTCTATGTTAAAAAGAAGACTGTATCCAGAACGCCATGAAAGGTGATATACGAAAAACCTATTAAATTTACTGCTAAAGAGAACTAAATTCTGAAGAGTTGTCCCAAAAGGTACAACTTAAAACAAAAACATACCGATAGAACTTGAAACATTCTCTACAACGTTGATTCCATAAACAGTGAGTGTTGCTGATTATTTTCTAGGTGACATTTTGGTAGTAAACAGTGTCCAAGATAAACATGTATCCATACTTAACGATAAACCAAGAAAAATACGTACTGTCTCCCCTCTATTTGTAAACACGATCAGAAAATCGAGTCCCCAGGGAGTTTGAGAAAAAACGCATTTCCTAAGAACATACAACGGTTGATGACCCAGGCTGGTTCGATGGTAGGATTCGAACCCGCAACATTTCAGTCGTGAGTCCGGCAGCTAACCACTGAGCCATCGCGGCTCCCTGAAAAAATGTATTAAGTGAATGGAAATATTTATCAGACTTGTTCCTTCTCAGATGCATTGATTAGTTTTAATGGTACTGTTTATTAATTTCAAACATTCGCGTCGATAACAGGTGGACAATAGTCTGATGGATGTGCTTGTAATGCTTTTAGTGGCATTCAGTCTATAACCGAGACAATGGTCTACCGATACATTGGTCAACCGATACAATGGTCTACTGATACATTGGTCTACCGATGCAGTCATATTATCCTGACACCAGACCGACCAGTCCTCAAACTAACCTCTTAATGCTGAGCATCTAGCGAGACAGCTGTTAGGACCAGTTTTATAAGTCTTTGATATGGCTCGGCTGGGGGTTCGAACCCGCGACCTCCCGCATCTGAGGCAGGCGCTCTAACTTCTAGGCCACCGGAGCGGTCGATACGGAAATAAACTCAAGCTTTCTAACAACTATTTAAAACTTCAAGTCACTTTTAGCCAACTGTAATTTTGTGGCATATCAGGAATGGATTGAAGCATGTAACAAGTATGGACAGATGTTGCTTTCAAACGCGAAGAGCTCACGATTGTGGCGTTGTTGTGTGCATCTAGAAATTCGTCGACTGCGGAAAAGAAATCGAGAAATCATCCTTTACAAAATTTCTGAAAGCAACATGTTAGTAAATACAATAATTTCTTACATTTTTTAAGTAGTTCTTTTTACTTTAATATGTTGTTACCATATTAGCGATCAAAGCTGTATTGAATCGCATGACAGAATCGGCTTAAGATTGCCTTATGCGAACATCTAGAAAGAAAGGTGCCTTTTCAGAAAACAACCATATGACTTCTAATACAACTCAATCATCGCAAGTTGTCGTAATCGATTTTGAATAGTTGCTGCACAGCGTAGATAAGTAACAATTTTAATTTTGGTTTTCCTTAGCGTTTTGTTTTTGGTAAAATATAGTTCGCTTCATATTTATACTTCTTTTTTCTCCTTCTCATTCCATTTGTTTAGGAGCTTCTTCGTAACGTTCTTATAATTGTAGATGCACTTTCCATGGGAATTTTCTTGTGGTACACGATGCCAGGGATACAAACTTTCAGTAGCCTATGGAGACTAGAGGCCGAACAGTAAATTCTTTGGCATACATATACTGCAATGCATTTTATGCTTTTTTAAAGTTAATAATATGGTTCTGAAACATATAATTTTTTAATATTAAAATATCGGAAGGTTTCTCTCCCGCTCTCTCTTTCTCTCTCAGTCGTGTTGATTGTTCAGTCAGCATATATATATACATATATATATATATATATATATATATATATATATATATATATATATATATATATATATATATATATATATATATATATATATATATATATATATATATATCTGATCGATCGATAGATCGATCTGTCGACCATCATCTCAAGCCACGGATGAAATTCCATGGAAAAGTGGTGTAGTGTTTTTTTTTTACCCATGGCACGCAACAATACCAACAGGGCCGGCGCTACCATATAGGCAAACTAGGCAGCCGCCCAATGCGCTGATTTCAAGGGGACGCATTTTAAAAAAAAATGTATTGTTTATAAATTTTGAAATTGATATTTTCGGGGAGGGGGCCAGAATCTAACCTTGCCTAGGGCGCCAGATAGTCTGGCCGGGTCTGGCGCCGGCCCTGAATACCAAGGACCTATAATAGTAAAACTGGCAGACAAATCAACCAACAGAGATCGGTCGATATCTGTATTTCCTCCGTATATTACGAAGAGTACGATCAACAGCATAAAGAACACTAATCTAATGGAAAGTAATATGAATTAAAGGTGACATATAAAACACATTTACAAATGATCGTACAAGCATGCATGCATATATGGTGAACATTCGCCATGAGAGCTATGGAAATCTAACTTGGTATCTCGTCAAGTTATAGTTCATTTTCAAAAGAAATTTTAAACATTATAACGGTAGAACACAAATAACACTGTTTTATAGTTGGTTTAAAGATTTACTGATACAGCGTTTGGAATTACAATAACAGAAAATTAATTAAATGAATACATTCATTATCAGCATCGATACAGTAAAATGTTTGTTGTATATTTTCACCAAGCTACAGTTATATACCATCATTTTCTTTCAATTTCGTTCAACCTATGTAGAAGGCTTTGCATATTACACATACAAATACATAAATCCCATTTTTTTTACAAATTGCAATCCAAGTCTTGATTAACTTTAACTATCTTGTCAATTTTAAATTTAATGACACGATGGTGCAAAAGTGCTTAAAGGAATATATATATATATATATATATATATATATATATATATATATATATATATATATATATATATATATATATATATATATATATAACACTTCCTAAAGAACAAAGCGGTTAGAGCGTCCGCCTCGGATGCGGGAGGATGCGGGTTCGAACCCGGGCCGAGTCATGCCAACGACTTAAAAATAATGGCATTTGCAGCTGCCTCGCATGGCGCTCACCATTAGGTTAGTGTTAGGACTAGTCGGCCTGGTTTAAGGATAATGTGATTGGGTGGGACATGATACCATATGTCAGCTGTATGATGCTTCAGTGCTAGACATCGCTAGAAACTGCCACAATGCAGACATCGTAGCGATATAACTGAAAAATTGTTAAAGCTATTTTAAAAATCACAGACACACACACACACACACACACACACACACACACACGAGCAAAGCCATTTTAACAGATAAGGCTATGTGTCCATTACATGCATTACAAGGACGGAAATGATGCAAAAACAACTGAGACTAGTTTCTAACCAATCTTTCTTCATATTAGATTTGCATCAGATTTCTATTAAAATTAGAAGAACTATTTCTATTCTTGTGCATGTCCAAAAAGGAAATAATTAACGGAATTTATTATTACAGTTTATGTGCAAATCATTTTCACAGATCGGATCGTCAAATACTTTTTTTTTTTTTTTAGCTATGTAAGCATAGTCGAAAAATTCCAATTGAATGTCATTTCTAAAGGAAACTGGCAGTATGCTTGGTTGTCAATACAAAACATCATATCCGGTATAACTGTACCAATTGCGCAAGTCCAGGTGGGTGGAGCTTAAACATTGCATTCAGAAATAAAGAACAACGCTAGCTGTGATTTGTGCATTATGTAAGAGTTGTACTTTCTGTTAAGCTTAAAAAAAGTTGTGCCTCTTGGCAACATGTGAGATTATGTTAATTCATATCTAGATCATATTTTGAACTTTTTTATGATTTTTTAAAAATGTGGTACACATGGCTGAAACTGTCTGTTGTGACTAGATAACTCTTACTCCTGTCTAGTTCCAGCAGAGTTATCTCTCTTAAATGCAATGGAGTATTTGTCCTTGTCAAATTGCCAATCTAGCATTGTTCTCTATGACAGTGTGTGACATGCATGCTGAGGTAGGATAGAAAGTATATTTATTTCACAAAACATTAGCACTGAGGTATATGGAAAAACAATTGGTACCGTGATACCATATCCTGCTCCAGATGGTCGGACTTTCTGTTAACATGGTTGGTTTGTTTACGACCGCATGGGTCTTCTCTTTGTACAATGCAGCTTTTCAATAGTAAAAACAAATATTACAGACTAAATGCTAAATAAATTTCGTTGTTTCAGTTAAATGTTTTGCCCCATCTGTAAGAAATGATGATGTAAAATATTACACATTTATGGGCTTCAGGAAATCTAATTGAGACTGTCTTTTATTACATACGTGTGGACTTAACCAACACCGTTACAGTCTAGTTTCTCAGATTAATTAGCCAAATAATCAACATCAACCTTGCATATTTAATAGTCGCAAGATGACAATGAGCCAAGCCTGCTAACGTTCCTATGGGTTTGTACCATCATTTGCATGATATAATAGAACTTGTTGGCTTTTTTCAAATCTTACGATTAGGTTATAGCCTGCAAGAATGTGAATGTGTCAGGAGAAAAGGAAAACCTGATTATCACGCCATTTTTAGGTTCAGTCACAAAAACATCCATCATCCACAGGAAATGAATTCGTTACTCAGTACTACTTAGATATACCAAGAAGAAGTTGTAATCAAGACGGAGTTGTTCAACTGTGTATGAACGTGGAGTCATTGGTAAAATCTCTCTCTCTCTCTCTCTCTCTCTCTCTCTCTCTCTCTCTCTCTCTCTCTCATATCTAAAGGTGTGTTTGTACCATCACTCTTTTAAATAGAGAAAGTAGACACGGAATATAGCATATATGGAATTGCTTAATATTATTTCTAATCAAGGATTTTGGTCAAGAGAATGTGATTCCTATTCTTAAAACATCTTTAAAAATGTGTATTTTTATGTTTAATTTTTGTTTATAAATGTCATTATTTCTAAACATTTGATTAAAATTTCTTACACACCTGTTACTTAACCATACCTCACAGCATTATTGACATACAAATTTGTGACATATTGCTTTCAAGCACACTACAAATGGTATAATAAGAACACACGAGCAGAGGGCATAGTCATCCATCATCGGATCATTTATGTTTTGGGATATAAAAGTGACATGAAAATGAATTGTATCATTGTTTTGACACAAGCTGGACTGAAGGTAAGATGGAACGAGAGGTTTTATATGACATGCTTCAACTATCGTGTCAGTAATTTTGTATTTTTCTTAAGTTCTATTGGATTTTAATTATCACCGATGCTAAAGGATATAAATGCATACATCCATTCAAGTTTAAGACTGTTTCGAGTTGTTTAATTGCCGCAGGCAAGAAAAAGCGTTCAACAAAAATTTCTAGGTATGCAGTATATTAGAGAAGATAATTTGTTGTTGAAGTTATAATCCAACTCAGGATAAGGGCGTAATTACTTAGTGAGAAAATAGACCTGATACCAATGGTTTAAAACGAGGGTGCTTGAGGAATATATTTCAGACAATAGGAAGAGTGGATTTGTGTGTTTTGTTATTGCAAATAGGAACTTCATATGCAAGGATTTTAAGTCTTACTTTGTTGCGCATAACGGTCACACAACTACAAACCTCGATATAGTGGGAATAATGGGACCGCACGGAATTAGTAGCAGGTGTTCGTACACACGAAATAATAGCAGACAGAGTTTTCCTGATTGTCCATGATCAACACACGACTTTCGGCGTTATTAATTGTTGACTTCTTTGCTAAAGCAAAAAAAAAAATTGAATAAATTTTACAAACCTTTATATGTAAATAGACACTTACGAAGTAGCAATGTTTCTTTAAACCACGATGTTTTGTTGTATTTTTTTTTTTGGGGGGGGGGGGGGGGCGGGCGGATGTAATTGTAATGAGGCAGTATTTCTTGAAACCAGTGTATCTCTGTCAGTGAAACTTTAAATGCAAGACGTTTGTACCAGACCGAACGGGACAATGAGCAAAGACCGATAACTCTGTACGGCAATAACAACTGTCTTTGGCTTGTCAATATCCGTGTCACTGTACTGTCCTTGATCGGCAGGTTAGAGTTCTTCAGACGTTCAAGTTTCATGTTTTCTTTCATACATATGAAACTGTCAGCAGTTTTGTATCTTCGTGTTGTCATTTTATTCATCCCCCGGCGACAATACATAATTGCATACATTACCATTTATACATAATTTTCATATGATAATGTTGTAACAACCAAATGACAGTAAATATAGATAGTTTATGATTTTTCGGTACAATTCTTGCAACGATAAACGTTCCTAAATTTAGGAACTTAGTTGGTCACGAACCTTCTAAAATAATTGATAGATTTAATAAAACGTGTAGAATTGAATCATGATCCACGTGAAGTATACTGGTCTAGTTGTAATTCATTTTGCATGATAGATTAGCATTTAAGCCGTTATACATACCCATCTCCCCCCCCCCTCTCTCTCTCTCTCTCTCTCTCCTCTAATATAGTTTTGCAGGAGTTGTTTGGGCTATAGATAGGTACACTACCGAATATGCTTCCAGCTTCAATAACAGGCGACATCCACTACCCCGCCTTCTGAAGCAAATCGTTGGCCCAGGTCACCGGAGACATCTGTTCTTTATTCCATACTTCAACAGAAATAACTGTAGTGATCCATCTCATGACCTGTACTCCTCTCATTGGAAAGACAATCCTTAAGTCTTTATGCGACTGTGGTGAAGACATAGAAAGACAATCCTTAAGTCTGTATGCGACTGTGGTGAAGACATTAGAAAGACAATCCTTAAGTCTGTATGCGACTGTGGTGAAGACATAGAAAGACAATCCTTAAGTCTGTATGCGACTGTGGTGAAGACATTAGAAAGACAATCCTTAAGTCTGTATGCGACTGTGGTGAAGACATAGAAAGACAATCCTTAAGTCTTTATGCGACTGTGGTGAAGACATAGAAAGACAATCCTTAAGTCTTTATGCGACTGTGGTGAAGACATAGAAAGACAATCCTTAAGTCTTTATGCGACTGTGGTGAAGACATAGAAAGACAATCCTTAAGTCTTTATGCGACTGTGGTGAAGACATAGAAAGACAATCCTTAAGTCTTTATGCGACTGTGGTGAAGACATAGAAAATGCGCATCATTATATATTTGTTTGTAAATATTACATCTTACTATTTAGGACACTGATTCAAAGTATTAATAGCTGTGTATACACGTGAATACAAATATCTTATCGCATGGATCGTCGGAATTTATTGATGTCAATATTCGTATTTACCATATTTCAATTGTATATCAAAGAAATAAAACTTTGTCCGCTACTAAAGACTATTTCAACAAAATGTTCTTGATTAATTTTTTGAAACTGTTACTGATATATTGTTGGAAAGAATTTCATAGTTTGCATCTTACGCATGCGCTGATTGAGGTTTAAAAGCTCCCTTTGTATATGTTTCTCACTATATGTATAACATTTGCCATGTTCATCTCTCTCTCTCTCTCTCTCTCTCTCTCTCTCTCTCTCTCTCCATTCTAATTATCATCATTAGATGCATCAACCTGTGAATTAAATCGTAACTTTAAAGCAGTTCATGAATAGTTTTATGACTGAAAGACAAGAGCTAAATCTACGTTATTTGAAATTCCAGCTCCACTTTACTGGCTGAGAACATTGGCCAATAAAATAAGTTCAAACCAGGAATATCAATGTGCAATGCAAAGTGCAAAATGAAATCAGCAGTTTTAGCAATGAATTTACAACTCTGCACTCTGATCATGTTATCAGACTCCCAGTGAAATATTGAGAGAGCTTTTATTCTGTCCAGTTAACTATTATTTATATATACAGCCTAGGGTAAGTTACATAAAAATTATACTTTATAAAATGATTGCAAGTATAATATCCGTTTTAAGTATTCCCATATTTTATAGTCCCCGATTTAAAGTTGTATCCATAATTTTTATATCGCCATAATAATTACATGCTAATTTACTTAAATATTACACAAATACGATCATAAGCAATATTTTAGGTATCCAGTTAAAAAATAGTTCTTTATATTGTTCCAAAATACTTTACATTACATAAGTTTTAAAGACAAAATGATTTTTTTCTTTATTCTTTTATTTATATTTTAATTTATGTTTTGTTAAGTTGCGACCTTTCTGATCAACCCTAAAAATAAAAGAAAATATAATAGACATAAAACCCCAAACTGTTATTACTTTTTCTTTGCCTCAGCAAGAAACTCCAGGTTTCACTCGCAGGAATGCAGAAGTTATAACATAACTTCACAAGACTCCAGCAGATGTGTGATGCTACACGCACACACACACACACGCTCACATATGCAAATATATATATATATATATATATATATATATATATATATATATATATATATATATATATATATATATATATATATATATATATATATATATATATATATATATATATATATATATATATATATATATATATGTATAACGTATCACATTATCTATACAGTGTCATCAAATAACGTTAATAATGTCGAACTCAACTGACTCCATGTTGGAATGCAAGTGCCAAGGGCAGCAGTTATAAATTCAGCACGATTAAAAAATTTCCCTTCTCCTATATTAATTAGTACCGAAAGGCATTTGTTTAATTGCTTTTAGTAAACTAGCATACACAAAGACAATTTTGTCACGATTTATTTGGGAAGCATTTATAATTTTGTCCATACGCTCTTCTAGTTTTTAAAAAATATTTTTTGTTTATTTATTTATTCACATTTCTGTTGCAAATTTTCACAGATTATGATCAGAGATGACAGCAAGCGAGTGTTTTACACTGGGTGTGATCATTGTGGTTTTGCTGTGTCCCGCTGATGGCGTTCTCACAGATATTACGCCCTACAAGAACCTCGTGACCCTAATCCACAACTTCTTCCGGACGCATGAGGGCGCTGCCGATATGAAGATGATGGTAAGGCTTGCTTACCGCAACTCTATCAGCATTATGAATACAAAACATTATTACCTCTTCCGCAAGTACGAATGTCTATGGGCAGCCAGCTGTGCACTTACGTGGGAGGTATTTTTTTAAGACCGGTTTAGTGTGACGTTTGAGGCGTACAGTTATTTGTGATGATCTTATCTGAAATCATCAAAAACTTGGTTATAAATAATGAATTGGTGTAACAAAAAAAACTTTTATGTTCAACAAATTAAAAATATTAGTGTACATCAGATAAGATGACAGCATAATTCTGTTCCATTTTGTCTTTATCTACAGACGATTCCTCGAAATGTCATTTAATGATCAGTTAATAGAGTAACCTCATTTCCACAATTTTAAATAAACAAACAAACAAAACTTGCAAGTCTTGTTCAGCTGGTATCATTCAAAACTAAGTATTTTGTGATCTATGCCACACATTTTATACAGTGGCGTCACTAGTGGGGTACAGGGGTGCGGACCGCACCGGGTAACACCATCAGAGGGAGTGACACCAAAATGGCTGTCTATAAAATTTTTGAATTTTTGTGCAGGATGGAGGTCCATGGGGGTGAAACCATGAGTTACCTCACTAGGTGGCGCCAACCCTGATTACGCCACTGCATTCATATATAAAACTTAATTACATAGTATCTGTCACACGTCCATATTTAAGCTGATTTACATAAGATGACTCATGTCGCATGTCCATATTCAAGATGAATTACATAAGATGACTCATGTCGCATGTCCATATTCAAGATGAATTACATAAGATGACTCATGTCGCATGTCCATATTCAAGATGAATTACATAAGATGACTCATGTCGCATGTCCATATTCAAGATGAATTACATAAGATGACTCATGTCGCATGTCCATATTCAAGATGAATTACATAAGATGACTCATGTCGCATGTCCATATTCAAGATGAATTACATAAGATGACTCATGTCGCATGTCCATATTCAAGATGAATTACATAAGATGATCTATCTCACGCATCCATTTTTAAGCTTAATTGCATGGCATCGGAAGTCATTTACACGGTTCGTTTTTCCATCGCCAGACGTTCCCGTTGGTGTGGTCATCACATTAATTTCAAGAAGAGGTAGTATACTTCGAAATCTAAAGATCGACTTTGATATATATGGACACAATTCAGTGTTTAGGATTGCTCATTATTCCACTTATATTCTTTTGTAAGAACATACCCCTAACTCTCGTGCCATGCATGATGGCCTTTGAAAAGTCCTACGTTCAAAATAAGTTAGCACTATGTTAAGAGTTTGAGTAAAATGAATAAATATTTTAAACATTCTTAAAACTGTACGAAGCTTTCATGTGAGTAAGAAATGAAGGTGGCAAAGGGGTGGGATGGAGGTATACAGAACATGTCTATCAATTATTTTGCAACGACCTTGCAACACGCCTTCAATGTATTAATTTCCGGATTTAAACAGGACCTAAAATAATTATAACACAGACATAAATGTGATAATGAATATACAATACTTTGGGAAATAGGTTTGAATATATCGACATAGCCGACAAGGGATGGGGCAACCGAGGATATAACACTTTTTAATTTTACAACAAAAAACTTTTGTTTGAAGAAGAACTAGGAGAGGTGTTTCTTACCCCAGGGCCCATGATATCTCTCTAAGGCTATGTATATCTGCATATATATGATAACATAGAATTATCAGTTATGTCTTTTCTTATCCAATGAGTCGCTTACCTGGAACATGCCTGCTACAAATGACCACAGCAACGCTTCTTTTTCGTAAAATCGTTAGATATGAAGAACAGCCGATAAACTGACCACTAGCCAGAGCAGAGATGGTCATGCAGTACTCACGAGTATATTACATCATATAAAATAAAGGTATTTTATGCTGACACATACTACATATGACTTAGCTGTTTTGTCGTTTGAGTGCCTACTGAACATTTCTTGAAAATTAGTCAAAACATGTTTAGGTTATGACAATGGAAAATATAGATGATATATTGTGGCAGTCGAATATCTCACGGACATTACACCTGCATGTCCGACAAACTTCCATTGCGCCTGTAATCACGTGATGCTAACACCCATGTCAGCGGTAGTTTTCGTCAGCGGTCGATTTTTATAAGGACGCGTTAGCTTTTGAGTGACATAGCGTGAAACGTTAATTATTTAGATCATTCATTAATTTGCATTTGTTGCATTTCTTGTATGCAAATTATCTTAAAAAGTCGACATTCTTTCCATAAAGCGATTCTGAAATGCGCCCGTAATTTAAAATTGTGTGGTATCTTCATAAATCAGATTAGCTGCGCAAACTTCTTTTATTACAGTGTACATTGACTATTATATATATGTTTTGTACAAAAAACGAACTGAATTGACCTGAATAATTTACTCATAAATGAGGAAATTTTAACCTTAGATGAGAAACGTAGACACGCGTAGTCATATTATCGTACAAATGAAACAGACTAGCAGAATGCTTATTAAAATTGTACAGTAATGCGACATATATAAATATAGTATCAAATATAAATTAATTTAAGTGTACAGTAACGTGACATCTATATAATACAGTTTAACGTATAATTAATACAAGTGTACATTAACGCGACATCTATATAATACAGTTTAACGTATAATTAATACAAGTGTACATTAACGCGACATCTATACAACTATTATAGTAAAAATAAGCATTGAAGGTGTACAGGAATGTAACATCTATATAAATACAGTATAAACTATAACTGACTTTGATTTGAGATTGATATACCTCTTAGTTTGTTTGACGATGATTCTCTCCCCTGACTATGTAGACAATTTGCCTTGTGTACCAGACACGATGCATCAGGTCAGAGAACAAAACTTCACCAATTTACATCCTTTCATTGGTGTCATTTTGAAGCAGCCGTTTACTAAGAAAATTATACCATTAATAATTGTACGTGCTACCACATATCAAGTCAAAATCCATTTATCCGAACGTCTTCACTGAAATAAATGTCATCATCTATTAGTTAGTATATTAGACGGATTAGAAAGGCACTTCTATGATGAATAGTGTTATAAAGAATACGGGTTTGTGGATCTGATTTACTAATTGTGGTAAGTAATGTCTTGCGAGACTAAGTATCATTATTGATAGCTACTTTTCGAAGATTAGTTGAGCCATCTCGGGTACCTGCAGCTCAGAAGTCACGTCTTAAATTGCATATCAATCCATCGTAGAGTTCAGTATTTATCTGAAATGATGAACTTGCTGAATGTACAGAATTTAGGCACTGTATTTAAAGTGGTAAACATTTCGCCGTGCAAAACCTGCAGAATTACCATGTTCAGCACACGATAGGCTATACATGGCGGCCTGTATAACGTGTGGATAAAGAACCTGGAAAATCCCGTTAAGAACCACCGATACGCAGGAAGCTTCTGGCAAGCTTTCTCGCATACCTATATTATCCGAAACTCACGCGAACAGAAAGAGATGGTACGAATCGGTAAAGACGAGCGCTTTATGCAGCTCGACTACCCGGGGACGCCGAAAAACTGTCATAAACCTAAATGGAATTGCTTATACTTTCTGCCTCACAATCCACAAAAGGATGTCCATAGATAAAATACAGAAATGGTAAAAAATGCAATTACGTCATAAAAGGACGGCAGTGATACGCACGGTTGAATGGAGTAGCATTTTCAGTTACTCCTTTGGTTGTTTATGTTCTTTAAGATACTAAGTTGGAATAACCTTATGAATATTCGGGTATGGCTGAAGATTCTGATTCTTTGGGTTGGAGTACAGTGATTAGGATACGGCAGCCGTGAATTGTACATGACCTTTTCTGGAATGGGTTATCGCCCGGACTCGAAATGTAAGAGACATGTAACACGTTCGATAGGTTCAGCAGCTGGTAAGCGAATTTCAATCTGAGCAACATTTCTCGTAACCATCTGCTGACTACTTATGACGAGAAAGAGTCGATAGTCATACAAGCCTCCGGGGTCTTGGATATAAATTCTGTAACAAGCGATGTTAGTCGTGATGATGATTATGACAAACAAGATGTTAAAACTAAAAACCGTTTTCTTAACCAAAGATGTCCGATCTGAAGAAAACATGTTAATGTCAACATGCAGTAGATGACCCCACAAACTATCGTAGTTGTTGTAGAAAAGGATCCCGAAACAATGAGTTTGCGACAACCTCCAAAACCTACAGATAAACCGCCTGAGAATTTGGACGGAGACCCAGACCGCCGTGCATCGAATACAATGTGTGTTCAAAGGATCATATTAGGGATGATCCCATATCAAAATTACATAAAACCTAAAACTGAAATTGATCAAGTCTCCCAAGTAAATGCGCATCTTTAAATGTCTGCGGTCTAAAGTGTAATCTTTTAACCGCGATTTTTTTTCAAATCATTCAAAAATATTATATTTGTTGTGTTTGTGAAACAAATCTAGACAATTTTGACACAATTAAATTATGTGACTGTACGTATTGGTCTAAAATCGAAACATATTACCGCATGAGCAGCGGTTGGGACGTTTTTGTAAACAATCGTATTTCTCCTTTTGTAAGTATAATTTTAAATGATTAAAATTACATACCTTGTTGTAATGTGCAGAAAACTGACGATGACCTTTATTTTAGGGTGTTTCTCCATGAGATTCAAGGTTTCATATTAAAGATGAAATTGACATGTTCGCATCCGCAATTACCAACAGGTGCACTTCAAACAAATATGTGTTTTAATGGGAGACTTCAAGGGCAATACTCATAATATAAATTACGATTTTGAAACAGGTGAGTTCGTTCTAAAACACTTCGATTTAGGTGCCGATTACGCTCGGTTGTTCAGTCATACCTCGGTGAATATTAGTTGCCTAAGACAGATGTATCACTAGACTAGGAAATGAATAGCATTGGATAGATACTGTAAGATATATGTAGACATAAGGAAATGAATAGCATTGGATAGATACTGAAAGACATATGTAGACATAAGGAAATGAATAACATTGGGTAGATACTGAAAGACATATGTAGACATAAGGAAATGAATAACATTGGGTAGATACTGAAAGACATATGTAGACATAAGGAAATGAATAACATTGGGTAGGTACTGAAAGACATATGTAGACATAAGGAAATGAATAACATTGGGTAGGTACTGAAAGACATATGTAGACATAAGGAAATGAATAACATTGGGTAGGTACTGAAAGACATATGTAGACATAAGGAAATGAATAACATTGGGTAGATACTGAAAGACATATGTAGACATAAGGAAATGAATAACATTGGGTAGATACTGAAAGACATATGTAGACATAAGGAAATGAATAACATTGGGTAGATACTGAAAGACATATGTAGACATAATAATCTTATTATCTTAAAAGGAAGATGTGGTGACGATATGATTGTTGGTCCAATAGCATTCCGAAATACTTCTGTTATTGACCATTTTATCGTCGCTATCAGCGCTTTGAAATATGTTAATAATTTCTGCATATATGAACTTAACCCACTTTTTACTGACGGTCACTCATTGAAAATTACGAGCTTTAGTTTTTACCACAAAATCATGCAAATCTTGCTTGATGATAATAAAGCATCAACACAAAACGAAGATGGCAAGTAAACAGAAAGGATGATATTTTTAAATATTAAAAACAGGGATACATGCAAACTTGAAAAGGCAATAAAGAATATTCTGGATGCACATACTAGAGTATAATTACGTATGTGAAATGATATCAAACAAAGCTGTATTCATCGATATCATCATTATTGAAAGATTCTGCTACAAAATGTTTACGTTATACATAGAATTCGTTTTTTATATAAATAAAAAAAGATGGTTTGGGACTAAATGCCGAAAGGCCCGCAGAAAATATCACCTAGCAAGAAAAATACACAATAATAATCAAATATATTAAATAGCACTAAACTTGTGAAAGCAAGTAAAATACAATAAAATACCATGAACTTTTACATAAACAAGGAAAGCAGATCAACGCAAAATATTGCGGGGAACGAAAAGTTAAGAAAAGGAAGGGATTATTGGAAAATACTAAATAACCTAAGAAAGGTGGCGTAATATAAAATTGTGAAACTCGAAGAACTCTATGAATTTTTGAAAAAGTAAGAACATTACAACGAAAATTACAATGTTCTTAAGGTGATATAAATAATACAATAGATGACAATGCTGAAAGTCTTAATTCTGCAATTTACTAAGTCAGAAATTATTAATTGTATTAAAAGAATAAGGATTAACGAAGCATATTGGTTAAGCAGTGTATCAAAACTATTACGATTAACGAAATATAGTGGTATACCAGTATATTAGAACTATTAAGATTAACGAAATATAGTGGTATAACAGTATATTAGAACTATTAAGATTAACGAAATATAGTGGTATACCAGTATAGTAAACGAGCATAAAAATGTACTACTGATATGCTTATGCCATTATATGTCTTTTTTCAATATAATATTTTGACACCGATCTGATTCCGGACGCTTGGCTTGAAGGAATATTCAGATCAATATATAAAGGCAAAAGACACAAGCTAACCTGACAATTATACACATATCACGATTTTGGGCTACTTGATCTAACTTATTACATCTGTACATGAAAAAAGACTTTAGAAGCATTAATTTTTTCAAATTATTTTTAAAGAGAACCAAGCCGGAATTTTGACATGCTACTCAACTACAGATGAGAGATTTTGTCTTCAAGCTCTTACTGAAATTTTAAAAACTTGCAAGATGAAACCTTTTATGCTTGTATTGATTTTAGCAGTAATTTTCAAATGTTTTGGACTATAGGGCTCTGGAGAAAACTGTTAACATAACAATGTTTAGAATAATATATAATATGTATCATAATATCAAATCTCGTGTCACTTGTGCGAGGGAATGATACTTTGTCTTTCAGTGCAGTAAGGGTGTACGGCAAGGCGAACATCTTTAGCCAATATTTTTTGTTATCATGTGTCTAAATATATATTTACAATTGGTGAGAATCTACTATAAATTTGTGCCGAATTTGAATACTTTTTACCCTAAAATTCAAATTTATTTTATAGTAAATTAAATACAACGCTGACCATGCTAGAAGGTCCAGCATCTACCGTACCGAAAAATTAGATACTTCAACTTTCCCATATACATGCAATTGCATCTTTTCGATCATACTATATCGCCCAGTTTACTTTATGGTATAACGGTACCAATTGCGCAAGTCCAGGTGGGCGGAGCTTAAGGTGTATGGAACATTGTATTCAGAATTAAAGAACAAAACTAGCTGTGATTGGTGCATTATGTAAGACTTGTACTTTCTGTTTGGCTTAAAAAAAAGTTGAGCCTCTTGGCAACATGTGAGTTTGTGTTAATTTCTATCTAGATCATATTTTGTATTTTTTATGATTTTTTTAAAATATGGTACACATGACTGAAAATGTGCTTGTTGTGACTAGATAACTCTTACCCCTGTCTAGTTCCAGTAGAGTTATCTCTCTTAAATGCAATGGAGTACCTGGTTATGTCATTGTCAAATTGACAATCTAGCATTGTTCTATATGACAGCGTGTGACATGCATGCCCAAGTAGGACAGAAAGTATATTTATTTCACAAAACATTAGCATTGAGGTATATGGAAAAACAATTGGTACCGTGATACCTAAAGGAAAGAATAGCCTCACAGTGTTTCCATAGAAACGCATACATGTGGGCGGCATTTATGAACTATACTAGTTTGATGTAGGAAAACAAATGTATGCTGAACACTTTTGGTCAAATATTGAAAGTTCTTTAAGAATAAAATGTATGAAATCTTTAGAAAATAGCACAAGATGGCTTTGGATGGGGACTTTTGATAACTATAGCTATGATAGATATAGACTTGTGTTACCTGATGCCTTTATGTATGTGCTGTTACCTCCTAGATTGGAATGCATGCAACAAAATAAGTTATGTAAACATAATATAGTTGATTTTGGCCAAATATTGGCTATTGTACCTGCAAAAGATGAAAAATCATGTGTACAAAAACAACTATCTTGTTCTTGTAAGGCATGCCATAAACCAGGATAGAGAACATTCTAAGTACACTTGTAGATAGATCACTTGTACCATGTGGGATGTTCTGGCATGAGTAATTTTTAGGTAATTTATTAAGGATTTGGTATTCCTTCCCATTTTGATTTGAATTGTCCTGCTCTAATTGTCCCTTTTTTTTTTTACACTCTCCTGCTTTGAAATTGTTCATGTAGTTAGTTCAATTCTCTTGCATTCCCTTTTGTTGAAGTAGCAGTGAATACCAACAAACAAGAACAGTTTCCTTAAGTCAGCATTTCCCATTGGCACTTGTATAAGCCCAATTATAATCTACTACTGACTTTCAATTAATCCTATTTCTTTCTGTCAAGCTGCTCTTGTGGAATTTCCATGTTTGGTCCAACATTACAGAATGATAACCATTTTAGTCACACAGTGCGTATTCATTCCATTCAAATCCACACTGTTCTTGAAACTTTGCATCCCATCGCAAGAATCCAAATTGGCATGAGATGATATCTGCATGGTTATGGAAGGCTGCACTCTACATGCTGGCATTGTAGAAAATATGAACTATGTGATATGAAAGAGCTGCGTCATCTTAGAAATTAAAATTACATGACTCTTGAGGTCTCCACTAAACATAGGAGTCTAAATGTTAGGTTCTCACTTTGTCAGTAATGTATTTTGAGATAATTTAATTGCAATGAAGTTAATACAGGTTGTTGATGAACTCATCTATATTACATGGATAATGTATTCAAGGTTACCACACCTTATGTATATCATTCAGTTATCTCCCTTACACCAGTCATAACATTTCAAGGAAATAAAATCTCACATTTTCAGTGACTGATTATGAAAATAAAGAGAAGATTTGTGAAGTATTATATTAGCCCTCAATCTTGATGCAAATGTAAGTAGAAGCAATTTGATAATTTCTCACAGTAAAGTTTACAAGTTAAAAAACTGATAAGGTATGTTCTGCTTGGCTCTGAGATAAGTTTCTCTCTATCTTATACCAATTATTATTAAATTCTTATGTAGAAGAAATATACTTTATATGTATCTATATTATCTAAATTATTCACCCTTTTATATTAGATGGAAATGAACACAACTTCACTTGAAATTTGGGTCCTGTAAGGGATGTTATAGCACAGTTGCCTTTGGGCTGTCCTTGGACCTGTTGGGCCCTGCCCCATATATTTGTCCAAGGTAAGGTCATCAAACTTTCACTTCTCATTTTTCGCATTGCTGATTTTGCCACCTTTAATTCCTTTATCATAAGCTACCTCTCCCTTTTAGATAAACACTTTCCTCCTGTTTTTAACTCCATTTGATGTGCTATACTTAGTGTTTATATTTGGCATTTTTCTGTATTTTATTCCCCTAATTTCACCTCCCAATCCAAACATAACCACTTAGAAGCTGCGATTTACTATATTTGGTGACTGACTGGCTTATTGAAACAATTTTATTCACATTACAAAGGAGGAAAGCTTACTATTTGTGTTACAAAGAGGATGGGTAGGTGGACCTTTGTGTGAGGACTGGTGGTTAGTGACCTCTTGTATCTGTAGATAGTGTAAAGTGGTCAAAGCTTATACTTTATAATAAGATTGGGTCATGTCCACCTGTCTCTGATGTTAAGTTCTGCACCTACCAAACAAATATAAATTCCTTTCTTTTAGGTGAATTGTACATTTTGAAGTAGGACAGGTGCATACTATTTGGTACATTGACCTTTGACCTAGTTATTACATAATATGATATAATGTGATTTATCCCATATCACCTATGTGAAGTTCAATAATTGCTGATATGAATAAGATACAACTCATAGTTGAAAGAATTCATTTTATTTCAAAAGATGATTTTGATGGTGAAGCAAAAGTATGAAAACAATAGTTCAAACAGCTCAATGACATTTCTATACACATTCATATAAGACATAGGTTATTACCTCATCAAATTGTTTTTCACAAGTGAGACTAAGTATATTTGTTACTTATACAGTCCTGAACTATTTCACAGATTATTGGAAAAATTAAGGTTTGCTATAGGTATAACGGTACCAATTGCGCAAGTCCAGGTGGGCGGAGCTTAAGGTGTATGGAACATTGTATTCAGAATTAAAGAACAAAACTAGCTGTGATTGGTGCATTATGTAAGACTTGTACTTTCTGTTTGGCTTAAAAAAAAGTTGAGCCTCTTGGCAACATGTGAATTTGTGTTAATTTCTATCTAGATCATATTTTGTATTTTTTATGATTTTTTTAAAATATGGTACACATGACTGAAAATGTGCTTGTTGTGACTAGATAACTCTTACCCCTGTCTAGTTCCAGTAGAGTTATCTCTCTTAAATGCAATGGAGTACCTGGTTATGTCATTGTCAAATTGACAATCTAGCATTGTTCTATATGACAGCGTGTGACATGCATGCCCAAGTAGGACAGAAAGTATATTTATTTCACAAAACATTAGCATTGAGGTATATGGAAAAACAATTGGTACCGTGATACCTTATGGCTGTGAGGTTTGGGGATTTGAAAGTATTACAATTATCGAAATTTTGCTGATCGAACTTTTAATGAATATTTTAAAACCTAGGAAAAGTACTGTCATTTAAATGTTTTATTCCGAACTAGCAGGAAAACATAGTGATACAATTATCGGATCCCAAATAATAGCATTTTGGATATCTATCATCAATGGTAAATTGGCTAAACTAGCCAGACTCCTCAATCAAGTATTTTTTTCACGAGACCAGTGCTAATGCTAATATCTACAAATGGATGAATAACATAACGAACACTCTGATAACTGTTGGGAAATCAAACTTCCGATATTATGAATTTATTAATAATCCTAAAGGAACAAAATGCATGATAACATAAACTTTAAAAGATCTTTATGTATAGGAATGGCAATTGTTGGTAACTCTATCATCTAAGGGAAAGTTTTAATCTGGAAAAGATGGTTCGAATATGGAAAACTTCTTTTTACTGTTACCTAGTAATCTGTATTTACCATAGATCAAGTTGAGGACATCGAATGACAGACTTCCTGTTGAAACCGGTCGTTCAGACAATACACTGCTTGGTGAAAAAGAATCATTGTAATAAAAATGGCCTTAGGGACAAAAACCATTATTTATTCATTTGTTTCAAATTTGACAAAGAAAGTATTTTTTTAAAAACCATTCTCATACCGCCAACACTCTATTTAAAAATTACAAACTTTATTTGCCACCAGTAATCGCAAAATTCTCGAAACTAATACCAAATTTGTCACTCAGATAATGTGTGCAATATCATAAACGTTTTTCTATTTGTGAAATTGGAAATCGTTCATACTTGATAACGAGAAACTATTTTTGCTATGTTACAACCTTTGTACGCTCCCGGATTGTGATTGCATCCTTGCATGACAATGCTATATTTGTGTAATCAGATGTCCCTATGTGATTTGTATCTACACAGGTTAGTGACCTTATTCACTTTAGAATATTGAGCAGTTGTGATATTCTCAGATGCCACCTATGCGTGGCCAGAAATGTACCTTCATGAATAAAAGTTTTGTTTTGTTCTATTCTTAGTTTACAAAATGTGAATTAAATAGAAATACAATCAACGTGAAAACCAATGGTATCGGCGCGTGACAGCTTAAATAATTCGGTCGCGACCATGCCTTACAAGATTGAATCACCTAGGTGAAGCGAAGAGAACCGACTTTTCACGACTAGATGAAGGATCTTTAGGTCCGCGAATAAACGCACTTCCTTGTAGATCTTAAGTATACGATATTCTAGACCGATTATGAACGAGACCTTTGGCCAGGGGAGCCCATAAAATTAGTTTCGGGGTGGGGGCAAACATATAGTGGTTATCTATTAAGTTTTACTGGGTAACTTTAAGCTGGGATATATTTTCTCTTGTCATCGTTGAGCGGAATTTCAAGAGCAAGGGAAATCTCATTATGGTGAAATATCAGTGCATTGATTAGATTCCGCAAAGAGAAAACCTCCGAATGTAGTTACCTATATGTTTTCACAACTAATGCAATGTAGTCTCCTGGTGAACATAGAAACACAACAGACAGAAAATAGTACCTTTTTATTTTTACAAAGCTCGAATTAAGTTCTGAGTTTTTCCCCAAAATCCTTAATACGCGAGTCGACCTTTATTTCTGAGGTTGACTCAGATATTGAGACTGTTGACAGTAGACCATTCAAGAGGTTAAAACATTTTTGCTTGGCTATTTTATGTGCCTTGGTTTATATATATATATATATATATATATATATATATATATATATATATATATATATATATATATATATATATATATATAGAGAGAGAGAGAGAGAGAGAGAGAGAGAGAGAGTTTTTTGAAGTTTTCAAAGGCGTCGTAAAGTGACATGGCATTCTTGTAAAATTTCTGCCAGCACATAAACCTTGTTAGCGTGCACACAAAACTATACACGTGACAATATGATAATGCAACGGTTTGCTTAACCATGTGAAATGATCTTAAAGAAGGATAAAAAAACACACTGTATGATAATTTAATTCGCACCGGTATGTCAGCGTGTCACTTTAGTTAATCAGGTTCCTTCGGACACGGCTTTCATGCAAATTTTTATCAAATTGGTTAAAGGAATAATTTCCGAACTTAATATACGGCCCAACAACATTCATCTGCTAGATATGTTCATGCAGAATGAAGCGCTGCCAGTTAGATACGAGAACATACGCTTTTCTTAGCAGATCTGAAGTGAAAGACATTCTAGGCTGAACATGGACGAACTACGGGACTACAAATATGAATTTTTAAATGAACTCGTGTTTAATGGATTAATTTCATGGATGCAAAGTCATCAATGTAAAAAGCTTGTCATGGTACAGCCGGCGCCGATGGGCGAACTTATATGTGAATAAAACATAGTGACATAAAAAAACAACTAAATTCGAATTCTTTCAACGACAAATTACCACATTAGGTAAGTTCTTGAAGAATTGTATTTGCATTGAATATCCCTTTACACAGAAACATAATTAACTATCGAGGGCGTCCTTATGCATTAATATGTGCCTTATCAAAACTGATTTATTTTCCTCTGAATATTTTTTTTATTTCCATGTTTCTTTGTAATTGACGTAGAAATGAATATGTGAATGTATTATGTTATAACAGCAAGCAAATATCGTATCAACATCGTTTCCTTTTGGCAATCAACTACGTTTGCTCTTGGCACAACATGCCTCCTTTGTCGAGAAAGTAGTATTGTTATAACAAAGCACCCTCCGGATGAATCCTCGTTAAAAAATAATTCAGAAGGCGCTCTGTTGCACTACTATTTATAGATTTTTGTAATTTAATAGCAATGGGATGACCAGCTACGTGTACGAGCGGCGGAATGGTCAGAGGGCTGCTACTGGGGACACCAGAATATGGGGTATGGAGAGAACCTGGCCTACTTTTACTCCTCCTCGGGGCAGATGTCCTCTATTGACGTCATCATAAACTCCTGCCAGTCCTGGTGGAACGAGACTTTTGAGTGGAACTGGTCCACAGACTGTGGCGTGGCGTGCCATTATACTCAAGTAAGGGTCGCAGGATGCGTTTATATCAAAATGTTCAAATTTAGGTTATATAATCGTGCAGTGCTTAACCCTTCAGGGTGTCAACCACTCCGGTTACCTAGTGGTTAGAACGTCCGCCTCAGATGTGAGAGGAAGTGGGTTCGATCCCCGGCCGAGTCATACCAAAGACTTACAAAAATGGTACTAGCAGTTGCCTCACTTGGCGCTCAGCATTACGAGGTTAGTGTTAGGACTGGTCGGCCTGGTGTCAGGATAACGTGACTGAGTGGGACATCATGCTACATGTCTGCGGCATGATGTCCCAGTGCTAGATATCACTATAGACTGCCACACTGCAGACATCGTAGCGATATGACTGATGTTTGTTTTTTTTAAAGCTACGTTAAACATTCAAGTCACACACACACACACACACACACACACACACACACACACAGGCTTTGCTTGAAAGTCTTACTTTTAGTGACAGTTAAGAGCAAAAAGTCATCAGTTAATAGTAAATAAAAAAGGAAAGAAATGGGAGTGATAAGTAATCAAGTTGTCTTTAATTAGGGTAGTATTTTTCGTATCTCTCTTGGCTTGCTATTTTTGTTTTAATTACCAGAGACATTATAAATAAAAAGTCAGCATTATATCTACGAATTCGAATGTTCATAATGTGATTTGGATTGTGAACCAATCTGAGTGTTTTTTAATTATTTGTTTTTTATATGTACAGCCACATTTCTACAATAATAAGCACAATCTATAAACGAATATTTCCCCAAACAGTACATATACAGTGGAACATAAATTACGGTATTTTTGAAATTATAGGAATCTGTTTATACTACGATTTTCAACAACACTGTTTTAAAAAAGAGAGCCTGGTGATACCACGATTTTCAACATCATTGTTGGATCATGGATATGGCTTTCCATGCCTATACTCATTTAACAAGTAAACATATCTATTGATCCTCATATATTTGTCAATTAGTGATGGTATCTCTTCGTTTTCACAGATGATATGGGCTTCAACAGATAAAATCGGCTGTGCTCTGAGTCATTGTCCAACGCTAAGGACGGATGCTACTTCGATTATAAACGCTATGTTTTTCGTGTGCTTCTATAATCCACCGTAAGTCGTTCTTGTGCTAATTATGATATATGTATATACCCTAAAAAACACGAATATTACTTGATTGTTTGTTTACTCGCATTGCATAAGAGTCCTGAAATGGGTACTGTTGTCCATTTTAAGATAATAAATTTAATGTTTGTATGCTTTATTAAAATTTACTGAGTAAGAGATTAGATGATCTTAAGTTCCTTCATATTTCCCGATGCCATCCATATCTAACTACGGATTTTTGATCTGTCGATTATTGTAACTTCGAATCATATCACTGTGTATAAACAAACCTTTGGGTCAAGTTCTTCAAATGATCCCTAGTCGGCATACAGTGGGAGCCCACTATGTCTTCTGTGCCTCCCTACCAGTGCCAGTGGGATCCAGTGATCCTATTTCTAAACAACGGCAACGCTTTGTATCGAATTTTCTTTTTGGACTTAACGCTAGATCATACTCCACATCACACTGATTCTATGAACAACGTCACAATGAATTATGTGGCTTCTTTGAAAACCCCTGCCATCTATAGGCATTTATTAGCGTGACTATTCTGTAAAACAAGTAAAAAATAATAATTGGTAGGTGTTTTCTTTTTAGTTTTCTCAACACTTCATAAAACATTAAAAGTGAATTGATTCAAGATCAAATATCATTCTGTAAGTGCCGTGTTAATTTATATTTTATGTAGAGACCAGAATTATAGACATGTGACGTATAATAAGTTGGAATGTGACAGGGATATTATATAGAATTATAATCAGTTTATTACTGTATATCATGATTATGACGTTTACAAATTTACAGCTTGTGATAATGGTATGCAGATAAAATATCACACATATACATAATTACAATCATGAATTATCGTATCTGTATAATTTAGAACGGATTCATATTTCAAGCTTTGAAACATACGTCATTGAATTTAAAAGTTTTATCTTATTTACTGTATAAATATACTTAGCCAAATTACACTTTGTTTTCATGTATTGATACGTAACAGTTCCACACATTAGGACGATCCTAGAAAAAAGTCACTTAATTTAATTAGAAGATTCCAATATAGAGGACATAATAAAATGAAAATAAATTCATTTTTTTTTCAAATTCTCTCAAATTTCTGTCCACACACAGTATGTCGTGAACATTTTCTCTTAAACTTCTACAATCGCCAGTTTTACTTATTGATATATGACAGTGACTGACTTAAAGCTGACGGTAATATTCTAGCGTTTTCATTTCGTAATACATCAAGATAGAACTTACGGCAAAATCGTGTTTCGTTTTTCAAGAACACGCCGCCAATTTGATAATACAGTATCCTCTATTCTTTATTAAAATCTAGGAATAATTTTTAGAAAAAACAATTTGAATTAGGATGTTCCCTAAAAAAGAAGAATGCATTGTGCAAGCTTGAAGCTACATCAGTTTTCCATGCTTTGTTTTCTTACTTTCGCTCACAGTAAATTGTGTTTCAAACCTTACTCTGATTAAATGTTTGTACTGCTTTAGTAAATTTCTCATCAAACAAAAAGCTAAAGGGTCAATATAATCAACAAGATTTAAATTGCGCCCATCGCATTTCCAAACATTATTTGGTCTGACAAAACCACATTTTTCCAGACACAATCGCTATTATTTTTCCCTGATGACCGCAAGCCTCTACTTTGTACAATAAATCTGTAGAGTATCCAATATTTTTTTTAATATATCCCTGTGTTTCTCTGACAAGAGGTAAATATTTTGCAAAAAGAGAATAAAACAACAATAGCTCATCGAAGGAAATACTAATTCACCATTAAGTTCTAGCGAAATTTCTATATCTTCTAGAAGAAAACAGCAATAGGAACAGAACATCTTGTCTCAAGCCAGAATGAAATTGTAATAAATGGTGGTTGGTAGCCCATATGTAAAATGCATCTTTTAACTGTGGTAGAAATGGATCTTACTTCTTTTAACACTTTCCCTGTCACTCCAATTTTAACGAATTTATGCCAGAAACCATTTTTATTGGCACTATCGACAGTCATATGGAAATCTACGAAGTACAATAATGTCCTTTGCCACTGCTGATATACATATTTATAAAAGTACCGAAAATAAATATTGCAAAAATAAATGCAAACATGTTTCCGGTCACGTCTTGAATCCACACTGAGCATAAATAAGTTTATCGAAATCATTGCTAATTCATCAATCTTTCCTTAGGAATGCCTGTTATATATCTTTTAATTATAGCTTATAAAAGTAATGTCCCAGTAAAAATGGGGTTCCGAATGATCTCCTATGTTAAATATTGGAACAATCATCCCCTCCGTCGAAGACACATTATGAAGGTACGTAAACTTGTCTCCAATAAATTAGTTGATTTGCTTATTGATAATCTCGCCATCTGTATCGGTCGTGACTTTCGTTAGATAGTGTAATATACTATTAGATTTCTTGAATGGTTCTCTGTTTGAAAATAGGCTTTTCACGAGCACAGTTATTGAAATATGGAACTAAAACGTTGCGATAACTCAAACGCCATCTCTAGGACCTTTGAATGGATCAGTTTCATTACACTTTCAGTTTTACGGATTGTGGCATTAAACTAATTTAAATTATATTTTGGATTTACGCTTAATTTTTATCAGCGTAACCACTAGGATTCAATTTCCTGCTGTAATCTAAGTAAATATGATTCTGTTTCAGAGGAAATTACGTTGGGTCATACCCATATACCAAAGGAAAGAATTGTGAACGATGTGGGATGAACTCGAAGTGTTCTGGTGGATTATGTGTATCAACCCAATAGTTTTTTAAGTAAGTGTTTTTTTTTCTTTCTTTCTTCTCTCCCTCAAACTATTTGTTGACTCAACGTTTGGTAAATGGCAGGGAAAAAATGTTTCCCTTTGTTTCAACCGAAACCAGAACTTCGTCGGAGAATAAAAAATATACGAAGGCATACACACGCGTAGTCGAACAATATAGAACGATAATTTTTGTACACATACTATATTGTAACCGATCATAACTTTTCATTAATAACACGTGACTGACTATTATAATTACATATTGCATAGTTTCTGAATATAGATCACTTGCATGCGCTATACTGGATACTAAAAATCCGTCTTGGTCATTGTACATAAGGGATGTATATATAGGCATTTAATTCCAGTAACTGTATTCATTGCCAAAACAAATGTATGATCACATTCATATTTGTCACGTGGAGGTTCTCTAAATAGTAGCATTACTATTGAGATTTTTAATATTTAATTAAAAATATCTTCTCTCTCCCATAACCTTAACAAAAGTTATTTGTTAAGGATATCTATTTTATTTGTCTTGAAGACAGATGGACTACATGTCCAGTAACAAAATTCAAAAGTAATATAGGATGTAAAAAATATGCATGGGTAGTTTTACGACAAATTCTCCTGTAATTTATGTTGTTTACTGTAGTTTTGATATTTTATTAGCTTTGAATAATTCTATGTGCAAAGATGTATGTATTTATTTTTCTTTGAGTGTGACGCTTCGTGTTTGTGTCTTAGTATATATCTTTCATTGTCCCGTTGCTAAAGAACCTTTTTATTTCTAAGCGTAGTGAAACCTTGTATTTTTTTCTGCGCTGTTTTCCAGCTTTGGTTTCATTACATGTGCCTAATATTTGTGCTGCTTCTTGGCATTCCCATATTGTTCCCTCATGAATTTCTAGGGAGTCAGGCACTCGTCCAAGCATAGGTGGTTTGAAATGCTGGTGCCTTTATGATAATTACAATATCTTTTTATCCTTTGTTAATTTGTATTTGTATTTTTCATTCATAAATGTATATGGAGACGAAGTTATTATGTTATTTGCATTAATGATATTAATATTTATTATTAACGTTAATACTATAATAATAATGATTTTTATTATAAGTTATTAATAATATTATGATTCATTATGTTCAATCAGTACTAAAATTTCCATTTTTTTTATGTTTTGACCAGTGGTCATTAACTAGGAAATACCCCATCAACGTTTTATATATGTAAATGGAAACGCCAAAAAACCTAATAATTTCTCTATGCCTAAAACATCTGATAGATCCTTGTCACTGTGCTATATGTTCTTCTTAAATGACCGATGAAAGTGAACTCTTGACCTATTGTTCATTTTTTGTGCACGCCAAATATTGGGAAACTGGTTTAAGGTTTACTCACATATATATAATAGTCAATAGACAGAAATTTGCAGATATATGTAGATATTAGAAGATAGATATCATTTGATGGATATATATATATATATATATATATATATATATATATATATATATATATATATATATATATATATATATATATATATATATATATATATATATATATATATATATAGTTAGATAGATAGAGAGATATGTATTAGCAGATAGTGAAATAGATATTAGCAAACGATTTTTAAGCAGATAGATACATATTAGCATATAGAAAGATAGATCTTAGCAGACAGAGATATATATCAACATTCAGCTTCGAGTCCTAACTGAGTAAATCCTTCTGTAGAAATTTGACATGTATCGCTGACACCTTCCGTTGAACTGAATATTTTCTTGCATTTTTCAGAGAGACGCACATGACGATATATCTACACTTGAAAATTCCAGTCTAAAGTCGTATTCTGGTAGCCAGAGAGTTGTAAATCTGGGACAAATATGGGAATCATTCTCATGGACTGACTTCCTGTTTCCTGTTCAAATAAACATTGCCCTATGCATCATCATTTTCGAAATTATCCAAAAGACTGTCGATAACATTCAGTTATACGTACCTGTCGATAATATTCCATAGTTATAAACTCTTTGAATATGTGAATAAATTCCAGTACCTCATCCTTAATTTTCTGTATCAATTGATTCTCATTCATTGCATCCCCATGGAACACTCTAATTTCACATTGATAAAGAATAGGTCAGTACTCAATCTGCTCGATATCCTGTATCGAAATTCAAACTCTTACATTTCCGCAATGGTACCCAATCTGCTCGATATCCTGTATCGAAATTCAAACTCGTAATAGCACCGCAATTGTACTCAATTTGTTCGATATCATGTATCGAAATGTAAATTCTTACATTTCCGCTATTGTACTCAATCTGCTCGATATCCTGTATCGAATTTTGAACTTTCAATAAACAGCAAGTGTACTCGATCTACACAATATCCTGTGTCAAGCTTTAAATTCATGCAAGACCCGCAATTGTATTCGATCTACCCAAGATCTATTGAAATTTAAACTCTTGCAAAAATATTACATTTTTCATTTATTCGCGTTTCGTGCATGCTCTTTGGATGAATGTTGTGACACGACCAGTTTGCTCGTTCATGCGTTATTATGTTGCGTAATTAGCAAGTGCAATATCCATGTTATGTTATGCTGGTCGCATTATTGCCATAATTGAATATCTTCAGTTTGTTTTGATTTGTTTAGTTATATCCTTCACTCGAATGTCCTTTAAATTCGCATTCTGGTTGCTGCCAAATATTTCTAGCTTCGTTTCAAAAGACGAATCAATGAGGTCGCCTCCTTTAAGCCTAAACGGATCTTAGGTTTTATTTGTATAGGGGCGCAAAATTCCCTGTCTTGGAAGTTTGACACGATGACCTTTTCTCCCGTGACCAGGTTTCGTATACTACGCTTATCAAGGTGTACATAGGTGAAGAATATCCCTGAGATCATTGGCTTATCACACAATGACCACAGTTTTCTTCACATTTATTATTTTAATAAAACGTATAGCCCGTGTACCTTGTTGATGACAGTAGTGAAAGAACAATCATCGCATGTTTGAGGAAATTTTGAGAGGAATGTGTTCAACAGATATCATTTTAAAGAAAAGATTACGAGAAATCCAAGAACAATGTTAGCATTTTGTTCCTATCTAGGTTATAGCAAAAGGTCAAGTTAAACTCAGAATTAAGTACATACTGATTCAGTAGCACTTATGTTTTTGCAGCCTAATCAAACCGTGTAAAACATTTGATTTTGCAACTCAATTTAAAAATAAGTATATAACACAACTGCATCAACTTCAATTATGACGGGACGAATCATGCATTTTTTTCTTCTGTCTTTGTATGAATTAGCTTTTGGTTTCTACTTGCTTACTCGAGTTTTCCTTCGGGTTCATTCACAAAATTTCATAACTTTGTAGGTTTTAACAAAACAGCGGAGGATACTTTGACTAGACTTGAGAAAATGGTTTTTGGTTTTCATCCCAAGTTAAAAACTACACGGAATATGATGCCCACGAAGATACCATGATTGTTTCTCTGTCTCAAGGTCTAAGTCAAAAAGTTAAAGTCAGTATGTAATAAAATGATGGAAAAACTCTTCGGGTGATTTCGTTTGGACTTTGCAAAAGAAGCTGCAAGAACCATATTTGATGCGCGTATATGATTCATCATATATACTGCAGTATGTGGAAAAATTGCAACTGTTATTTTTATGCGGTTTATTTAATTGCGTGTTGTTAAAAATCAATAGTATCATCACATATTCAATAATCGCAGACAAACCAATAAATCAGATTTTCCCTTAGTACCAAACCAGCTTTACTGAACTTTACAAACATTTCCCCCTGAAATTTCACAATATACCGAATTTACGTGGACGGATGGGTGAAATGTCTTCGTTGGTACCACATTATAGTCATATAGTTTTCCCGACATATTATTGCCTGAAGGAGTAAGATTATCTCAGTTAGCTTGCATTTTATGGAACGTACTCCACCTACGTATAGAGACCAAAAAAGAATTGTTATTTTCCCCCGAAAGGTTCCTGTCCCAGAGACGATCCATATTTTATACACAAAAGTGAATAGTTTAGAAGAGAAAATACGACCATGTTAGTATTGGACGTCAATCCCCTGAGGGACAGATTAATCATAGGTAGTATATGTATATGATATGTGCTTCCTCTCACTGCTTTCTCAATGTCAAACGTTTCAGACAACCTTTTTATCTGGTTGTTAATACGGCCTTTTCCACCGAGTACTTACAATTATTGATGAATATTTGTCAAATAAATGATGTCTGTTCTATGATTAGCATACGAAAGATAGATTCTAGTTGCTATATTTTGTGGGGGAGGGGGATAGAATCATCCATGGCGTATGCAGTATTGTGCTTCTTTTCCTCTTCTTTGTCTGACATGCTATGCCTCATGTTATGCCTCATGCTATGCCTCAAGTCATGCTATGCCTCATGCTATGCCTCATAGTCATGCTATGCCTCATGCTATGCCTCATGGAGTTGCTCAAGTTGTATCAGTAATGGCAGGATCAAATTGCTGACGGATTCCAAAAATGTATTTTCCACTCAGTACAACTGTTTCGGGATTAGAGATGCATGCAACTTTAAGACATAAATATATTAATTTTATTTTAGAGTTTACATCATTTTGGGTATTTCTCCAAAAGTTCATACTTTCTTCCATGAAGACCAGAAAGCCACATGGCCTAATCTTATTAAAGTATTAATAAACCATGTTTGTTTCGATATGTTTGTACACAGAAAACAGTATTAAGTATTTTGGCGACATTGGGTGGGGGTAGCACATTAATTGCAACTAACTGGTATACATCTTCTGAAAACTGCGCTGGAAGAGATTAGGAGGAAAGTTTGGCACATGCTTTGAGCGGTAAAAATATTCCAGATATGTCTAGAAAAACGTCAGTAATATTTGAAAAGGATAAAACATGGCAGACTCTTATTAAATAGAATACAACACTTAGCAGTAAACCTGTTATCACTTAATTGATAAATAATGAATGGATCAGACTTCTAAATTCTATTTCTTCAATATAAAAGATGATAATCCTTTGGTAATATAGCTTATCATAAGCAAAAATGTACGCAGATGTCAAAGTTTGAAAGGTGAAAGTTCTGTGCAGGATTCTAATAGCACAAGACAATTAGCAATCTGTTGTAGCCAAATGTAAACCTCATTCTTCCGGGATGAAGAGACGCAAGGTACTGGCAAATGGGTGCTCTCACAAATGATAGTGATAGTGGATAGATTTTTCTTGATTGCCCTTGCTCAACACACGTCACGTATTGTGTGTTCTTACCCCAGAACTGTGTTGATATATGATTTTCGTCGTTCACTTGTTGCCTTGTCGTTTTTTGTTTTAAAGAAGAACAAACAAACAAAAAAGAAAACAACGTTGGAGAACTTAAATATGTATGAATAGGCAGTTGCAACACAGTGATCTTTAAACCACAACATTTTCGGAATTGTAGTTGTAATGAATAACTCTTTCTTTAAACCAGGATATCTTGGTTTCACTCATAGAAAATGCAGATGTACAGGGCTTGAAAGAGACTGGATGGAACAGATCAGCAGAAACTACTAACAACAACTGGGATTTGATGTATGAGATCTAAGGTTGAAGTTTTATGTTTTCGCACATAAAAAATGACACTTTCCACTTGACGGTTCTTTGTTTTCTCATTATACATCCCCAGGGGACAATAAATAACTGCTTACATTAATATTTATACATTTTTCATATAATATTGTTTCTTTTCAGTAACACTGGAAGTCAGTCATATTGATTGCAACTGTTCGTTCTTCCAAGGCCAGACATTTATAAAGTAAATATGTATTATACATAAACACAATATATTGTTTGGAATCGCGTCGTTTATCACCCAATTATCTTTGTAACTTAAATTTCATGTTTGGTGACTTTTCAATGTATTGGGTACAACATAAGGGGCCGTCCATTTAGTACGTACGCATGGAGGGGGGAGGGGTCTTATGTCACTTGTTTAGGCTCGAATAAACAGTAACACTAGAAAGAGTAAAAAAAAAAACAAGCTTTGAAAAAAATGCAACAATTTATTTCCCTGGAAAAAGTTCTGAAAAAATGAAAAAATATGAACTTACGGTTTTACAGAATCAAATCCAAAAGTAATCCAAGAATAAATTTTTTGTAGTCCTAATAACGAAATGTTCTACTGATTTCACGTTCGAATCCTGACGAAGAATCCAAAGTGGAAGACGAATACGTATGCTTCAATCTGTAGTTTTGAAGTCTAAACAAGAATTATCACTCCAGTTTCTGATAGCTGAATAAATATTTATAAAAGAAATGTTCTTGTTCCACAATATTACATGAGCACACATATTTTCCAGAATGATAACATAAATAAGCCTTCTGAATCCAAGTAATTTGAAATAACTCCAAACCAAGTAATTTGAAATAACTCCAAACAGCACAACATACAACTAACAGTTTAACAGCCCAGCTTCTACTGAGCTTAACTCTCCGAAACATGGGTTTTATGGTCTTTCAAAAACGTAAACAAAGGGTCACGTGATCATCTTTTGGAATGTTATAGAATCATGTACTTGTTACAGATCACGTTTACCCAGTGTGACCCAGACGAAAACCAATTGTTTTACTCTAAGAAATAAAAAAATAAAAAAAATTGTTTACACTTTAAAGACAAAGTTCCATCATGAACTCGAAAACAACCAATCGTTTAAAAATAAAATAGAATTTGTTTACGAAATTGCTAGAAAGTTTGAAACAAGGTCGGGATTTAGATCAACACCTGGTGTATATAAACTAACATTCAATGTCAAACTATTTTCTGAAAAAAAGTATTATCTCTAGTGAATAAATTTATATTACAATATCATGTAATAAGAAATAAAAAATTTAAAACTGAAAAACATAAATATATATTAAATCAGATATAATTAAATCAAATATTCATAACACTTCCCCCATAAGAAAAAGAAAGATTTTTACATAAAACTTTCTTTTACCACAGCCTAATTATATATGAGGTTAAAAAGAGCTCATATAAATTACACAGTGTACATGAAATAATACATTGTTATACACGGGAAAGTGCGTCTGCTATTAAATTATCGTTACCCTTGACGTGCCAAACTGAAGAAAAAAATTAAAACTGAAAAACAAACATATATTAAATCATATATAATTAAATCAAATATACATAACGGGGGATGGGGTTAACGGGGGGGTGGGGGGTGGTTTAACCCAAATGCATACGCTTGCGTATGGGGGAGTCTACTGATAATGTACGTACGCATAGAAAAATGGGGTGGTGGTGGTGGTGAATCCTCGATAATAACTTGTCAACATTGGCTTTCAAATGAGCCACAGCTACCGGGAGAAATATGACTGTGGGATGAGTGTCACTTGTATGCCATCGTACTCCTGATTGCTAGCTATCACGCAGCTCATCAGCGAGTTTGACACAATCTGGCAGCTTGCCCCATGGATTACACATCCTTCAATCTGGCCTCACTGCGGATTGCCGCTGGATCAAGATTTTAGCTGCCGCGTGGCTCAAGCCTACGTACGCAGGTGTGTGTGTGTGTGTGTGTGTGTGTGTGTAAAAAAAGTACACATGTGTACAGGGATGGTCGCTAAGTGCACCCTAGTAAAGATTTTGTGATATTGAATAAATATTATAACAATTCTAAAGACTGTATAAAGTTTTTAATGGAATACGAATTGCAAGTAAATAATGATGGAGGGATTTGATTAGAAGGTGCATAGTTCTTAATGTGTATTCACCGTTCAACACTCCATATTTTGCAATTTCGACCCGTGATGAGAATTTAAAATCATTACAACACAACCATAAATCGCCGATGAAATATAAAATAGTTTCGGAATATTTTAAAACCTAGGTTTTTATCTGCTATCTTAGTCAATGATTCAAATAATTGCAATATGTATGTTCAAATATATTCGTAACTTTGGAGTTTTTCATGAAGTCTTTTGATGTGAGGACTAAACCGATGAATTTTAGGGACCATTACGTAAACTGTAATTCTTGTACAAAATATCAATAAAGGTCGACATTGTTTGCATAAAATATCCAACATCTTAATAGTGACTCTCAACACCTGTCCTAATACACTAATATCTTACAACAGCGACTCTAAACACCTGTCCTAATACACTAATATCTTACAACAGCGACTCTAAACACCTGTCCTAATATAACAACATCTTACAACTGACTCTAAACACCTGTCCTAATACACCAACATCTTGCAACAGTGACTCTAAACACCTGTCCTAATACACCAGCATCTTACAAGAGCGACCCTAAACACCTGTCCTAATACACCACAATCTTACAACATCAACTCTAAACATCTGTCCTAATACACCAGCATCTTACAACAGCGACTCTAAACACCTGTCCTAATACACCAGCATCTTACAACAGCGACCCGAAACACCTGTCCTAATACACCAGCATCTTACAACAGCGACTCTAAACACCTGTCCTAATACACCAGCATCTTATAACAGCGACCCGAAACACCTGTCCTAATACACCAGCATCTTACAACAGCGACACGAAACACCTGTCCTAATTACACCAGGATCTTACAACAGCGACTCCAAACACATGTCCTAATTACACCATCACATGCGATTGGTACCTCTTGCATGCAAGTTCCTAGATATATAAATTGAAAAATGTGTTGTCAGCTGATGTGAGAACATCAATGTTCTCAGCTACAAACAAAATTTGTACAGGATTCTTTGGCATTGTGTGACAGTCTTCGCAAGAATCAAGAAATCATCCAAGGCAAGATGTAGAATGAACAGTTTATATTAGCTGTTCATTGGATTACTGTGCTAAGATTCTAAACTATGTTACAGTTGAGGCCGCATCCCACGGGTAAGTCTTTATCAAAGTAGCATTTGATGTTCCATTTAAAACCGAACAATGGATTGTTTTTGGTGTTGGGGGAATGGTTAGAATTTCATTTGCAATATTTCACTTACCCATATAGAGTCCCCTAATAACCTGCTAAGTAAGAAACGTAGCTTTATAAATGGTTTCAGAATGGAAAGTAGAGTCATTGATTGATTGCCAAATGGGCAAGCCCGATGGTGAATCACGCTAAAACTACCAACAACTTTCTTTTCCACTCGATTAGGGAGCAATATGAACCACTGAGAAGGTTTTTTTTTTAGCAAAAATTCCACATGCAGGTACCATCTCGAAACTTCCAACAAAAATACCTTCCAAATAACGCCAAACTATAATATTTTAAGTCAATGCGTAGGAATTTAATACAGTTATTGGCTGTCAGCATCATCTGGTAACTTAACTTAAGGCTGAATAGTCCCCTTTTGTTTCAAATTCAACACACCTTTGGCGTGGGAGCCAGCCTAATCACTTTCCATTAATTGTTCTTAAGCATCTTACAACAGCGACTCTAAACACCTGTCCTAATACCCCAGCATCTTACAAGAGCGACCCGAAACACCTGTCCTAATTACACTATATAGAATAGTGCAACACTTATATATATATATATATATATATATATATATATATATATATATATATATATATATATATATATATATATATATATATATATATATAAAAGTATATTTTTAATGTGCTTCAAGAGTAAATATTTTTGGCTTTTTATATTTACTTATAAAAAAAAACAAATACATGTTGATAATATGGGCTTCATTTCATATTACTTAAGCCATAAAGTTAAAATGCGGAAAACTATTCTAAAGTTCATCGAAGGACAACTTAGCCATTCATTTAGTCAAAGGATATAAAAAAAATATGCCTCTTTAGTCTATTTGATGATAATTCTCAAACATGAGGGTGCAAAGAAATTTGCCTTTTATGTTTCAGGCATGAACTGCGTGATTAAGTGCTTTTGTTGACAATTGTCCTTCACTATTAGTTATCTTAGGTATATGAAGATTGGGCAACAGTCCAGTTGTATGTTGCATATCATTCCGACGTTTAATAATCACCTTCAATGAGGACTTTTCAAAGTTTAAAAATGTAGAGCTCTATTTAAAACAGAAAATATTTCTTTGCGCAAGACTACTTGAATAAACCCAAACAATGACACTTGGAAACGTTTCTTTTGTCAATCCACGATAGGCATTGACTAAACAAAACATAATTACTAAAATTGTTTAAATTATATTTAATTTACGAGTGTAACCATAGTTTACAAAATGTTCATTAATTAGAACTGCAATTAACGAGAAAACCAATGATATAAGCACAAGTCAGTTTAAAATAATTCGGTCATGATCATACAGTACACACGCCAAGAAGACACCAATGATAGCATGCCAATTTTTTAACGGCAGGATACAGTATTTCCTACGAGTTGCATACAGATTTGGCCGTTAGACTAGTGAACAAATGCACTTCCTAGTACATCCGAATGGAACGATCTTCTGGACTGAGTCCTTTAGCAACAAATTTAAATTTTTGATAAACTGATGTTTAGTCGATTAATGTTTTAAGGGCATACTAATTATTTATGCTAAAAACTTGCCTTGGAACAGATGGCGCATGTCTGCGAGCCATTCTTTGTACGCGTCCACACTTGTTAGGAGATACGCCTAAGTGCATGAACTCATTTTCCGTGGTGATTTTTCACATTCGACAAACAATTAGTTTTTACATAAACCGTTGAAGATTTATTATTCACAGTGTCTTTAAACTGTAGCATCATTAACAGCGTGCTTGTATTTCCATTCTCTAACTAGGTAAGTGTAGGGGAAGTTGTTTTCCACTTATGACCTTCAGTCTATCCAAATATTGCACTTCCAACTCTTTCGTTTTCTTTAGATCACCCTATACCCTCATCAAAACTGGTTTTTATTTCCCTCTGAATGCCTTGTCCTTTTCATGTTTCTTTGTATGTATGTGATACAACAATTAATATTTTACTCTACGGTGATATAACTATTGGCAAAAATATAATCAACCGCGTTTTCTTGTGGCACAAAAGATGTAAAATTCGTAGAGAGAATAATGTTTCTATGATAGCAAAGCGCCCCCTGTGACCAAAACCGCAGTAAAAAGTATAGTAGGAGTACTATGGTACTTATCTATTAATACTTATTTAGCATTACTGTAGCGACCAGCTGCTGTGGGGAGGGGAGGATTTGTCAGAACAGAAGGTTGTGTCCGCGGTCACCAGAATATGGGATATGGAGAGAGCTTGGATTACTTTTATTCCTTTTCAGGACAGATTGTCCATTTTTTTCCTCATCAGCAACTCCTACCGTGCTACAAAGAGTACATAGTCATTCAAATACGTAGAGAATGAACAATCGAAAACTTATGAATCATTTGAGAAAAGAAATATGTTAAAACAGCAAGACGATAATGGTACCATATTACCATACAAGTCAATGAATATCTCAAGCAAATTTGGTTGCCTCTACGATTATGTTGATTCCGCTTCAATTCGGCCTTGCCGCTATGAGATAAGTCCTTTGCACCCTACACTGTCTCAAACATGAGTTTAATATAGTTCATGTATGACAGCAAAAAGCAAATCAGACTCACATGCAGTAATCTATACAAACAAAATGGTAAATTGTGATGCTCAAAGCATGAGATAAGACAATTCCGTATCAAACTGCACATTATATATGTTAGTACTGCTATCCAAGACAGGCACAGAAAACTTCAAACATATACCTGTACCACCGCTTTTGCTCCTTATCAAATAAATTAATAAATAGTATTGATATCTTGAAGTTTCCGATTTTTTTTTTCGTTTTCTGAAACCATAATGCAGTGCTTGATGGTACCTAGTTTTTCAGTTCTCAGTAATTAATAATACCTATATATTTTTAATTAGTAAAGATAAAACACTACAAAGAAATAAACTTTGTTAAAAATGTTGTACATCCATATTTATTTAATAAACTTCATTACGTAAGCAATTATCATGCCATGCGATCGATGCATGAGGTATCTGTGTAGTGTTTTGTCAAACCTTTCATTGACACGAATAAACATTTCATATTGTCATACTGTAACTCAACTATCTTCGCATCTTTGAATCATATATGGAATCATTTAGTAATATGTTTAAATTTTACTTATTTCATTCTCTTGAAAATTGCATGTTCTCCTATTGTTTGTTATTTTTGCAAAACATTTTCAGCTGATCAGCCCATGTCGGCTATTTATATGCATCCTTGGGCAAGAAACTTTACTCTAATTACCTTGGCACTAAATGACCTACTTGTGCTGATCTGCTGTGAAACACCAAACCCACACGATACCTTAATGAAGCATACTCATGTCAATACTTCTGGAACACACCGTAGATATTCCGTAACGGCATAATGAATGAAGGAAAGTATATTATTTTAATTCCAACCATTGACATTGTCTAAAATACGAGATTGGACAACAACATATATTGCCAGCACACTATAATCACAAATGTTTCCCAGCAAACTATTATCTGAAGAATAAAGAGTATCTCTTTTAACTTACTTTCCGTTGAACATATTCAGTATTTGTACAAAGACCAATGGCAAGTTGGATATCTCAACTTTCCTCTCAGAGAGACGACATGTATGCATATGCATTTATTTACAATAATAGACGGCTCCAGAGAGCAATTTCCCAAATATTAGCATCTTGCGTCAGTCCCTGATGGGAATATCGAAAATATGTTAGTATACTAATTAGGTATCTGCCACCTCTCATGTGTTAAATAATCCCATAGTTAGATATAGCGTAATCCCTGGTTCACAATACTAAAACTTACACTGAGTACTCAGAATTGTTGATGATTGTCAGTCAAATAAGCAAAAATAGTCTCTCTCTGGTAGGCACACTCAAGACAATTTATTTTTCTTAAACATTTTTGTTTCCTTGATACAGTAATTTATGGCATAGGCAACGTTTGCTTTTTTTCCTCTTCCGTTTCCACCATTATGCAGTTGTTCACGGAGTCTAACAGTCAAGAAAGGATCGAATCATTTAGGAAATCCTACAAGTAAATGTTTCGTCCGATCTTAATGATAAATTAGCACCCGATACGTCCATTGTTTCAGCCTACAAGCCTTGAATTGTTTATATTGTTAAGGCCTTCAACCCTCAACAACAAATCCAACATCAAAATCTATAACAAGTTTGGGAATGAAGCCATACTCACGATATACAAACCATGAACAAAGGGAAATTGGCCCATACAAACCGAATGTTTTAGTTTTAATAAATTTCTCACATGCGCAATAGAGAAAATATTCCAACAACATTGTTAAGGTTTGGTAGCGACATAAAGTATACTGCATCTTACGAAAATATACGTTGTTACGGGTTGAAGGCATTAACAATATCAACAATTCCAGGCTTGTAGGCTGAAACTATGGACGTATCGGGTGAAATTAGAGTTGAATCTTTCAACATCAGATTTTTCACGGTGTTTGACCGCATTTGTAGCATTTCTGCAGGTGTTCAGACTTAATTTCGTCCTTAAAGACCAGAAATTACCGTGACCGAAGATAATCGTTTACAAAGGACGCTCATTTCTTCCGTCCAATTTTAATGTTAACAATGGTTATCATACATCCTTATACATCAATATTTGCTCAGATATTTTTTTATCATACCAACCTGCTTTGAATAGATAGATATGGTTGGAAATTACCGTATTCAATTTCTGACCATTTTATAGCCTTTTAGGTATTGTTTGCGGCATCTCATAATATTGTGGTTTTCTTTTCATGTTAATTTCGCTTCACTCATGTGCTTCTGGTACAAACTGTGCTGAGTAGAGGAATTGGATGGGGGTGGGGAAATTGAGGAATTGGATGAGTGTGGGGTGGGAAATATGATATGTGCTCTAACGTCAACAAAGGTCAGATAGGCACAATGTCATAAAAATCAGGCTATAATCATTTCCTGTTACTGTTTTCCATTAAATTTTTAGATATTTTCTTCAACGACAACGATGAGCTGTTTATTGCTTTTGCGTCATTTTTGCTAGTTCTTCGTTGCTTCTGCACAAATGTTACATTTTCCGTACAGGGTTCATGTATAATGCTAAACAATGACAGCAATGTAATTGTAATAGAAATAATACCTTTCCTATGGTTGTAGGGTTGTAGGGGGTTGTAGGGTTGTATGGTTATAGGGTTGTTTGTACGATACCAGATTCAGCCCAAACATAATCATTATCAAACATTTAATAACATAAATAATATATCCGAACATATTCGTCATGACAGTCCATAAGTCTTGTTTTCTAATGACCAATTTGTCCTTAAAACCATACATGCCTTATTTGTAAAGTGTTTTGTTTCTAGCATGCAGTTGTAATTATTTTATGAAAAAAGAAAAAAAATTAATTTACATTCGTATCCGGTTGTTTCGCTAACATTTTTAGGATTGTAAATTTAGTATTGAAAGGTCAGACTATTATTTTGCTATAGGAAGAAAACAGTGTTAAAAGAGATATAGTACAGTTTTTTTTTCCCTGTTAGACAAGAAAATAATGTAAGCATTTCATCTTTTAGTCATTTTAAGGACAAATCAATCTATTGCTAATGTCGTTTTAAATACGCGAACATCTAGTAGCACTAATGCTTTTGTTGAACATTCAAAAGTAATTAGTTTTGATTATATTTCTACGTACATGCATTTAAAAAAAAACCCAAAAAACAAACAAATGAATATATGTTTCAAACGGAAATTAGTCTGCTTCATATCAATGATATATAATGACTTCATTCATACATCTCAACAAAGATAAATTGCAACAGCCAATTTATCAAGGTTATATATGACAAAAGGTAAACCAGAAAACAATCAAACTTACTGTCGTCATCATCATCATTATCATCATCGGAATACATTTTTAGAAATATGTTTTTATCTATATACTGTAATTTTAAAAAGATACTATACAGGTACATATACAGGTACATGATAATTTGGGTGTTTTGTTTGGTGTTCTGTGGAATAACAACACATAAATGATACCATTGTACAAGATCTACTTTATAGATTATTCTACAGAACACTTCGTTATTTAAATCATACGAATTGCTTTTTTTATTAACTTTTATGCTCACTGATTAGCAAGAACTACTTCTACTCTAACGACCATTACCGTAGCTGTTATTGCTACTACTTCTACTCTAACGACCATTACTGTAGCTGTTATTGCTATTACTTCTACTCTAACGACCATTACCGTAGCTGTTATTGCTACTACTTCTACTCTAACGACCATTACCGTAGCTGTTATTGCTATTACTTCTACTCTAACAACCATTACCGTAACTGTTATTGCTATTACTTCTACTCTAACGACCATTACTGTAACTGGTATTGCTATTACTTCTACTCTAACGACCATTACTGTAACTGGTATTGCTATTACTTCTACTCTAACGACCATTACTGTAGCTGTTATTGCTATTACTTCTACTCTAACGACCATTACTGTAGCTGTTATTGCTACTACTTCTACTCTAACGACCATTACTGTAACTGTTATTGCTACTACTTCTACTCTAACGACCATTACTGTAACTGTTATTGCTACTACTTCTACTCTAACGACCATTACCGTAGCTGTTATTGCTACTTCTACTCTAACGACCATTACCGTAGCTGTTATTGCTACTACTTTTACTCTAACGACCATTACCGTAGCTGTTATTGCTACTACTTCTACTCTAACGACCATTACCGTAGCTGTTATTGCTACTACTTCTACTCTAACGACCATTACTGTAGCTGTTATTGCTATTACTTCTACTCTAACAACCATTACTGTAGCTGTTATTGCTACTACTTCTGCTCTAACAACCATTACTGTAACTGTTATTGCTACTACTTCTACTAATAAAGTGTGTGTTTTATATTTTTAACGTAGCTTTAACAATTTTAGTTATATCGCTACAATGTATACAGTGTGGCAGTTTATAGGGATGTCTAGCACTGGGACATCATGCCACAGACATGAGCGCCAAGCAAGGCAGCTGCTAGTACCATTTTATAAGTGTTTGATATGACTAATACCGGGTTCGAACCCGCGACCTCCCCATCCGCGGCGGACGCTCTAACCACTTAGGCCACCGGAGCGGTCTGCTACTGCTGCTGCTACTACTGCTACTACTGTCACAGCCATCACTACTACTATTACCAAAACAACTAAAATCATTGTAATCACCACTATCACAACTATTACTATACTGCTATTAATACCTTTCTGTATGAATAGTATTACTGTTACTATAACTTATAAATAATAATAATAATAATAATAATAATAATGATAATAATAATAATAATAATAATTACAACCGCATATTGGAATGCCCTTATTTAATGAGGTCAAGCAGGAAAAGTTTGAAATTCGGTCATTGTTCCAGTACCTGGCATCTGAGACAAAAAATTCATGTTTGTTTTTCTCGGTTGATGAATGAACAATGTTCACACCACCGGATATAATAAATCAGCTATTTATATATAGCATGTTTTCATTCAGTTCAACCGGTGTTTAGCATGTGCTGAAGATGGAAGTTTAGAACTAACATCATCTGAACTTTAGCTGGCAAACATGTGGGGACGGTTTTAGTAGATAACAGACATAGAACAAGGGAGTGACATCTTCCTGAATGAAAAGCGACGACATTGAGTCCGCTTTTAGGTTTGACACGCACGTACAAAGGTGTACGATTACACCATACTTGTTCCCGGACAACTTCATATTGATCCTTTCGAGATTAACTACCCAGAAATAAAAATATGTTGTCCCTAGTGCACGACTTTACCATTGATTGGTTGGCTGGGTATTGTTCAACAGAACATCAGCTATTGAAAGACTGTGTAAATCCGAGGCAATTCAAACAAACTCAGGGTATACGGCCGGTAGAGGTAGAATTCTGAGTCTGGCACGCTAGCCACTGAAACACGGGAGGTATTCTTTTGGAACATGAATAACTTTAGTACAAATAGATGACACGAGTTTAATATGGTTTGAAACATAGCTGTTATTTTGCTTTCTATTCATGAAAATAATAAAAAAATTAAAAAGAATTTCTTTTCTTTTACGTTTATGTCTAATAAAAAGAATGAAGACCTGTGCTAAGAATGGACGAACACGAATTTATTTTTTATGATGTCTTGCGTAGTTCAAAAGGGTAGCATGTGTAATTGAGCAAGAACGATACGTCATTTTAAGCACAATTTCCTTTGTATCGTTGTTATATAAGCGATAAAGGCAAATTTACACATTAGATTTCATAATCTATAACATATGACAGAGTCTAAGAACTCAGATGCATTTAAGAGTGTCTACGAAACTGAGATACAAGTGACAATGTCTCAGAACCTGAGCTAAATGTAAGATTGTCTAGTAATCAGATGTAAATGTAACAGTGTCTAGGAAACTGATGTAAATCTAACAGTGTCTAGGAAACAGATGTAAATGTAACAGTGTCTAGGAAACTGATGTAAATGTAACAGTGTCTAGGAAACTGATGTAAATGTAACAGTGTCTAGGAAACTGATGTAAATGTAACAGTGTCTAGGAAACTGATGTAAATGTAACAGTGTCTAGGAAACTGATGTAAATGTAACAGTGTCTAGGAAACTGATGTAAATGTAACAGTGTCTAGGAAACTGATGTACATGTAACAGTGTCTAGGAAACTGATGTAAATCTAACAGTGTCTAGGAAACTGATGTAAATGTAACATTATATTTCATAATCTATAACATATGACAGTGTCTAGGAACTCAGATACATATTAGAGTGTCTACGAAACTGAGATACAAGTAACAATGTCTCAGAACCTGAGCTAAATGTAAGATTGTCTAGTAATCTGATGTAAATGTAACAGTGTCTAGGAAACTGATGTAAATGTAACAGTGTCTAGGAAACTGATGTAAATGTAACAGTATCTTGGAAACTGATGTAAATGTAACAGTGTCTAGGAAACTGATGTACACATAAATGCAAAGACTAGTAACATTAACCAGTGAGCATGGCAAGTGCCCGTATGTCACCCTTTCTATAATGATGTTAAATGCGAACACACTCATAAAATTTCATGACAATATATTTAGAAGTATATGTCCATTTGGCCTTTGAAAATAGATCATGGTGATCTTGTTTATCCGATAGTAGTGTAGAAGAAACAATATTATAAAAAGGACTGGCATCCTCTAATAAATAATGTAAAAACCACGGTAAATAAATAGTATGTAGCCGTAATTATATGTAATTTGGTTACCAGAAAGGTACCTTTCAGCAGATACAGACAGCCTTAGTCACACAATGTGCTATCAGTAAATATTTTTGAACAAATCCACAATCTACAATCCACTGTCCAGGTCCGTACGTCATAAAACCATATGAGAGTAATTAGTTTTTTTCAAAACTAAAGGACACTCTTAATGGTAGAGTTTTGACAATGAAGTATGTTGTGCATTTGCTAAACTTGTGTCAAAAGCTTTGTATAGCTAAATGTTGTACCTCAGAGTTTTTGGAGAGGTGGAATGTTGACTCAACGCCAAACTCTTAATTACTTAGCAGAATATATTTTGCACGTTCTAAGCTCAATTTTCAATTAATAACATTGAGACGCTGCATCGGGCCGGCAATAATCTATTCTAAGCAAAATTGTAGCTTCTTTATGGAAACCTTTTATTGTCACGAGTTTATCCATAATCATTACTTCCAAAGCAACTTCAGCTGTACTTGACTCCAAAACGTTTGGAATAATGATACAATTAATATTCAAACAATTTGGAAAATGAATCAGGAGATTTACCTGTGACATACATACACTGCCGTAATAACCGCTAGTCTTGCACGTGGAAAGTCATATACCATGCTAGAATAATCCGTTTGAACGGAGAAGGACGCGAAAGATACTGAAGATTCCGGAAACTAATTTGATTAATGTTTAATGCATTTATTTCCCCGTTTTATCTTACTATTAAAAAATATTTTTAAATTGTAAACAGCAACAGGTAAATAAATTAAGCTGGATAAACCACTCCAGGCTGGAGCTATCTGACAAATAATGCATCCGCCCTTTCGGGTTTTGTTTTCAGGAAACCACTGCTGAGAGTGGTTTCTCCATGATTGAATCAAACAAGAGAATGCATGGATAGACACGGTGCGAAAATACTAAAAGCATATAGCAAAGCAAGAGAGAGAGAGAGAGAGAGAGAGAGAGAGAGAGAGAGAGAGAGAGAGAGAGTTACTAATAAAAATAATAACATAATTATGACAATATATACTTTCTGATTGAATGACTAAATAAAAGAAGAGAAATATTAAAGAACGGATGGGGGAGGGGGTAGTGGTAGAGGGAGAACAGTTATTGTTTGTTAAGTACTATTTGGTTCTATTGTTTCTTTGGTAGAAATATACTGACAGTACTGCCATTATATGATAACACTGAATCTATTCAGTGACTTTTTATGAGTTGAATTTCTCTCTCTCTCTCTCTTCCACAAAACTAGCTTTTCTTACATATCTTTCATCATGGAACTGCAATATCTCTCTTTCTCGAAAAAGTATCTATCTCATTTCAATTAATAAATGTTTTACGTCTTGAGAATATTTAAGTCATGCTTAATGAGTTTTGGTTACTTCTGGCTTTAATTCTTTTCGCAACTCAAATTTAGCAATGGCGAGACTTGCTCCAAAATGGCAAATATTTTAATATTATCGCTTTCTGAGGGATTAACATTGGTCAGCCGTTGCTGATGAGGCTTTTTTTCTCCCCCGGCTGGAGAACATAGTTCGGGGTTAAATCGCCGGGAGAAACGTGATTTTTAAAAGCAAAACAAAACAGCTGTCGCTGAGAGATCTCATGTGCAAAAAGATGCAGCAATATGCTGACACCAATTTAATTAGATAGGTTAGAAATTTATCATTTGCTCCAAGCCAGAATCGAACTCGTGCTGAGAGTAACAGCACCTATCCCCTTGCTCCGTAACACCAACGCCCAGACAGGTCGAATAAGCTCGAAGGTTAGGACTTGAGGCGCACTCGCTAGTCAAGGGAAATTTGAAACTCAGCTATATGGATAAAGTCACTGGATTTCTAATGAGGAAGCCAAGGTATTTAAATGAAATCATAATTATTTATCCCAAAAACGATTAAAGCGTTTATCCAGACCCACATTAGATTTTTTGGATACATTATTAAAAATTAACAATTTCTAATATTTTCTATTAAAAAAAAACAAATACAGCGAAAGCAAGTTTACTGAGCCTTCCCTCTCAATTCATGACTACGGCCTGGACCAGCAAAACATATCAATTTAACTGATTTCAACCACTCTGTCTGAATCAGCAATGAATGAATCATAGAAGAAAAAGATATGGTGTCAACATTGGCGGTTGCCATGGAGACATATTTTCATGAACTAAAATCATTTTACACAATTACCTTTTGGTTCCTAAGTCATTACAGTTTATCGTCCCATATTTGTATCTACAAGGTCATTGATTCGTCAGACAAAATGTGTCAGTGACATCTGTCATCATCTTCAGATAACCACACTTTGTTGTTGTTTTTTTTTTCTCGTTCAGTTTCTTGTCCTTTAGTACGGTTGGCAGATATTGTCACTTGCAGGGGTTCAGAAAGGGGACCAATCATCTATGGAGATATGTTCAGCGCTTCGTTTTAATGAAAATTTACAATAAAATTATGTTATATTTTCTTCACATATTAGACCTTTCCTTTGTTACTTTTTATTTGAACAAATGTAGGGAAACTAATTTCGTAACAATTTTATTAAATGAATTATGTATTTCTGGTGTACTTTAGTAACCTCACTTCATAACAACTGAGGAGTATATAAAGATTATGTTCTTGACATTTGCCGGTCGAAGAAAGAAAATTGGAGCTATCAAATTCGCAACAAAGGCATTGTATTCTGTGATCCGGTAATGCATCACTGTGTGCATAAATATGTAGCTTTTTAAAATACTTAAGAATACTAAGCTCGTGGAAACTTTATTTTGCTATCTTTCTTGTCTTTTTTTAAAACCTAAAAACATTTGTAGAAATGATTTATGGAAAATATATAACATTTCAAACAACTAACAATTATTTTCAGTGCTCCATGTAAGGGATGTGGATGAATCGAATTGTAACAGTTCTCATGTGGAAGCTTATTCTGCTTCTTTAGATTTTTTTTGTTATTATTATTATTATTATTATTATATCTGTATAATTTCTTTTTTAGTAGACAAGATGATTCCGCTATACGCAGTGGCTTTGCGCCTGGTCTATTTAATCGTAAGCCTCTCTATAACTGTTCGGGCTGTCTCGGTCCCCATTTATCAGTATCGTGAGCTCATTCTCCAAATGCACAACGACGTCCGGCGGATGGAACCAGCGGCAAACATGAAACAAATGGTAAGAAGTTTTCATTTAGAGTAGTCTTTTTCCAATAATAAAATCATGGCGAAACAGAGATAACACTTAGTAAGATCACACATGTTTAGATTTAAATTCGTTCTCATTCAGCGTTCGAAAGGACGGAAAACTTTTTTTTATGATAGCAATAACGCACATGAACCTTAAGTCAAATTATGTGCACATTTACTATAAAAGTATTTGGCTGTTACAAGATACGATGATACAAAAGTTTCAGGCTGCTTCAGAAATCATTTCTCTAACAGAGTAAGCTAAATTATGTCTGAAGGAATCGAACTAAATGGCTGTGAAAGAGGAAGTTGTAATAAGCAGGTTTGTTATAAACAGTCTCCTCTCTTTTTTAAATTATGATAGTTATGACAACATTATAAAATAGTGCATATGTTATTAACAAAAACAAAGAATCATCGTCACCGTTCTACCAGTAGTAAAGACAGTAAGCTAACCCGAACTTATGACAACAGCAAATATGTAAATAGATATTCAAAAGACAGCAATCATATCTGAGGCCACAGATCAATCAGGGAAATTTCATTGTGGCAAGCATTGTACAGTCCTCTAATGATTCATCAGCGCACCATCGTAATAATTCATTGCTGTGAGTTTTCTCAAACATTTTGCTGGCATTCCTGTTTTTCTTATGTTAACCATCCATACTTTTCAAGATGTATGATCCTTACCTAGAGGAAAGAGCTGCAGCCTGGTCGGAAACTTGTTATTTTGGGCACCAACAACGTGGTCTGGGAGAGAACCTGTCATATTTTTCAAGTACGGGGCGTGCCGTTCCCCCAGCGACCGTGATCCGCCAGTCCATACAGCTGTGGCATGGAGAGAAAAATCTATGGGGATACTCAACGACTTGCGGCGCCGCATGCCACTACACACAGGTAAGGCAGCTCATCGCTTTCATTAACAAGTAAATATTTTTTGTACAGATTGAATTTGTAAGTACATCGTCTTCTCAAAACTAAAGTGTCCCGTCCCCGTTTCCCTTTGGCTTTATTCTTGGGAATCAGCAGAACGCATCTAAGCGATGACTCCGACTAACGAAAACAAAAGTTAGTAATGCGCTTTTAACGTGCCAAGGAGAAAAGTACTTTTTTTGTTGGTTTATTCGCCACTTAAAATGTAACATTTACTGTGACCTGATGAATATATTGTGTAGTTCATTTTTATAGTAATGTGCCATTATTAGATGCGTAACAATATCGCTTGAATCGTTTGAACTATTTGTCCAAGAATATCTGATACTATAAAACCTCCTTAAAAGAACAGAGTATGACGTCACGAACGTTTTTTCTTTCTATTATGTTTTGTTCATCATTTACACTGTAAACACAAAGTACGAAATTTCCTGTCTCATTGTGTCTCAGAAAATGTCCAGAATAAAAATGACGAACCAAAATTTATATTTGATTCACTCGAAACTACTCTGACTACTACTTCCCGTAATCCATTTATTTCGGCCATGGAAATGCCAGAGAGGCATCTGTTGAATCGAACCACGAGATGCACTCATCAGAAAAATGCGACCAAACGATACTGAGTATGCGGATTGTGTCTTTGTTTCTTTGAGTCAAAGATAGTACATTCGTCAGTCAAGGGACTGGGTTGATTGGAATAGTAATATGGCGGCCCCCATCACCTGGCATAGTTGTGACTGCCACGTGCTTTGTACGCAGGGCCCAATGCATACGAAATACGTAATGCTTGCTGCGTCTTGCTCAGTCTTCTTACAACAAGATAATTACAATACAATAGCTCAAATCTCTCTCAATGCCGTGATCTGTTGGTCGCAAAAAGCAGCATCAAACTGCCTAATTCTGCCCTGTAAATATTTTCCGCTTATGTATTTCTATCCCCTTTCTGAATTAAAGAATCAACATCACTAAATCATTCTGTCTTTACTGAATTATTCATCTATTGACTGATAAGAGAACACGTATCATTGTTTTGTCTGTACTTCCGGTTCGAGGTTTGGCAGTGTCGAGATAGATAGATAGAAAGATAGATAGGAAGATAGATATATAGATAAATAGATAGATAGATAGATAGATAGATAGATAGATAGATAGATATTGTAGACAAATATTGTATGATTTCAGCTGGTGTGGGCTCAATCCTCAAGAGTTGGCTGTGCTCTAAGTTACTGTCCTGTTATGCAGGGTGCGGCATTCTCCACGAATTCTATGTACTTTGTCTGTTTTTACTCTCCAGCGTGAGTATATGCATTAAAAATTATCAACACTATATACAACAAAATATGCAGAAAGAATGAATAGCGTTTCTCGTGTTATTTAGCAAGTTAGACGATTATTTATTGCTTTAAGGTCAGAACTGTCAGAAAAAACGCCTCTGTATGTTCCTTTCAAGATATGATCTTTACAGTTACGTTAAGCTAAGGTGGTCGTTGTAGATATGGATTGTCTCATCTTTCTGCAACCTTTAAAATAAGTAGTATTTTCAAATTTTTTGTCGTGGTGTTTTTTCCCCGCAAGATTCATATCCCGCCTAAACATTCATCACTACTTTGTTGATTGAAATTGGGATGAAAACTGCTTGCGTGACGATAGAAATGACAATGTTCATTTATAAAGGTTGCCGTCTTTTCTTCATCGAAATTTTCTCATCGAGACTCTGTCTTTGCAGACCACCTAGAGTATTAGGACATCTGAGAGTTTCATAATGTCATTTGTCCAGTAATATATGTTGTGTATAAATGTATATGAAAAGACACGTTTACTGCCATTTTGTTTTGATTGAAAACCCGTTCTTCTTTCAGGGGTAATTATTACGGTCAGTATCCCTTTATACTGGGATCAAGATGTTCCCGCTGTGACCCCGGTGAGTTCTGCTTGAACGGACTGTGCGCCACCAGTGGTAGGTTTTATTATCTATTGAGAATGAGAGTATTGTTGGCCCTTGTTTGTCAGATGTGACAAGAGCAACTTCAAGCCAATTTACCTTGTGACTCTAACTTGTTGGAGAGAGAGAGAGACAGAGAGAGAGAGAGAGAGAGAGAAATTGGTTGGTTGTTAACACTGAAAAAAACCGTACACTAGGACTTACTGTCTGCTTCTTTGTGCAATTTTCACTGAAATAGTGCCGAATCATTATATGAGTTGTTTCTTTATTTATAGAATGCAACTCTTTATGTACTGTACATCCTTGCAGTATTTACTGAAAGTCATATTCTACCGGCACGCTCTGAATGCTGCGGAAAGGAAATATTTTACTTCAGCGCTTTGGGTAGAAACGCTACCGTCATTTAGAATGGATAATAACAGAGAAATGTTCTAGATGCAAATTTACTTGCATGATACATGAATAATAATAATAATAATAATAATAATAATAATAATAATAATAATAATAATGATAATAATAATAATAATTTATTATTATTATTTGTAGTAGTAGCGGTAATAGCAGTAGTTGTAGCAGTGATAGCAGTAATATTAATTGGCAAAATATGGGAAAATTATATTAAAACAATGACAAAAGCATTCTACTTCTTGAGACTTCTCACTAATTTGAACGCAAGAGTTGTCACCGTCTTTTAATCTTGACTCTTGTTCATCAGTATATAGAACGAGTTAAGGAACTCAGAGATGATTTATTTTTATTTTTACTGTATTCTGTTTCAATTGTATTCATTTTTATACCAACTATCCACAGTGAAGCTCGTGCATTTATTACCAACGTTCTTTCTTTTCTCAGTTAAATAAAATGCTTGACAGTTTATGAGAATCGGATGTTGAATAATTCAATCATGGCCGAGATAAACATTCTTTAGGGTCCTGTTTATTGGATTCACATCGATTATATTGGACAAATTTAAATATTTGACAGGGCCTGGAAAATTTTCTACAACGGCTTTTGGGATTCGTTTCTGAGACAGCTAAAATTTCCACTTCTTTACTTCTTTTTTATTTCAGGATACAGACGAAAGAAGCGATCAACAAGGTCAAGTTTGAAACAAATGTGTGCACATTGAAGAACGTAATCAATCGGAACATATTTTTGTGATAAAATTAACGAAATCTTTTATTCTAAACAATTTCTGTCGTGTAAACTTGTACAAATCATGCAATAAAATTTGGAAGCTTAAATTGTGTAAAAAGTCCTTTTTAATGAGTGCTACATATTGTTTGTCGGGACATAATTGAGTATGAAAAAAAATAATTTAAATATTGATTGATTGATTCATTCATTATTTATTCCTTGATTTATATATTGCCTCCCTTTTACTGTGAAATGTCCTAAGCAGAATTTAGGAAAACCGAAGCTATGTCCAAGACTATAGACAGTGTTAAAGTCAAGTGAATATCGCAGGAGGTATCACACACACACACACACACACACACACACACACACACACACACACATTTCATCATAATAGTTCTTGATGTATATGGTTTCAAAACAGACTGCTAAGTATATGTTCATTTTATTCGTACATGAAAGAACTCTCGTTACTATTGCAACAAAATAAAAACGCTTCAGGGCTAACAGCATTCCGATTATATATAATTCCTACAGGAGTAAAACAAGAAGAAAAGAAAAGGAAGACACTTAAATATCAAAGATTTATTAAATATTGCACAACAACGAAAACGGATAAAGTAAAAAGAAAACTAGATTGGAATGTTAAATTCCATCACACGTGATAGAAGAAGGGAATGTTTACAATCTTGTATGCAACATGTATTATGATGTAGCCAAATGTGATTGTTAAACTCAAGCAATACTGAAGAACCGATCACAGCTATGTGCTTGACTGTTGATTGAGTTTCTTCTTTGTTTTGCTGGAACGATGAATTTTTCTCAGATGCAAGAACCAGTGTATATATATATATATATATATATATATATATATATATATATATATATATATATATATATTAAAAATAACATGGCATTTAAAGTGTTGGTATAAAGCAAATTGATATACCGATACTATTGGTATATCAAAATGTGATCCACCAACGGCGCAATAATACGAATATATAAACATTCTTTCAGCTGCAGACCTTTAGATCGATGATGAATCAATCATTAATCATAAAAATATTAATAATCCCTGTTTTCTAAATGAAATTAAAATGGTACACAATTTCATCGGAATCCTTTCTTTCATCCATTCCCTATTCCCTCTCGTGCGTAAGGGACAAAATAACCAAAAATCTGGAGTGAGAGAGAAAAAAATATTGTGCTGGACGAAACCATTAAAACTCAACTTGTAGCAAGTAACCTACAGTAATCTGGTTCGTCGTAACGGTATGTTTACGCTTTCTTTGAGATCAATCTACATTGTTCGTAATATCAATGATACTTAGTTGCAATAGCCAGTTGACACTAGGCCTATATGTTAAATTTGTCGGTTACTAGGGACACACACTGTAGCGTATTTAATGCTTTGTTGTTGTTTCTTAAACCTATTATAATGTTCTAAAAATCCATTATTAATTATTAAATATAAAAATTTCAAATGGTCGTCACCGCCTCCCTCTCTCTCTGGATTATCATAGGCGAAAATCCATGAAAATACGAGCGTTGGGGATTTTCGCTTGTGTCATACGACGATATCTCTGGACCTATGAATGACGGTAAAATTTAGTCAAACCGTCCTAAGGGGTGGGGGGAGAGAATTGTATAGTCTCTTGAAAATGTTAATAAAAACAGAATAATGACTTAGATGACCTGTCAATATATGAAAATATTTTAATTATCTCTTGTTGGTTCGTCATTTCGCTTAGTTTCTATTCCACGCTAATTTCCATACGCCAGAACGTGAATGCCTGACAGTTCAGGTTCAGTGTACAAGAGGTTTACCGTGTTTGTAGTGCACTACTTTCTTCATAAAAACCCTATTTCATGTTTAAATCATGAGTGTGTCTTATATTGATGTAATAAATGTGAATAAAAATAGAAACAATACAATCAGCTTATCAATTTGCATATGTGATTGTGAACAAAAAGAAAAATCGCAGAACTACATTTTGTAGCGGGCACACTCAGAGGGATGCGAGATGTGTGGAGTTCATTCACTCGGTCAATAAACAGTTGCCCGGAGCATATCGTAACTCCATTCAGAGTGCAAATATGTGGATTTGCATGTGATATAAATAAAATATATGTATTGTACGTACCCTGTATCAATGATATAACACTCGCTTTATAAATTTTTAATTAAAAAGAAACTCGGCAAGCCTAGTTTCCTTTTAATTAAATATTTATACATCTCGTGGTATATCATGGATACATCGTACATACTATATATATTATAAAGGACACAACTTCTATTATAACAGAGACTATTATAAATAAAGTATTTAAAAACTGAATATGCTTGAGATACGCTATGTGTCTCCATGACGAAATGCATACAAAACAGACTTGATGATTATCATTTAAGACGAAAACAAATAAATAGCTCATCGGAAATAAAGTAATTTTAAGTTACAAAGGAGACTTATTACTGCTTTCACAATTTAAGAGGTTATACATATTGTGAAAACCTATGCATCTGGAGAAAAAAATTGTTCATTGCAACAACAAAAAAAGAAGGGAAAAAAGCGGGAAATGATCTGATATAAGGGTGCTAAGAAGTTATGGATACATGTCAAACTAGATATGATACAATTTATAATGTGTCAGAAGTGAAACTATGTCAGGTATATTTGTATATGAAATTGTGTATATTACACTTCACGGGAATAGAATTAGTGGTGTTAAATTAACTAGGAAAATATCCTTGACCATGTATGACGTGAGCAATAACATTCTAAAACAGGTGTTCGCCCTGCTTTAAACACTTTTACCACATTAAGGTTTTATCTGATAACAAGTATTGAGAGGTTCCATAAGTTATAAATATTTCATTTAATATCAATACGTTTTACTGTCATAAAAATTTCATTATAGATCAATACATTTTACTGTCATACAAATTTCATTATAGATCAATACATTTTACTGTCATACAAATTTCATTATAGAGCAATACATTTTACTGTCATACAAATTTCATTATAGAGCAATACATTTCATTATAGAGCAATACATTTTACTGTCATACAAATTTCATTATACAGCAATACTTTTTACTGTCATACAAAGTTCATTATAGAGCAATACATTTTACCGTCATACAAGAATTTAAAATGTCTCTCCCGATAAGTCAGCGTGTGATAAAAAGTGATTTCGGCATTAAAATGAACACCAATAATATAAATGAGCAGATTCATAACGGTGTAAGTAAACAAAATGATTACATTCATGACGGCAATAGTAAACAAAATCATTACATTCATGACGGCAATAGTAAACAAAATGATTACATTCATGACAGCAATAGTAAACAAAATGATTACATTCATGACGGCAATAGTAAACAAAATGATAACATTCATGACGGCAATAGTAAACAAAATGATTACATTCATGACGGCAATAGTAAACAAAATGATTACATTCATGACGGCAATAGTAAACAAAATGATTACATTCATGACGGCAATAGTAAACAAAATGAATACATTCATCACGTCAGTAGTAAACAAAAGTATAGTAACATAAAAACTCCTTGAAGCTGGAAGATATCATAAAGTTTAAAACGCATCCTCAAATTATACAACATAGTCTGGGTTTCCTCTGACCTTTCCCGCCCCATTCTTTTATATTTCCACAGTTATTTTGGGGTGATACGATAAAACATGATCCAGATCTAAAACATTGGATACGCAGAAACCACTCACCAGAATCGGCACTATGGATGTGCGAGAACAAGGCAGCAAGCCATGAGTGGGGCTCCAAGCGAAGAAATAGCATTGCGGAGTTGATTTCCGTCAGCAGCGCGGAGCCCTGAAAGTGCGGGGCCCAAGGCGGTTGCTTTGTTCGCCTTTCTCTATGACCGGTCCTGCCACTCACTTCCGGCATGGTGTGGTCGCTTTCAACTAGGAACATCAAAAATTAAGTAACATTGTGTCAAAACCTACTTGCCTCATATCAGTAAATATAATATTTATCTTGCACTCAAAAGATTTAAAACTTACTTCGTCTTTTCAATAACCCATTTCTTGCAATGCGTCAGCTCTAGATACAATTTTCACGGCCCAAACGTTTCTTCAATTCAGAAGACAAAGGGCCACGTGATACACACTCCTAATAAGGGGAAATGTCCGACTGCGATCGAATTCTGCTGCCTTGAGATTTAGCAATCACGTGACTATGCATTTGATGTATGGAGTAGTATTCCGTTCGTATATACTGGTTAATCGGCTCAATTGTCGGATGTTCAAATTTAAAACCTAAGTGTCTCCGCAGATAAAGATTTAAGTTATCGATTTCAGGTCGGTAGGATTCGATATAATGTTACGTTTTGCTAACTCCTGTTTAAATGTTTAAAGTGGCTGGCTTGTGAAAATTCCATGATTATGATACGCTCGGAACTCCCAGTCTACATAACTGTTCAAGCATGTAAAACGGGGTGAGAAAAGGTCTGAGTAAAATGGGATTAGATATGAGTGAGAATGGTCACGTTTGGAGCAAATATTCGCCATTTTTGCTCTTTGCTAAGCCAATTTTACAGTCGTGCTTTGAGCGTTTTGGCAACATCTTCATACGTTACCCAATCGCAAGAATTGGTCGATGTGTGTCAAGAAATCAGAGACAGTTAGACCGGAAAACGATGCATAATTACGACTTTAAGCTTATGGTACATCGACCCTAAGAGACATTCGTATAGACGTATAGCAAAATCACGAGCCAAGACATGAATTGAATATAAATCCGCCAGCTTGAAAAACTTTTGATTCAAGGTAGGTTTTTGCCTCTAATTTTACTGAACGCAATATTTTGTGAAAATAATGTGTCGCACCAAAGACACTAAAGTGTCAGCTATTTATGTCAGTTACATTTTTGTCTTAGCAGCTGTGATTTTATCAAATACTTTGACCAGTTGTTTCAATCGGCTGAGATCTAAAGCCAATGCAGAAATGATCGGTTACCCATTGGCTTGTGATACTGTAAGCGTTTCCAAGATAGAATACAGCTCAGTTAGAACACATTGACAAAGAACCCGTCATTCTTGTTCTGTAAATAAAATATGCCATGCACGAAACGTTAAGCAACGCTTTAGTAGATAATGAAACATCTCTAAACAACTTAACAAAGTGTGTACATAAAACGAGGGATATATAAAGAAAGTGACGCAATAGAATTTAAAGTTTTAAACTATCTTCCTTCATATAGTACACAGAATAGAAACAACTGGTTGAAGTTCTAATTTATTTAATACAACTCATTAAATATTTCATACTTTAACTGATGCAGGTTTTGCTAAATGTCGTGTGCATGGCACGTTTATGTCCATGATGTCGACTGTTGAAAAAGTTCTAGAAGTAAAACTTCTTGAACATAGTATGATCAATATAACAATCACAAAACCGTCGTTAACACCCGTCGGACTCAAGGATGTAAAATATGCTTTTTGGGTGTAAGAGGCGACTAATGGAGGCAAGAGCTTCTGTAGCTCAATGATTAACCAACGAAAGGATGCGGGTTCGAATCTTACCATCGACTCAGCCCATGTTGATTACATTGGTTACCGGGGTTGTTTCCTTTTGAAAGGCACTTTACTTAAACTTAAAATCTTACCTGTTCAGCTGTGCCGTAAAACACGTAACCAAACCAAACCAAACCAAACTAAACCAAGCCAAACCAAATCACATCAAACAACGAATCTTAGAACACAATGATGAAATGACATGCTAGATCATGACTCTTTTTTCTGTATATATAAAAAGATGATTCCACGAACTAGCTATAAAAAATGAAGAAAAAATAAACAATATTTCTGATCGTTCAAGTTATTGCATGGATCTTAGAAATCGATGAATTACAGCATTAGTTCTAAGGTTTCCGTAGTAATTATATTTCAATCTAATAGATAAATTGTAACCACTAAAATCGAAAAATCAGAACTATAATACTGATAGGGACCTTCATCATATACGAGAGGTGCAAAACGTCCAATTTTCCAGTGTGATTGTTGGTCCTGAAGTAATAACAGCGATTGGAAAGTCAAGTATTTACTCTGGAGCACTCCTTCAGACATGAGAAATGCAAAGGCAAAAGTGCCTGTATTCAAGTTATTAACGGTTAAATGTAATCTGTAAGGAGTGAAGATTATATACATAGACAAGTAAAGGTTGATTGCTAATTCTGTCCACATCAGATATAATTGATTATTTATTATTCTTTTACACGCATGGACTGCAACTCATTTCACACACGAGTATTGTAATGACTCTGGTTCTTTTCCTCCTCCTCCTCTGTCACCACCTCTGCCTTCTCCTTGCTTGTATCTTGACTGATGTTCGAGCAATGAGTCTGGCAAAAGTCGTTGCTTTTTGTTTTTATTAACCTTTCGTCCCGTGCGTTCTTCACCATTCTCTCTGTTCCGCCTGGAGTAACGGGTACGTCACTTTCGGGCATGATAGTGTCTGGCCCATTCTTATTATCACTGCCCTCAAATGGATCTGACGGTTGCGTTTCGCCAGAGTCTGACAAAGTATTAATGTTAGTCGAATCTTTGCACTCCGTTTGATAGTCTGGCTCACGTGCCTTTTCGGTAACTATTTCATTTTGTGTCCCTCTTATAGAATTTGTAAGCTCTCTGTCAGACTTGACAAATTCATTTTCTGTCACAGAGCTATAAACTGAAAATTCCACATCATGAAAAGTATCTGGAATACTGTTGCTCTTCAACACCATGTTCTTCTCTGATTTGTGCACCATGCCATTATGACTGCCTGATTTTTTCAAAAGAATGTTTGTGCCACCTGGGCCTTTCGTATCGTGTTCGCTTCTACAACATTCAAAACTGCTCCTAGAGTGAGTTGCAGAAGATTCGTCCATTATACTATTGTAGTATGCCGGATTATCGCTAGTGCTTGGTTTTTGTTGAACTTCAGCCGTAAGTTCTTTCCAAGCTTTTCTTGTGTTCGTGACCTCGATGTTTTCGTGTGAAATACAAACGTACTGTGGTCTGAACAGAATAACGTCATCGTGGATGTTACTGTCATCTCCCATGTATACCTGCCCCAGTTGGAATTCCGGGCTGATGTAGTTACCTCCCTCTACGTTCGGAATAGCAACCTCTGGAAAGTAATAATAATAATAATAATAATAATAATAATAATAATAATAATAATAATATTTAATAATAATAATACTAATAATAATAGAATAATAACGAGCACATGAAATTATTTTTGTGACTAAGAAACCGATCCACAAATGAACTCGGCCATACTCTGGTAGCTGTCTCAGAAATATTAAATCCAAATAGGTGGTTCGTTAGCAGAGGAAGTGAAAATGATACCACTGGATAGATCACAGAAAGTCAGACAAAGTTTTAGTGGACTTGAGAGAAGCCTTACCTTTGTCATTAAAATACACTTATTTGGAAATCTTAAGATTGGACATAATGAACAATAGAACGTGACAAAGAAAAGTTGCTTGGTCACAGCATACGTAGCAAAATAGTGACTAATTCAAAGAACAATGACATGTTTAAAAACAGAAATAGAAATTTCAACTGTCTTGGTAGCAGTAACATCCTATAAACTCATACTCTAATGAATCCGGAAGCGATACATAGTACAAAAGGTCTCTTTTCACACTAATAATTGGAATACTACCAATAGCCTTTGAGATCTAATTCCATTTTATTCGCAGAGAAGTATTGGGCTATTGTACAACATACTGATAATGTCGAACCCCCGATGCAGACAAATGTATTTATACTTTCATTTTGACTCCGGACAAATTGCTCTTGTATTCCATTAGATTACGTTTTAAATTAGCCGTTTAATGATATAAATTGTGAATTTAATACTATAAATTAACCGTACTTACAAGCGTCAAACATTATTTATGTTCATCAAATGAACCCTTAAGTACAAAGCCTGAAATGTATACTCTCACAAACATTCAATCAAGGAGTAAAAGCCTGCACAAATGCATGACTAATACAAGGAATCAGGCCAATTTGGAAACTCGTTAGATACGGTGTAAGGTAAGAAATTCTACCTGATATACCTCTTCATTTCATGGTACCACTTTCAGCTCAAACCAACTTGAAAACTATCATTTCATGAAAGGCATTTTTCAAACCCTTCCCATGCCTTTTTCAACTGCGAGATATCATGTTTTGCGGAACACTTGACTGAAATAGTTGTAGACAAACAGAATGATCAAATTGGAAATCTAAATACTTCAAAGGTTAATGCTCGGTAACATGAAACAAAGTTCTGAGAACAAACGACACCAAATGTAAAACAAATCAGACCAGTAAGTTTTGACTGATATAAATAAATTGCTTTCATTGATGTTTTTATATCTTATATCTTAACCTATACCCATTCAGTGAAAATTGAAAAGAACTTGTAGCCAGGATTCAAGTGTATATATTACCGTAATGTATTTCTGGGTCAGTGCTGTTGGGAATTCGGAAAGGTACCGTTGCCACGGTAACTGGAAAATTTAGCTCCAAGAGCCCACCTGCTTGATGCGATACGACCTTGACCTGGAAAAAGAAATATATTTTTATATTCTATTATGATTTTAGTACTATTTCTTATTTATTCCACGTACACATTATCCACTGTACATAGTTCGATCTGTTTTGAAGACTCGGCACTTTTTAAATTTTTGGTGTGATGAAGCTAAATTGAAGAAATCCTAATTAATCATTTACACAGTTAATAACAGTATCTTAATGCTGGTTGGAAAGTGTGTCTCTATTTTTCTATATTAGTATGATAAATCAGTCACCAGACCAGTAATGATATAGATCGACGGATTGGGTCTGATCTCACATATTCATTAACCTGTGCAATTGTGTAGACACATTTATCCGTAACACATGACTTCTTATTTTACGGTTAATTGATGTGTTTTTATCTTTCTCCAGCGATATGCTATATATATATTTCCGGATCAAATCCTGTATTTGACAACTAGCAAATCCATATAGAATAATACAACCCTACCTCCTGTTTCGAATTTCAAGGCTACATCGTGCAGTTCCGTCAGATCAAGCAACCAATCAGACACCACTTCGGCTCATTCCTTTATTTGAAGGTTTCGGTTGCTTTGGTAATGTGACTTGAACCAACTATTTAAAATTTTCTTTTATAGTGGGATTATGGTTTAGTTCATTTAACGCATAAACAAAGCCCAACATAAATGGCGGATAATATTTGTGGAGTCAGTCACATGACCAAAGCATCCGGTGGTACACATTTAAAAGGTACACACTAGAAAAAGCACCTGCATCATTTGTTTAGTGGCATAAAGATCCAATCAGGTCGTATACATATACAGAAACATATGCATATGCAAATACAGAAGTCTAACACAATTCATTCGCATAGGTCAAGCGGTTTCATAGAAAATTCTGAGTAAAAGGTTGGTAAAATATAGCAACACTTAAATTGTATCAAACTTTATTTGATTCGCAACAAATGCAAAAAAGCTGTTTACTCAATTAAATTGGCCAAAGTCTGTTGCTTTATTCATTATCGTCTTGAAAAGCTTTACTTAAAATGTCTAACAAGTCTTTTAAAAAACAGAATCATAAACATACATTAATCATGCAAATGACACGAAACTCTAGTCAGAACAACTAAATACGGACAAACCACTACAATCAATTTAATTTGCCTGAATTCAGTGGTTTCTGTTTAATCGCGCTAATTTATGGTGGGCGGGCGAAGAAATAGGAACAAGCAGGATACCTGAATTTACATTTGTAGCGTTAAAACAAACAAACATGCATAACCTTGAGTGTGTAGTAAATCTGGATGATGTTGCAGACTTCCAGCAATGTAGGTGGCATGGGTGGGACTCGTAGCACCTCGTGTAATCTATTGTAGGATACTGCATCAAATGGTTCCACCATTTCTGCCTCATATTCCCATACCTTGTGTGTCACAGTTTTGGCCAAGCCCAGTACGCCTTTGTTTATGTAGAATTCTACTTCCTGTAACCACATAAAATTGCATAACATGGTACTGTATACATCTTTGATAGGAGCTTGCTTTTCATTTATGCTATTAAAAGTGTCAGCCATGTTTTGCTTTAATGGAGAACTGGACGGGTTATTTTCCTTCACATTTTACCGTTTTCATTGTGGTTCTGTGGCAGAGAAGACCACTCCATGAGAAAGTGTTTTTTTAAAAAAATGAAGTATTAAACTAAAAGTTAATATTCCTGGATTATAGCAAAGACAGCGATGAAAATGATACTTTTGACAAACGCTTAGATTTACAGTTTATGATAATGCGCATGCGCACATTTTAACCAAAACATACACAGTCTTAAAATAGCAAGTATTTTGTTGCAAAGAGATCGAGATCATAAAGATGAGAAACGTTCTTCATAAGCCACAGTTTCAGGAGACTATAAAATATTAACAAAGCAGCCTCTCGACAAAATACACAGATCGTGTTGTAATTAGTTTCCAGCTGTATTTCATTTCAGCGTGAACCCTTGTTCCATTAACACTTATTTTGGTGAATAGGAAGTTTTATGAACCATTAAACTTCATCCTGGTCGATTATCTTACAGTGAAATAGAATCCCAATGGAATTATGAAATGTTTACCGGTCCATAAAATTTCATGTTCACCGATCCTAAGGTCTGTAATTGATTTTCATGATTTAGTGTACAATTTTGAAATAAAGTATGTTTTAGTAAAGCGGAAATGACATTTCCACTGCATGAGACACCACCATCATCAATAAAACAGACTATCACATCACAACCATACAAAACCGTGAATTATCGCAAATCATGTGACGTCATGACATGTGTTGTAAAAGCGTCTCTCATAGAAATCATAAATAGTATTTGCGATTTCTGAAAGAGGAAACCTATTGCGTCATCAGTGATACTTTGACTTAAACGTAAAGTTGAAATTACTAAAAGAATGCCAGACTCCCTCTGATTTAATTAATTTTAGCCGTATCTTTGCCTACCTGCATAAGAGTGCACAGAAGCCACACTTCTTGGTCGGTTCCATTATTTATCTCAGCCTTAAAACGGAGATTTTCCCCACAACAGTAAGCCGTTCTCTCCATTGTTGCCTTCAGAAGCAGTGGTCCGGCAGCACAACAGAGACAATACTTGCTGGTCTTGCCTCGCAGAATTACTGGTGTCTGCAGAATATTCAAAGGAAGAAATAGTAATGTCCTTTATTCGAATTCCCTATAGAGTTTCAGCTAAATGTCCTTTATTCGAATTCCCTATAGCGTTTCAGTTAAATGTCCTTTATTCGAATTCCCTATAGCGTTTCAGTTAAATGTTCTTTATTCGAATTCCCTATAGCGTTTCAGTTAAATGTCCTTTATTCGAATTCCCTAAAGCGTTTCAGTTAAATGTCCTTTATTCGAATTCCCTATAGCGTTTCAGTTAAATGTCCTTTATTCGAATGCCCAACTGTATTTCAGCTAAATGTCCTGTTTCGTTTGTCTTGCCGTGCTTCAGTTAAAATTCACCTCTAGTAGCCGGGGGGGGGGGGGGGGTGGGTGGGTAGGGGGAGTAGCGAGCATACATTTCTCGCTTGAAAATAATATTGTAATTTTTAACCCCCCAAAAATTAATCTCACATCGTGACCAAACATAAAACGCGATGCTGGAGCTGCCAAACAATAAAACTTTCTTTAATTAATTGATGAAATATCTTGATATAAACGAAAGACATTTTTTTTTAAAAATAATATAAAAGATGTTATATAACGACTGGGGAAAATTATTTTAATTGCATTTTATAGGGAAAGTATTCAGATGTGGTCAACGATGAATACTGTATGCATGGTAAAGGTGGTACTTCTCTTCGATGTAACATACATGGGACAGGTGTCAAATCTAAATATGCTTTATGTAAAAAATTGTGACGCTGATTAAGTTCGATTAAATATTCGAAATGAAGCCAGTAAAGGCTTTGCGATGGGACGAATTAATTACACAAAATATTTTAGAATTATTCTTCATTTAAAGAGAAACATGTTCTCTCTTGTTATTACTGATTGCAGCAAACTACCATGAACTGGATTTTAATATAACCGAGCAATATTTTTTGCTTACTGGAGTAAATTCAAGATCGCATGCTATGTCAAATGAACTCCTTTCCGATAATGATCGCATCATGTATGAAGAAAAATTGCATAGACAGGCAGAGATTAAGGTTGCATTACCGTTCAGTCGGGATCGAATGATCCCGCGTGGTGTAGCGCAATCTTCCAAGTGATTTACACGACCCTTTAAGGGATGTTCGGGATGAATTTCTTGTTGACAAAGCGGTTGATGCTTTTATAACATGGCACATTCAGCAACTGGATCCACAACATCGTAGTAATAGGGATTCTATGTCGCATCATAGAGTACGAGGACAAAAGTATTAACTATGATTGACGAATCGATTTCGCACGCACATTAAAATTATATTGACATTTGAACCAAACCGACAATATCTTCTCCGGGTTAAATTTGGCACGTTAGATGACGAGAATCAATAGGTTGTCCAGGATAAAATTTAGATTGGAAGAAATACTTTAGCAACGTCGTCAAGGACATGCTGAACTGTCCGCGTCGATCTCGACAGAAACGTTTAGTGGAATTGATCGAGTCTATTATCTCATCACCTCAGTCGTGTATGGAATTTACATCATGAACCAAATTCCGATGCGTGATGGAAAATTAAATCGTGTTACCAATCGAATCTAAGAACATTTCAACAATGCCGATCGTAGACATCAATTAACGGAGTTATGAAAATATAAAATTTTACAATGGGAGACTAATGTTTGACAAAATGAGCAAGCACTAAATGCGTGTAGATGGTCCCTACTGTGTAATTAAGTTTCATAGTTAAAAAAAATATTAATTCACCTCGTTGTCGCAGAATCTATAATTACATACAATGCTTCCAACGCCATCAACAAATGCAACCTAGGATGAGTATCACACACGAAAGATATCGGTAGAAAATAAGAGGCAAATTTACCGCGGGATCGTCTAACTATTGTGCTCGTGCACAAACGACGTCAGACATCAAACTGAATTGGATTTTCTCATCTGAGATTGTACACGCAAAGGTAAATTTGGGTCTCTGGAAGTTGTTCAAAACTTACATGGATATATCATTATTTATCGAGATGATTTTAACCCACAATACATTTCAATGCTTGAATACGTTACCATCAATTTGCTCTCAGTGATCAACAGATGCCCTCCCCATGAAGCCGTTAGTGTTGCAAATGATTTCTTCTACATCGTTCGTAAATATCTTCCGCAGGTGGAAAATATTCCCGCGTTTTCCGCGTTAGTCAGACAATGTTGTTTTGCACATAACAGTGTGCATATGACGCGGCCTTGTGTACAGCGTTGCCAGAATACTACAGAGCCAATGATTTCGCGACAATGTTAACTGCGCCAGCGGCCAAAGATAACAGGTACTTCACAAACGTTTTTAACTCTGCGGCGTAGGAAGATCTGGACAAACCACTAAAGCAATCACTTTGTTCTTAGCGGTGACAAAATAGTGTTAATGCCAACTCAGATATGAAGCCAACATGTATGCGCACAGATATATCATATTTTCTTTAAATGGAACGGCACTGACACGTAAACGCCATCTCGTACGAGACAAAAATATATCCCATGTGTAACAATCTGAGACGAAATTGGTATAGTCCTGAGAAATATACTGGATATGTTTCTCACATGGCTACTACACAACAACGTTCATTTGATTACATGTAAGAACAAGGACAACCTCTACCAATTACAAGAGATTCGCCTCGTGATTAGTTACGTGAACACAATGATTATTAAGACGCGTTCACCATGACTATCTAGCTAAGGATGAGTTAACATAGCATCAAGTTTATAGTATGCCAATGCGTAATTATATCGAAGAACTTCTATAAATTATTTTTATCAACATGGGCCCAGATTATTTAGTTGTTATATCACGATGATTGATCATTTTCAACACAAAATTTTCAATTATGTATACTTCACCAAGGAAATTTAAAAAAAAAATGTCCTATCCTGTTATTGTATCATCCTGAAAACAGTCGCAAATAAACTGTATTGGTGACAATTCCAGGTACAACTTAAACAGATTCTTGTTCTAAAAGCGATGAAATCCGCTTAAGAATCTATAGATTTCGTCTCAGTTACGCAGTTACGGTACATAGTGCACAAGGATAACACTATATCCGAAGCGTGTTTTGATCGCTGATGATCGCGTCTCTTTTCTAAAATTACAAACTTTGCTTGCCACCAATAATCGAAGAATTCTCCAAAATCCTGCCAAATGCGTTACTTTAATACTATTATGGAAGTGGAAACTTTCATGCTTCATAATCATGTACTAAGTTTTCCTTTTACAACTTTTGTACATTCCAGGATAGTCATCGTAATCGATCATAAAAATGCTAAATTTATGTAACAAAATATTCTCATATTTCCTCCGAAGGTTTAGAATTCTTGTTCTAGTTTTAAACATTGACCAGTGAAGTGGTTTGTATCTACATAGCTTAGTTACGTCACCTTACCAAATTGTAGCATTTCTGGTTTTCTCACATGCCACTTATGTGTGGACTCAGATTTACTTTAATTATAAAAAATTGTTCTGTTCAGTTTGGGTGTCCGAGGGCTGCCACACAGACCATTCATTGAATCCACTGCGCACATGTCCACGGATGTCAGTTATAAATGATGCCGCAAAACACAAATTGGAAGCACTCGCGGAAAGATCACTGCGAGAAAGCGACGTTTGAAGCTGTGAATTGCCTAAAACCAATTCTGGTCAAAGTGCAATTGCTAATCTAGCGTTACCAGGTTTTGTCAGCGGTAGACAACCCCGGCAACTAAAATGATAGTTAATTTAATAACATGGCAAAAATTAAAGAAATATCTAACGTCGCCTACGATATGGATAAACCTGTGCATTTTGATCGTAGTAGATTTTCATTATTTTTCTTGCAAAGCAAAATGTCTTAACGGTTGATGGAATTACAAGTTCAAGATACAAGTCGTTGTATTTTGCCACGTGAAGCTTTTATCGAAGTTGTAGATAAACTGGACAATTCTGGCAACAATGGTCCTGGTTTTGTTAACAACAGCTTGGCTGCGCTTTTTAACTGCGCACGATATATCATTGTCGGTAAAGAAATTTAAGCAATTATAGAAAACGTTGAGGTTACCAGGTCTCGCATGATACAACGACGAATACGCTCGTAGCGTTGGTTTTATCTGTGATATTGACCAAAGATACTAGTGATCATGCTAACAAGATACATTATCAAATGCACAAACCCGCCCATAATGATAATCGTAGAGTAAAACGAGCTAATCCTAATTTCAACCTGGGATTTTCATAACGTCTTGGGCATCCTAACAATACTGGACAATTTTCATGCATGATCATAAATTTAGTTTTTTTGTAGATAAGTTGTAATGTTACTTTTGGCAACAAACACACCGAGATGACGACAACGAAGTTATTTGACGTAATGTAACTTTCACCTAGTCGAGTCGTCGTTGAAAAACTCACGTTGTGGATGTCAGCGATGACACCAACGTTGACGGTAGAAGCGAAATTATTGTCGTTGATAAAATGGGGTGGGACTTGTAGCTCATGACTCGTGATGACTACGATAACGTTAATAATTATAGTTGCCAAGTTACTACTCACGAAGGCAGCCGGCACGACGCCATGCTTTTGTAGAAATTCATGTCATAACATACACGTATGACGTCAGATACCATGGACGCATCTGATGTATCGCTGAGACTAAATTGTAATTCAAAAAAAAAAACTTACGAAGACGTTTTAATTAATTTTGATCTAAATAATGTAGTACGTGTGTATTACATGTTGATGTCATATATGGGTCGTCATAAAAAAAAATTCTCAACCGTGGACTTCAAATCTCTCAAAAAGATTCCCCGACGTTGTACATCATCTATTACTTCTCGTTGGAATATTTACGTCTGTTAAGGTCTGTTAAGACAATCTATTTTCGACATGTATATCAAAGCACGATGAAATACCGCAGCGAATTACAGAGGCATCGCAGTAATTTTATCAGATAAAATGGCTATACTGGAACGAGTTGGCGGCCGTATAAAATTCGTTGAGGCACCCGTAACTAAAATGTGATCTGAAAGAACAAGTTTAGGTTAAGTAGCAAATTATCAGCTCGTCTTTGTCTTATCATATTTATCTGTGACGCTGTCGAATGTCCATTCATGCTCGGTGACATAATCCTCAAGCACGATTAATCGATCAATAATTTTATGTATGACATTATCGTCCACGATTCTGTCGATAATTCTTACTAAACATTGATTCAATTGTCGAGGTAGTATATTGTATTGCTTGATATGCCGTAGAAACATTGATCATTAATTCTAATGAACATTTGATCTCATGTTTAGTCACGAGATCAAGTTTAGCAGTCACACTAATGATACGCTGACGTGGTTGTAATTTTTGGTTTATTTTGCTGTTTACGTTTAAGTTTGAATTTAAGTTTTTCTTTAAGTTCTTGCACACGTTGTTGTTTATAAAATCCGTTGTTGTTTATAAAATCCGTTGTTGTTTAATTTGTTGCTCAAGTTATTTTGTTCACGTCGTTTTCGTTTTCGTTGCAATTTACGCTTATGTTTCTCTTTTTTACGTTGTCGCATTCTTTCATGTCATTGTTGTTGATTATACTCGGTACAGTGGTTTTTCACTTGATCACGATGTGAGATAAGACTATTTTTTCTCTCAAAATTACATGATAATTTTTCTCACGCGAGGAAAACAAATGTCCGCTTTCATCCCATGTTGTTTCTGTTGTGTTATATATATATATATATATATATATATATATATATATATATATATATATATATATATATATATATATATATATATATATATATATATAAAGTCGAAAAGGTCAGATCCATGACCATGACCATAACAGTTTATGTCTTCACTCGACGCTAAGACCAAGACCGCTGTATGTGACATGATGTCCCAGTGGTAGACATCACTTTAAACTGCCATACTGCAGACATCGTAGCGAAATGAGTGCAAAATTGTTAAAGCTACGTTAAAATCCAAATCACACTCACACTTATGTCGTTTTGAACACCTGATACATTAACTCACCAAATATTTCTCCTCCATGCAGTCGATGTGTGGACCAATCAGCGTGAAGTATTTCATACCCTGCGGAGGTGAGGCGTACGGAATGTCCATGATTACCCGGAGGTAGTATCGTATCGAACCCACTTTACTCTCGAAAGAACAAGGCAGAGAACTTTCAGGTAGTTTAAATTTGAAAGGATATACATGTTTTCCTCTTGGCAAGATAGGGATTCCGCCTTCATCGTTCTTGTCTGAAAAATGGTAGAGTGAAAGTTTAATAGAGAATCAACATTGGTTCAATTAATAAGTCATCAGTAATACCGACCGTGTCCTAAAGAAATAAATATCGGTTGTACCGTCTCTTCCTAGCTATTAACATTTCGAAATATCATTAATAATAAGTTTTTCTTTTCTCTGCATACACCAGTGTACTCTCTCCTACGGCCATCACACAGTGGAACGATCACCTAATGGAAATTATTACACTTTCTTTCCTGAATCTTTTCAAGCAGGAGTTGTGGAAACTAAACCACAACACGCTGTTTTAATCTTGTTTTATATGAAATTTCGTAGTTAATTGTTAAACTAGATGCAAAAAGGTAAAAAGAGAGACAATGCAGCCATGACCCGATTTAGAAGTATTAATTATGGTGTACAATATTTCCCACCCAGCTGCACTTCCCGACTGGTACACTGCTTAGTTATTAATTGGAGGTCCGAGCCCTCTACTGGTTTCGAGTTTATTTTACAGAAGAAAAGTTCCAGTCTAATACTTGTGAATTTGCTGCATCAACCATGAAATATTAATTGTAATCTTTTTAATGCGCATGTTAGTTGACAAATCAAGACACAATATGATGACTCGTAGACCAGTTAGGTAATTAAAAGTGATCGTGATTTCTCTAACTCTTTAATTTTATTCCAGTTGTATTCCATGACCCAACACAATGACTGGTTTAACTTAATTTAATTTGTATTGTATGATCTAACACATTGACTAGTTTAACTTAATTTAATTTGTATTCCATTATCTAAGACATTGACTGGTTTAACTTAATTTCATTTGTATTCTATGATCTAACACACTGACTGACATTTAACGAGAGTAAAGACACAGGCTCGTCGAAATGTCCCTATGTGTTTTTCTTGTCAATAACTTTTACCTCATGTTTTATCTCGATAAAAAATTTAAGAAATGACATTGGCATAGCAAGTTGTCTGGTGCATCTGAATGGTCTAATGTCACATACAAGGCACTCTGTTTAAGTGAAAGTCCACTTGCATGACCTGAGGAAGTAGTTAACTTGGAAGGACTACATAATGACCCAGAGAAAAATGAATAAAGCAAAGGTAAGATCCACAAATCATTCTTTAGGTGAGGCAGTGTCAAGGTCAGTCAAGGTCAATGCTTGAGTTTTTCCTTAATCTCTTGAATACGTCGAGCTAATGGAAACGAAAATAGTCGATAAAACTGTACCATCTATTATTTATGATAAAATTGGAAAAATCACTGGTGTTTTAACGATAAATACGACAAATAACGGCGGATGCATGTAACCAAGATTACGGCCGTCCTAATTTTCTGTAAGAGCTCTTTTCATGTCGATTATAAGGTAAATTAGTCATTTTAGTCCACATACATACATACATACATACATACGATAGAGAGAGAGAGAGAGAGAGAGAGAGTGTGTGTGTGTGTGTGTTTTAAGGAATACCTTTTCCCCAGATCACTTTCTTTTCATCGATGAAGTATTCATCGTCCTTCACAGTTCGTCTTTCACCAGCTTTGTTAATTTTCCATTCTGTGTGTGCTTTTCCTCGAAGTGCCAACCGAATGCCTGTGAATGAAATACTTGATTGCAATAACTAATTTTACTACTTGATTTATGTTCGCCTTGCAGAATACTGGTCATCCGACATATCATGTAGCCATAATGTCTTAAAAATGACATTATGACTTTTAGATAACTTTTTTTTTAACAGCTGTTATTTTATGAATTATTAATTTCTGCAGTTTATAATATGAGAAAAGTATGTGCTCATAAAATAAACGGCGCCATTTTACTTTTTGCAGTTTTACGCTCATTGGAAAGGTAAAAGAAAATTGTAAAAATTCCATACCTACTGGTTATGAGGATTAAGCGTTTGTATTGTACCCCTTATTCTATAATAACTGATACATTATGCTTTTCTCAACAAAGGTGTCCCTTTTGACAGAAAATGTTATCAAACTATGATGTTCACAAGCAACACTTAGATCTCAAAGATTATTATTATTATTATTATTATTATTATTATTATTACTACTGTTGTTGTTGTTGTCGCTATTCTTGAAGTTGTTGTTTGTATTTTAAAATTTTCATTTTCTAAATTTTCATATATATTATTTAATAAAATCTGATGAATTTTATAATTAGTACTTTTTTTGCTTTATGTCTTTTCAAATACGTAATTTGCGTTTCAGTGACATGATTTGTGTTTCCAAAGACGATCATCAGTCCGCCATCTATCCAAGTTTTAGTAATCGAAGTTAAGGCATTGTTCGACATTGCTCACGTTTTTGCTCGAAAACAAAACCGTGGTTCATATGCAAAAACGACCTTCATTGTACCTCGCAAACCATACATTATAGACCAAAATGTTAAATCGCGGCCAGTCATCTCTAGTACATTTTATAAAACACATTCTCAGATTTTTTAGCCGAATACACAAAAGAAAGAGATATGTCCTCCTTAATTTGACAAATCACCCTTTAATAATTTTACACTTGCATGCTTTTTCTTGTTTCAGCTTTGTATGATGCACCAGCAAAACTCTCTAAGCCGAATATTATTACTTCACGCCATGCAATACAAAACACGGCAAAAACACTCAATACAAAGAGTTATTCCAATCTAAAATTATAAAATAGATATGATTAAAATATCCAGAGAATTCCCTATGTTAAGAGGGTCCATTTTAAAAAACTAATCCATGCAATCAAAAAGCCTCATGAATGATGTACAGCATGACGTCTGCTCCTAGAAATTGGCTAATTTTACTCGGGCTGGGAAATATCTTCACAACACCGACTCATCATAACCAACAAATAAATATCTATAATCTAACAAAGCTATAAACGGAGACAAAATACAAATATTGCATACCCTTGGCTTATTATAATGAAATGCATAAGAGAGATTGTTGGCTGTTTTGTATACGGACGTTAAGATTTGCGTCCGAGGCTTAAGAAAAGCAAATAAAGTTTTATTCTCAGCTTATGACCTTTAAAGCTAAATAATTTCGCTAATTTCTGCGATCCGCATAAACTGCTCAAAATGAAATCAATACATTTCCAAACGATAATAGATCCGAAACCTGCTAAGAAGCATCCGGGTAAAATTAAATTGAAATTCTAAAAGAAATGCTTGCTTGAAGTCGACAGTGACTGTAAGACACATTAAAGTGTTTATATGATCTTTCTGAGCACTCATAAAGTTTTATAAGCTCTGCATCTGACCAGGACTTCATGCGACTCCTGATCATATGTAAGAATATTTTATAAAGTCCGGGTCTCATCAGGACTTCATACAATTTCTGATCATTTGAAACAATATTTAAAAAGTCCTGGTCTGGTCAGGACTTCATACAAATCATGTTCATTTGTAACAATAATTTATAAAGTCTGGTTCCGGCCAGGACTTCATTCATTCCCTGATTATTTGAACGATTTTATAAAGTCTGGTTCCGGCCAGGACTTCATTAATTCCCTAATCATTTGAACGATGTTTATATAGTCTGGTTCTGACCAGGACTTCATTCATTCCCTAATCATTTGTAACGATGTTTATAAAGTCTGGTTCTGGCCAGGATTTCAAATAGCCTTTAAAAGCAGAACAATACAAATCTTGTTGACAATTCATGGAAATTGCACAAGATGAAACTTACCCCAAAAATTGTGTGAATATTTTATGACAATAATGAGCCAGAGAAGGCACCATTAAAAAATTATAAACAGCTTTAGCTCCATGTCATCACAGAGCTTATGATAAATTGCTTGTCTAACACTTGAAGTGTCATTAAATCAAGGCCATCACTGGTGATCTATTTTCCCATTAGTAGTTTGCCTCTGGCTACTAATTTATTCAGAAGGCTGCTAAATTTGCTTCAATAATATATTTTGGCTATTGCTTTTTATGAAAAAAAAAAGAAATGTGTCGTGATATCAAACCAAATTTAGATTATTGCTGTAATTTTGGCGGATAACGGAATTGTTGACGTTTCCAAGTTTAACTTCTAGATGTATCATGACGTCTTAAACCTCAAATTTACACCCTACCAGTAATAAGCAACTGCATTTACACTTAGGTTTTTTTGGTACATTTACGTTAAATAATAATAATAATAATAATAAAGAAAGAAAGAAAGTTTTAAATAATGACATATCAAATAATCATCCCAACTTTAAAAAAATTGATCTACGAGTTACAACGAGTTATCTTGAGACTGTCAGGATTTCTACAAATTTCTGAAATGTAATTGATCACGCGGTCAGTGATTTCCTTCTGTTTCAATAATTTGCTTCAGTACCTTTCCGTCAGCTACTTACATGTAGTGCAGATATCACTTTCCAAGACAATATTAATTTACTTTTGAAATTAAGACTAAGAAGTCAACAACATTAAGACATGTAAAATTGTTTACAATATCAAAAGACCCCACGGATACAGCAAACTACAGTTCTGAAGATGGTATCAACTGGTCTCGTCGTATTTAACGTGTCTGCGGCAAACTTAGGATTGTTCCGATACGTCAGTCAATCATACTTTAGAACCCCTTCATCGCATACCTACAACCAATAGCAGGCCCACTAACTTGGGTCAGCTGACTAAGCACCTCCCTCATATCTCATATATACATTCAACAGAAGACTAACTAGATTCAGCCTTCTGAATGAGCACCTCTTCATCTCATGTCTTCAGCCTATAGGAGGTATACTAGATTGGGCCTGCTGACATTTCATGCCATTAGCCAATCGGATGGCCACGAATTTGGGCCCGCTGACTTAGTACCTCCTCATCTCGTACCTACAACTACAGGAAGGCTACTAGCTTAGGGCCTGATGACTTAGCACCTCCTGATCTCATACCCACAGCCAATAGGAGGGCTACTAGCTTGGGCCTGCTAACTTAGCATTTCCTCATATCATACCCACAGCCAATAGGAGGGCTACTAGCTTGGGCCTGCTAACTTAGCATTTCCTCATATCATACCCACAGCCAATAGGAGGGCTACTAGCTTGGGCCTCCTGACTTTTTACCTTCTCATCTCAGAGCTACAGCCAATGGAAGGGCTACTAGTTAGGCCTGCTGACTTAATACCACATCATCTCACATCCACTGACATTTGAAGGGCTACTTGTTAGGCCTGCTGAATAAGCACCTCCTTATCTCACACTTACAGTAAATAGCAGGGCTATTAGCTTAGGCCTGCTGCGAATAATTATATAAAGTTGTATAATTACTTCGGCTTGTGTACGTGTGTGTGTGTGTGTGTGTGTGTGTGTGTGTGTGTGTGTGTGTGTGTGTGTGATTTGGATTTTTAACGTAGTTTTAACATTTTTTTGTCATATCGCTACGATGTCTGCAGTGTGGCAGTTTACAGCGATGCCGAGCACTGGGGCATCATGCCGCAGACATGTAGCATGATGTTCCACCCATTCACATTATCCTGACACCAGGCTGACCAGTCCTAACACCTAACCTCTTAATGCTGAGCGCCAAGCGAGGCAGCTGTTAGTACCGTTTTTGTAAGTCTTTGGTATGACTCGGCCGGGTTCGAATCCGCGACCTCCCTAACTCGAGGCGGACGCTCTAACCACTAAGCCACCGGAGCGGTCTTCGTCTTGTGGAAATGCTCCAACAAAATGGACAACATTATAGGAAGTATCAATGATCTGGGCTGCAATACCTCGAAAACTATTGTTTTAATTCTGCTACAGGAATTTATTCTTTTTAATTTAAAGCAACAGGCCTTCAAAATTTGAATCATTAAAAAGGACTTTTAGCGGAAATGAGTGCTGGCGGTGCTTAGAGCAACTTCCAGAACTTTCATATCAAATCAAAAGCAAAAAGGCTAAAATATAAGTCATAACAGAACATGTTGATAACAGCGAACTTGTACAAGTATGTTAAAAAACCCCAAGTATAAGAAATAACATCAAGTAATATAAGAAAAAATACCAAGCTAAATATAAAACTTCGATACTTCCTACTCTCTTCTGATCAAAGTTCTCTAAAAATTAATTTGTAAACTCATTTTAATCTAATAAAATGCTTCGAGACATTCGGGGTCACTGCAACAAATCGTCACGGTATTTTTGAAAGAATCGTTGACATGCTAAAGCTGGAAGTATATACGCTTCTGTATTTTTCCGGTGAGCAATTTTGTTCATCTGGATTTTATATCACTCAGATGTAATCGATACATTACATCTTGATATTTGCATGAAGATCGATGCATCCAACGTGCCCGTTTCAACATTTTTCTAAAGAAACGATGATTGTATAGCAAACGTGTCAGACTATTACATCTGAATTCTCTGGAAATTTGACCAAACATATACAAATGTATTGATTTTTTATATCAAACAAATATATACTACATATGATAAAAATTACTGATATATCATATCATAAAAATTATTGATATTACATGTACAAATTATTGATATTACATGCCATAGAGATTATTGATATTACACAGAATACAAATTATGTATATTACATATCATAAAAATTATTGAGATTACACTTTGTGTTGTTTTAGAGATAATCCTACCTTTAACTTTTGTGTTCTCAGTCACGTCCGCGCAAACGCGCCCCTTGAGCATCTCTCCTGCATAGTAAACGTCTTTATCCAACTCTATTTCAAATCTCTGTACGTAATCCATTCTTGAAACCAAGGTGCTGCGATAATAATAATAATAATAATAATAATAATAATAATAATAATAATATAATATCAATAATAATAATAATAATAATAATAATAATAGGCTGCAGAACTAATAGAAGCCTTACTATGCATTGGCGTAGGTTAGACAAATTCGACCAGAAAGTTATAATTTTGCGTCAAGAACGAGGCTATCCTGAGATAAAATTATAATCCTGAGGGGGTACTTTCTGACCTGACACCGAATCATAAAAATAATTATTTTTCTCAAATCCTGAACGAAAAATCAGGTTCGAATGAATTCAAAATGTCTATGGTGAATATTGAAGTTTAAAACAGCAAAACACCCATTGAATATTTCATCATCGTAAGACAGTGAGTGTAAAGTTAGATTTACAAATGACGTTTAAGAATAGAACATAACAAAATTGCATTGATTTGACGTATACGAAAAAACACGCAGTCCCTATAATACACAATTCATATTCAATGCACTTGTGAATTAATAAATATATGAATAATGACGATAAAACATGTGTGCACATAAATCCTCACAGATAGACATTCAGACAGAGAGAACAAGACAGCGGAAGAAGATAATCTAAGTTGGAATGCATTAAACGCATATTTACCTAGATATTTTAGAGTTGTTAAATCTTCATTTTTGAACAATTGAAGTAGTCTAAGCACATTTTAGCGTAATGGCTGAGACAGATAAGGTATAACAATAAACATCGTCTGATTGTGCATTGCATATAGCCTGAGCAATGATACAAATGTTAACAGGTAAGAAAATAGTCCGCTCTTATTCGTAAGATTACTCGAGAACGACAAAATTAATTATATAGTACGGGATTAAACTTTGATCTAAATTTGATTTACATCTCATAAATAATACCGAGAATGTGAACAAAATAAAAATAATATTTCCAACTTAATGTTTTTTGGATTTAATATCGGATCACAGAAACTGCGTGTGTAGCTAGATCTTTCAGTGCGAAACGTCTTGTTTGTGGTACACCTAAACTCCACTTTTCTGCTAGTAATGTTTATCTTGATTATTGTGCAGGAATGGTCACGTGGTGATGGAACTCTGGGAGTTGTTGCTACTTGTATGATATGCCCACTGTAGAAGGTCAATAAAATCCCCGAGTCACGATCAAGGCGAACTGCGAGTCTGCAAGGATTTTTCCGCAATGGAGTTACGGTTAAAAACATTCCATTTCATAGGGAATGTGACAAAAATATTTATATAACTGTCCAGTTAATATCCTTCAATCGGGCAAAAGCAGCCATGTGAACGATTATTACTGACTAGCAACCATTAAGGACACGACTATTTTTAAAGTTTGTACGCATATATTGATAATGGTCGCATTCTTCATTGTTTTGTTTTTTTCTTCTTTTCAATCCGCTACTTGGAAATTTCATTTTGAAGTAAAAATAAATTTTTCCCCGCAAGGTTTTTAATCAGTATATTTATAATTGATCGTTGTAATGTGTTTATAACCAAAAAGTGCTCAGTTCCAAGAACGAAACTGACTAAAACTACAAAGTTGCGAAAAAACAGTCAATACTTTTAATTAAAACAAAAAAAAAAAAAACCAATAAAAAAACAAACACATACATGTCACAAGCAAGCCTTCTTATAACGAATAATTCGATATAACAAACTATCGATGCTATTGTTCCATTTAAATTCCATCATATTAAAAGGGACCCCGTGTGGCCGAATGGTGTGTGAGAAAGCTTTCTAGTAGCTTCCCGTGGGTCGGTGACTCTTCATGTTCTCTTCTTTCACCAAGGATACAGGCCGCCATGCATGACCTGCTATGTGATAAAAAAAGGCGATAAACACAAACAAAAATCACAATCGCCATCTTAGAAAGATCAAAATATTTACACATACAAAAAACAAGAACTTGACCTACAATCAGGTGGCATTTCTTTTTCTCAACAGTATCTTTTAATTTTATTGTCTCCACGCAAAATAAAAATCACGAGGCTCGGATATATCGGCTTTTTAGATAACGAATTGCTGGAATTATAAAATTTGGCGTGAAGAGTCTGCTCTTGCCAAAAGTGTGTGTGTGTGAGTGTGTGTGTGTTTATTTTTAACGTAGCTTTAACAATTGTATAGTCTTATCGCTACGATGTCTGCAATGCTGGAGGTTATAGTGATGTCTAGACATGTAACATTATGTCCCACCCACTCACATTATCCTGATACCAGACCGATTAGTCCTAACACTAACCTCTTAATGCCGAGGGCCAAACGAGGCAGTTGTTAGTACCATTTTTGGAGTCTTTGGTATGACTTGGCCGGGGATCGAACCCGCGTCCTGCTGTATCCGAGGCGGACTCTCTAACCATTTAGACCACACGAACGGTGTCATTTACAAACGGGCATATCGTTGCAAATGTATTGTAAACTGCAAAATCAATATTAAAGTAAAGCTACGATAACTTTCTGCTTTCTCTTTTATATGTCTTTTTGTTCGTTGATTGATAACAATAACAAACTCAGATTCGTGTCATATGAATGAAATAGGCTGTCGCAAAGGAGACAATAATTTGCAGACCTGAAAAAAAATTGTTACAATTTTAATTTCTTATCCTGTTTTTATCTAACGTCTAAGGAGCTTTCATGGCTCAATGGTTAATGTGCCGGCCAAGAGTGGTGCGGGTTCGAATCCTGCCCATACCGTGACGCATCAGCGTACTTGGTGTGTCTCTGGGCAAGTCTATTTACATCAAATGCCTCGCCACAATATACCCTCATTTGTGCAGATGTACAGTTAAACACCACTCATTAAATAAATCAGTCATATAGCCTCTACATTTGAACTTGTTACTTGACTTTCAATATAATTATTAGAGACGTAAATTGCATTACAAAGGTGATGAAGAGGAAACCATTGTCGACGTAATTATCCTGTATATTTTACTGCCCTACAATTTCCTAGAGACGAAATACTGCATAGAGTAAAACTCATTTCGATATGTTATTTTTTTTTCTAAATTGAAGATCGGTGTCTGTTTCAGAAGATGTACAAAGAAAAGGTCAGTGGTTTCTGATGTCATTTTGTTCAGGTTATTGACTCAATAATAACCTGACGACACTAATTTTGTTTTTCGTGAGAAGGGTACAAATAAACAAACGGTCTGTTATAGCCTGTTTTGTTAATCTTTATGACCAACCAACTTCCTGTCTCTCTCTTCTCCCTCCCTCCCTCTCTCTCTCTCTCTCTCTCTCTCTTCTCCCTCCCTCCCTCCCTCCCTCCCTCCCTCTCTCTCTCTCTCTCTCTCTCTCTCTCTCAAACAATTTCCTTTTTCTTGCATGGCTGATAAATAGATTTCTTTTTCCGTAACATAACAAAATCTTTGTGACCTCAAAAACTACATACTGTTGGCGCATGCGAATTTCACAACTTTATGGTAGAAAGTTATTAATTGAAACTCCGTAAAACCGAAACCTCAAGACCGAATTTATCTTCAGTCCAAAATTATTCCTTCTTTAATAACACAATTTTTCCAAGTAATTTGAAACCCCTCAACTCCGAATACCGACAAAAACCTCAATCCCAACTTTCTCCCCCACCCACCCCGCGCTCTCCACTACCATCAAAAACGAAACCCACTTCAAGCTTGGAAAGGTAATTTAGCCGCTAAATTCCTGGCACACGCAGGACAGTAACAGCTTAGTTATTGTTAGCAGGTACAGTAGTGGGCTTCTCGGAGAGACAAACCAAGAAAAGGTCCCAATTGCACGCTGGGTTTAAACAATACTTGACACGCACGCTGACAAAGATTAGGGCAGTGCTGTCCAATCCGCGGCCCGCGGGCTGATTTTAAATGGCCCGCCAGAGCTGGAGCAGCTATATAGTCGTTGCATTTCAGTTTTCTGCTGCGGCCCTCGGCTTCAAGAAAAACATTTTTCAGTGGCCCATGGTGTCAAAAAGGTTGGACAGCACTGGACTAGGGTTTACAACAGGCTAATCTGAAGTCTGTGCACTATAAAAGGCGTCCGCTTTAAGGTGAATTATTCATAACTAAATGCCTGTATGTAAGAAATATTTAAATCTGCTTATTATTTAATTATGAATGATGCTATTAATTTGTATAAATGATCAGTACTATTTTTTTCTAAATTAATTACCTGTGATAAGCATGCGGCATCACATTTGATGCTTTGTCGACTGATACCGTCAAAATAGTATTCTAAAAGCCAGATTCAATCAATTGATTTTGAAACGTAAAATTCTGTACATACATCATCCATGACTCATATTTTCTTGAGTCGTATGCCAGGATGTCAGAACGACCAGGTAAGCGTCGTATGACTGAACTAGGCTTACAGGATAAAATAAGTGATAAATGAGCATGAATCCGTACTAAAACTACATTAAAGAAACGGGGGGTTGGGGGAGAGTCGGCATCGAAACAGCTACCGTTTCGATATTCCAAAGAAAATGTAATTCAACAAAACTTATTTTGAAAACAACATTGATGCAAACAAGCATTGTTTCAACTATGAGTGCAGATTTGACAAATTAAATGATCTTGTGTGACAGTGGTCTAGTCCTGGTCAAGTTGGGACCAAACACACACACACACACACACACACACACACCCCTGAAAAAGTCTGAAAACCGAAATATTTTTAGGTTAGAAATGGATTTTAGTTTTTAGGGGCTTCATGTACAGCTATGTGCACTATGAGGACGCTTTTATGAAATAAAATAAAAATATGTAATGAAAATTATAGAAAAGGTGCATATTTTACATTCCTCTTATTCAGAAAATTTTGCCCATTCTTCTAGAAGGTTTTACAGTATCCGGTGGCAACGTCATGAAGGCATCGATTTCCAGGGAGTAGTATTGTCTGCTGAAAGATTCGTAATCATACTCTGAATTTCCTGTCTGATATGAACGAATGGTACTACTGATGACAGCGGCGGTTCTGGAAGGAGGGGAGGCCTCCTAAAACTAACACGAAGCAACCGGAAATTTCCTATAGTAAATTTTCTTTACAGTTAGATGGTTACAATTATGCCCTTGAAACGCTTTATTGCAGGAATTTCTAGGGCCTTCGCCATCAGGACACCACCTGGGGTTCCATCTCACATACCGCTTGCTTTCTTGTCCCCCCCCCACACCAACCCCACAGACAATGATTGCATCAGACAGTGTCTGAACTCAGAATCATTCATTTATTTTGGGGGTGGGGTGGGGGTGGGGGTGGCAACACATATCAGTACAAATTTTCATTTATGTCGAGGCATGATTTTTATGGTCAAAACAATGGCAGAACAAACGGCAAAATACATTCTTGTCTTGGCTGCTTTCCTGGCACGTCTTTCACAAGCCAGACGTGTGCTATGTTATGCTTTTATTAGATTGGTCGAATATAGATTTGACAGCTTAAAATTGTTTCAACAAAAAATGTAAACCAATATGTTTTAACAGATATCTCTTTAGAACAATGAACGCATGGTAGCTTTGAGAGAATAATTCAATAATGAATCCTTATCCCAATATCTTAAGCAACAAAAAGAACAACAAAAAGGGAATCATCAAACACATCTGAACTTTTGTGTTTAATCATATGACCGTATGTACTCGCTTTTAACTTTAGGTTCTATGCTGATTTATAAGCCACTACCGACGGTATTTATTTCGTGAAAAAAATCTTTAAATTTTTTCCTTTTGTTGTAATATTTGCAAAGTTTTTGTATATTTGGGTCAATCTAACTGTACATAGAACTTGAAAGCATAGACGTTCTTGTGGTGCAGAATGGTACCTCAGAGCAAAGGAGCCACATTATCACCTCAATATGCATGTTCTTATGGTGTAGAGCGGTACCTCAGAAGAATGGAACCACATTTCCACTTCATTTTCATATGTTCTTATGGTTCGCTCCAGTATTGGAGCACCGCTGAAAGTGGGGAAGACATGAGTTACAGGGCAACATTCTTTGTGCTACAGCTTTCACAAAGTAGAGAAAGTTAACACAAAAATGTCAATCAATTACTTGAACTGACATTTTTATTATATATCACTAATAGGAAAATCTTGTGTTGTCTGAAGAAGACAGCCGATGAAAATAACTGCTTATATGTTCACTCGAAATGCACAGGAACTAGTATAAAGTACAGTGTATATACATTCTGACATGTCCTTGAAATACTGCAACGAATTTTAAGAGCACCATACTGCATTAAACAGATTGAAAATCTTCAAGTTCTGCTTTTTGCGGAAAGTATATACATGCGACCACTTAAGCAAGTTTAAGACGCCCTTCTTAAACTATAAAGATGACTGTTTCCTAAGGTCTCCAGTACTAAAGCTGTCTTCACCATGTAGGGGCTGATCCTGGAATGTCGTTTGTTTTCGCTCGGTGGGTGTGGGGTGTAAACAAGTAGGCAAGGGGTCAGTGGGATGGATGCCCAGAGGCAAAGCCCAAAGACCCAAGAAAGCACCTATATGTTAAGCTTTCTTCCAGGGTGTAACGTTAACCATCTAACTGTAATGAAAACTTACTCTAGGAATCGTTTCGGTTGTTCACGCACATTTAAGGGGGAGGGGTATCCTTGCCCTGTAACGTGTCGCTCTAATAAAACAGTTTAAACGGTTTTTAAAAGATTATCTTTCAAAAATAATGCGTAAAACAAATTTTCCACGATTAATTTGTCAAATGTGCTGGCTTAAATTGCACGAGCGTTAATATTACATGGAAATTAATGAGAACTATTATACATAAGACATTATGATGGAAGGCGAGCTTAAACTCTGTACAACATTTTATTCCATTTACTATTGAGTAGAGTAGAAGGGCGAAAAACAATAGCCCGCCCAGAATTCGCCGCTGCTACTTTGTTTTTGACTCAGAATAATATTTCAATGCCCAGCCCTCGTTAAACAAAGTTTTTACAATTCGATTGTTCACTCATGGTTGCTGTGATTAGCTATTTCAGACTATTTAAGGGCAACAAGAATTTTCGACTAATAAAGTCAAAAAGAATTGCAGAGTATTAAGTGCAAAAATAATTGTAGACCATTAAGGGCAAAAAGGGTGGATTATTAAGGGCAAAAAGAGCTGTGGAGTATTAAGGGCAAAATAAATGTAGATTATTATGGGCAAAAGGAATTGCAGAGTATTAAGGGCAAAACGAATTGTAGACTATTAAGGGCAAAAAAGAATTGTAGACTATTAAGGGCCTAGAATTGTATAATATTGAGGATAAAAAGAATTGTAGACTAAGGGCGAAAAGAACTGTAGAGTATTATGGGCAAAAGAATTGTAGATTATTATGGGCACAAAGAATTGCAGAGTATTAAGAGCAAAAATAATTGTAGACTATTAAGGGCAAAAAAGAATTGTAGACTATTAAGGGCAAAGAGTTGTAGACTATTAAGGGCAAAAAGAATTGTAGACTATTAAGGGCAAAAAATTGTAGACTATTAAGGGCAAAAAGAATTGTAGACTATTAAGGGCAAAAAATGTAGACTATTAAAGGCAAAGAGTTGTAGACTATTAAGGGTAAAATAATTGTAGACTATTAAGGGCAAAGAGTTTTAGACTATTAAGGGCGAAAAAGAATTGTAGACTATTAAGGGCAAAGAGTTGTAGACTATTAAGGGTAAAAAGAACTGTAAAGTATTGTGGGCAAAAGAATTGTAGACTATTAAGGGCAAAAAAGAAATGTAGACTATTAAGGGCAAAGAGTTGTAGACAATTGTAGAACATTCAGGCAAAAAGAACTGTAGACTATTAAGGGCAAAAAAGAATTGAAGACTATTAAGGGCAAAGAGTTGTAGACTATTAAGGGCAACAAGAATTGTAGACTATTAAGGGCAAAGAGTTGTAGACTATTAAGGGCAACAAGAATTGAAGACTATTAAGGGCAAAGAGTTGTAGACTATTAAGGGGAAAAAATTGGAGACTATTAAGGCAAAAAGAATTGTAGACTATTAAGGGCAAAATAGAATTGTATACTATTAAAGGCAAAGAGTTGTAGACTATTAAGGGCAACAAGAATTGTAGACTATTAAGGGCAAAGAGTTGTAGACTATGAAGGGTAAAAGAATTGTAGACTATTAAGAGAAAAAATGAATTGTAGACTATTAAGGGCAAAGAATTGTAGACTATTAAGGGCAAAAAGAATTGTAGACTATTAAGGACAAAGAGTTGTAGACTGTTAAAGGCAAAGAGTTGTAGACTATTAAGGGCAAAAAAGAATTGTAGACTATTAAGGGCAAAGAGTTGTAGACTATTAAGGGTAAAAAGAACCGTAGACTATTAATGGCAAAAAGAGCTGTAGAGTATTAAGGACAAACAAAAATTGTAGATCATTAAGGATCGCAGCAATTCTAATTTTGACACATATCAAACTGATGTTGGACCATCAATATACGTTTATACCGCCACGGAATTAAGACGCAGCATTTTTTAATTACCACTTGCGATTTGTGCTCATAATTTTTAAAGGACAAAGTTCAAAACCGTCAGAGGTCGCAAGTAAGAGGTATACTGAACATGGTTTATCTGAAGTCATATGTTGGACCCCAGTTGGCAAAACAAATGCTTACATTCATTAATCACGTTGAAAGAGAATAAATGCCATTTTTTGTTCATTACTGTCTGTTACAATTACTACGTTAATGAACGATTTGATAGCTTGCAACTGATGAGGACAGACTTTGATGTAATTTGTAAGATATTTTTGTTCTGCATTTCTGAACCATTAAAGTTCGATTGGTGATGAAAACATACGCGGTAGGAGGGACATAGCAATATCAACATGAAGCTATTAGTGAGTTTCGTTAGTGAGGCTCGTTACAGCTTATATCAGTCTTTATCACTATATATCACTTTAAGACCGCTCCGGTGGCCTAGTGGTTAGAGCATCCGCCTCGGATGCGGGAGGTCGTGAGTTCGATCCCCGGCCGAGTCCTACCAAAGACTTATCAAAATAGTAGTAACAGCTGCCTCGCTTGGCGCTCAGCATTAAGAGGTCAGTATTAGGACTGGTCGGCGTGGTGTCAGGATAATGCGACCGGGTGGGACATCATGCTACATGTCTGCTAGGCATCACTATAAACTGCCATTCTGCAGACATCGTAGCGATATGACTGAAAAATTATTAAAGCTAAATTAAAAATCTAAATCAAACACACACACACACACTCTAACACACACCCTTAAGCAGTCAAACTGTTTGTGTTATTGAAATGGAAAAATTAGTTTGACTTTGATTACATGACAAATATAACGAGTAAATCGAACAGAGATGGTTTTTAGGACGATGGGGCCCAAGTATTTTATCTTTAATAACAAATGTACTTGAACTCATCGTATGCATTATCCTTAATGGACCACGATGATCAACCGCTTTACTTCTTTAATCCGCTTAATCCTCTGTAACCACGGTGCTCCACACCCTATCCCAGCAAGAGGTCAGTTGTTTTCCATCCATGGTCAGCGGTTTGACGATCGATATAAAATGTACACTATTTAGCAAGTTGTACAAGAAAAGCTTGAAAAAAGCAAAAGAGAACTGGATAGAAGAAATGTCCAAGGACAATGAGGGAAACTTGAAAAGGAGCAACAGCAGGAAAGCATACCAACTGGTCCATGTTTTAACAAGCACAAAAGAACGGCGGGTTACCTCCTTACGGGACAAGGCCGGAAACTGCCTCACAGAAGAAAAACGATATTATGAAAAGATGGACAGAGTACTGCGCAGAACGTTACAACCACCGAGCCACAATAGATCCAGAGGTACTGAACGTCCCTCCAACAACTAACAACGACAACCACCATATCATACGCGAAGAAGTAGAAGCCGCAGTGAGATCACTGAAAAAGTGTAAGTCAGCAGGAGTGGACAACATCCCAGCAGAACTAATCCAAGCTGGGGGAGAAGCAATTATTAGCGCCGTCATAAACATCTGCAACAAGATCTGGCAAACAGGAGTATGGCCATCGCCATGGACCCAATCACTGATCATCACCCTTCCCAAGAAAGGCAACTTGCAACAGTATCAAAACCACCGTACAATCAGTCTTATAAGCCATTTAAGCAAAGTCTTGTTAAAGATACTGCTGAACAGACAAAAACCACAGGCTGAAAAGATCATTGCCGAGGAGCAGGCGGGGTTCAGAGCAGAGCGCAGCACAACAGAGCAGATCTTCAACCTCAGGATATTGTGTGAGAAGTACCTCCAACACCAGCAAGATCTGTACCACGTCTTCGTGGATTTCAAGAAGGCATTTGACAGGGCAGTGCATGCAGCATTGTGGGCGACCATGAGACTGTACAACATCAATGTCAACCTCATCACAGTAATAGAGCACCTCTATGACAAGGCTACCAGTGCAGTATACTTCAACGGCAGCATAGGGGACTGGTTCAGAACGACAGTCGGAGTCAGACAAGGCTGTCTGCTCTCGCCAACACTATTCAACATCTTTCTGGAGAGAATCATGGCAGACGCGCTTGATAAGCATACCGGAACAGTCAGAACAATCACCAACTTACGTTTTGCTGATGACATTGATGGACTAGCAGGCAATGAGCAAGAATTAGCTAGCTTAGTAGAAAGCCTTGACAAAACCTATGCAGCATATGTCATGGAAATTAGTGCAGAGAAGACCAAAATGATGACCAACAACATCAAGGGCATCATCACTGACATCAGGGTCCAAGGTACAAAACTAGAAACAGTCCACAGCTTCAAGTATTAGGGGGCAACTGTAACAGATGAAGGATCGAAGCCTGAAATACTCTCTAGGATTGCACAGACAACAGCAGCGCTGACAAAATTGAAGCCCATCTGGAAAGACAAGAACATCGCACTCAGCTCAAAAGTCAGACTGATGTACTCACTTGTGATCTCCATATTTCTCTATGCCTGCGAATCATGGACCATAACAGCGGACTTGGAGAAAAGGATACAGGCTACAGAGATGAGATGTTTCCGAAAGATCCTCGGCGTCACATGCAAAGACCATGTCACCAATGAAGAAATACGGCAAAGGATAAGACAAGCCACTGGGCCTCACGATGACCTCCTGATAATAGTGAAAAAACGGAAACTGCAGTGGTATGGGCATGTCTCACGATCATCAGGACTTGCCAAGACAATCATATCAGGCACTGTACAAGGAGGAAGAAAGAGAGACAGGCAAAGAAAGAGGCGGGAAGATAACATTCGAGAGTGGACAGGCTTGACACTGAGCGACTACTGAGAAAGACGCAAAATCGAAAGGAATGGAGGAAGCTGGTTGTTAGGTCTTGTGCGGTGCCCCAACGGTCTTCCAGAATACGGGACTGATGATGGTGATGATGACGATGGGTGTAAGATAAATACAGTAGTTTTATAACTTGTACGATTTATATAAGATAACAGATAGTGTTTAGTTCCTGTAGTTGTACGATCGATGTACGATAAATATACTGGTATATATAGCTGTACCATCGATTTAAGACAAATACAGTGTTTTGTAACTAAATTATACGATGGACATATGATAAATACAATGTTTAGTATCGATGGTTGTACGATGGATATCAGATAAATACAGTGTTTAGTATCGATGGTTGTACGATGGATATCAGATAAATACAGTGTTTAGTATCGATGGTTGTACGATGGATATCAGATAAATATAGTGTTTAGTATCGATGGTTGTACGATTGATGTAAGATACAGTTTTTAGTATTTATAACTGCACCATCAAAATAATATAAACACGCTAGTATCGATAGTTGTACGATCGATATAAGATAAATACACTATTTTATATCTGTAGTTGTACGATGGATATAAGACACATACATTATTTAGTATTGATAGTTGTTCGATGGATACAAGACAGATACAGTATTTAGTATAGTATCGATAGTAAGATAAATACAGTATTTAGTTTCTATAGTCGTATGATCGAGCTGTAAGAGTGAAATGTCATAGTTTAAACTGTGATTGTTTAGATGCTGGTGATCTGTCTCTTTCTGTCTCTGTAGAACCTTTGTATTAGTAGTGATGTAAATGTGAAGATGCCGTTCCCGCTAGCACGGCATGAGAGGTGATAATAAATTTGGCACTGGATAGGGTGGAGAGCCGCGGGTCCTGAGCGACATCTGGTTTTCGTCGAGATGAGTTTTCCTCTAGGAAGGGTTATCTCCCTACATGAATTTTTTTGATCGTGGTAAGCAGACGAGCCTGAGTTTTTTTGACCTGTTAGAGACTTGCTTGTTAAGAGGCTTTTGCTTCAATGTACTTTGAAAGCTGTTGAGTACCAGCACATCATTCGTGATAGATTCCTATTATTTACACCATGCATTGATCAAAGAATCCGATTGTGGAGATCAATGTTCACTGGGGAATTGCTAAAAGACTGCTTTCAGTACAAGAAAATGAACCAACAGTTTCGATAGGTGAATCACCGCAAAGTTGTGTTTAGAACTGGATAGTTTGTCTTCTGGAAGAGGTAATAGAGCATATTAGTGTTTATTTACAGTCATGTTTGCGTGAAAATACACACACACACACACACACACACACACACATATATATATATATATATATATATATATATATATATATATATATATATATATATATATATATATATATATATATATATATATATATATATATATATATATATATATATATATATATATACACACACACACACACACAGAAATTTCACCGAGAATTGAAAAAATGCAACATTAAGCAAATACCTCGTTTTAATTTGATATGTCTAAATGTTATAAAATTTTACATTGATAGTTTCGTTATATTTTCGTGGCACAAACGTGAACAGTATTCTATGTTCAGAAAATGATGCTTTTTCTTTATTGTTTGAGAACTAGTCATAACTCTGACAATCGGTTGATAAATAGTGGTGTTGGTATTTTGGTATTGCACGTATTATGTAAACCGATTGTACAGCTGATAGATAAAACTTCTATATCAGCGGGGTAATTGACGGTATTACCTATTACACGAGGTGAAGCTGCTTTAGGTACATACAGATCGGTATCAATGAGCTATTTTTAGTAACTACGTAATGCTGTTTTCATGGTCCCAGAGCGTGCATTACTTTTATATTCCAAAATAAATTGGAAATTGACATGAATTACTGTCTTAAACGAGCGTGCACATTAGACACGAGACATTTGATTTTAAGACGCGTCGAATACAAATATGAATTACTGAGCTATAAAGGGCGGTCTTGAATTACTGGACTACAAATGACATGAATAACCGAACTCCAGAGGACGTTAATTAATAGCCAAGTGAGTACGTTAATTACTGAAATATACAGGACGTGAATTACTGGACTACAGAGGACGCTAAATTTTAAATTACTGGACTAAAGAGGATGTGAATTACTGGCATACATAGAAATTGAATTACTGGATAAATCAGGACTTGAATTACTGGACAAATCAGAACATAAATGATTGGACTAGAGAAGACGCTTGGTTTGAAATTACTGAAATATAGAGGACGTGAATTACTGGACTATAGAGGACGTGAATTACTGGAGATTGGAAGGTGCTTGGTTGGAAATTACTAGACTACAGAGGACGTTTGTTAGTGAATTACAAGACTGATGAACAACGGCGAACTTAACGAATAAACGTGATTTTGCAACTTTATGTTAGATAATTTGTGTCCCAATAAATCTAAATTAAGGGGAAAAGGAAAGAAATATATAGCCATGTAAAATAGTGTCATCACTGGGTATGACCAAAGTAGTTGGCGAGGCTTGCTGATTTTGTCTTTTTGGTACTCGCCAGGAATACGTTCTATATCTTTGATAGTCAAAAATGTTGCATAAAGGACATGCTTTACATGCTAATTAACTTGGTAATAAACTATGAATATACGTATTTCAAAATTACGCGTATCATTTTATGGGAATTTTGCACAAAATAACTCCATTTTTCACTGATCGTTCCCATTTAAATCTGGATAAGATTTAGCTTTCACTCTATAAAGAATGGTTCGCAGTTAAATCAGGTTGAAATGATGAGATTTAACTTTCATTCTCCAATGATTCCCAGTTAAATCTGGATAAGATTTAGCTTGCATTATCTGAAGATTCTCAGTTAAATCTGGATGAGATTAGCTTGCATTATCTGAAGATTCCCAGTCAAATCTGGATGAGATTTAGCTTGCATTATTCCCAGTTAAATCTGGATGAGATTTAGCTTGTATTATCTGAAGATTCCCAGTTAAATCGGGACGAGATTTAGCTTGCATTATTCTCAGTTAAATCTGGACGAGATTTAGCTTGCATTATCTGAAGATCCCCAGTCAAATCTGGATGAGATTTAGCTTGCATTGTCTGAAGATTCCCAGTTAAATCTGGATGAGATTTAGCTTGCATTATCTGAAGATTCCCAGTCAAATCTGGATGATATTTAGCTTGCATTATTCCCAGTTAAATCTGGATGAGATTTAGCTTGCATTATCTGAAGATTCCCAGTTAAATCTGGACGAGATTTAGCTTGCATTATCTGAAGATTCCCAGTCAAATCTGGATGAGATTTAGCTTGCATTATTCCCAGTTAAATCTGGATGAGATTTAGCTTGCATTATCTGAAGATTCCCAGTTAAATCTGGACGAGATTTAGCTTGCATTATTCCCATTTAAATCTGGACGAAATTTAGCTTGCATTATTCCCAGGTAAATCTGGATGAGATTTAGCTTGCATTATTCCCAGTTAAATCTGGAAGAGATTTAGCTTGCATTATCTGAAGATTCCCAGTTAAATCTGGACGAGATTTAGCTTGCATTATTCCCAGTTAAATCTGGACGAGATTTAGCTTGCATTATTCCCCAGTTAAATCTGGATGAGATTTAGCTTGCATTATCTGAAGATTCCCAGTCAAATCTGGATGAGATTTAGCTTGCATTATCTGGTGGTTCCTAGTTAAATCTGCCTGCTTTCTCTGATGGTGTCTAATTAAATCTGGATGAGATTTAGCTTGCATTATCTGAAGATTCCCAGTTAAATCTGGACGAGATTTAGCTTGGATTATTCCCAGTTAAATCTGGACGAGATTTAGCTTGCATTATTCCCAGTTCAATCTGGACGAGATTTAGCTTGCATTATCTGGTGGTTCCTAGTTAAATCTGCCTGCTGTCTCTGATGGTGTCTAATTAAATCTGGATGAGATTTAGCTTGCAGTCAGATTTCACAATTACTTTCAATCACAAGAAAAAGTTTGTTAATTTTGGGTAATTACAAGAAATAGACAATAACCGGAGAAAGGAAAGGGTAAACGGAGCTTGAAATTATTCACAAACAACTTTGCAAAAGGTTTGGTTATATATGTTATTAGACTGTCAATGTCACGACACAATTTTCAGTTTGTGCTCGAAGGTACTTTCGTTGATTGTGCATTTACAATGAACACTTGAAGTTCGCACATATCTCTATAATCCTCTCCATGTGTGTTTGTGCTCTGATGGTATTTACAGGTAATGAAATCTATACCTCAAACGAAAGATGTGTGTGATTCTTTATTTTACGAACTGTGACCTTCTTATCAGCATATACAATAAACAGATATTACCATCAGCACATACAATATACATGCATCACCATCAGCATATAAAATATACATGCATTACCATCAGCATATAAAATATACATGTATTACCATCATCATTACAATATACATGCATTGCCATCAGCACATACAATATACATGCATTGCCATCAGCATTTACAATATACATGCATCGCCATCAGCATGTACAATATACATGCATTGCCATCAGGATGTACAATATACACGCACTACCATCAGCATATAAAATATACATGCATTACCATCAGCATATAAAATATACATGTATTATCATCATCATTACAATATACATGCATTACATTATACATTATACATGCATTGCATTCAGAATATACAATATACACCCATTGCCATCAGCATATACAATATAAATGCATTACCATCAGCATGTACAGTATGCATGCATTACCATCAGCATATATAATATACATGCATTACCATCACATATACAATATACATATATTACCATCACCATATACAATACACATGCATTACCATCAGCATATATAATATACATGCATTGTCATCATCATATACAATATACATGCATTGCCATCAACATGTACAATATACATGCATTACCATCAGCATATACAATATATATGCATTACGATCAGCATGTACAATAAACATGCATTGCCATTAGCATATACAATATACACATATTGCCATTACCATCAGCATATACAATATATATATATTACCATCAGCATATACAATATACATATATTACCATCAGCATATGCAATATACATATATTACCATCAGCATATACAATATACATATATTGCCATTAACATATACACATAAATGCATTACCATCAGCATATACAATATACATGCAATACCATCAGCATATACAATATACATGCATTACCATCGGCATATAAAAATATACATGCAATACCATCAGCATAGACACTATACATGCATTACCATCAGCATATAAAATATACATGTATTAACATCAGCATATAAAATATACATCTATTACCATCATCATTACAATATTCATGCATTGCCATCAGCATATACAATATATATGCATTACCATCAGCACTACAATATACATGCATTACCATCTGCATATACATTATACATGCATTGCCATCAGAATATACAATATACATGCATTACCATCAGCATATACAATACAAACGCATTACCATCAGCATGTACAATATACATGCATTGCCATCAGTATATACAATATACATGCATTACCATTACCATCAGCATATACAATACAAATATATTACCATCAGCATATACAATATACACATATTACCATCAACATATACTATATAGATGCGTTACCATCAGTATACACAATATACAGACATTACTTTCTGAATATACATTGATACGATGCGAATATTTTTTTAACAAAGAGCTGTCAAATTCTAATTAATCGTGTTAAAAAATAAACAAAAGTTGGGGTAGCGAATGGTTTGCAAGTAAAAATGAACATTATATCCACCAAAATGGAGAAATTATTCATTCCTGCGATTATTGTATTGTTTTAAAGGGGAATAATACAATAGTTGTTGTGTGCTAATGTTTGCCTGAACACAAGTGAGTGGTGTGAACCAGGAATTTTATAGATTTCACAATGCTCCTGCAAATTTGTGCACATGCAAACCGTGAATTATCCTTACTCTCACGTGGTCAGTTGCTAGATAAATAAATTGTACAAATACTTTTAAAAATTAGCTTTACCCACAAACACACACGCAAGAAAAAAGAAAGAAAACTGTTTGATGCTTGAAGATGGCTGCGGTCTAAAAATCACACGTCACACTAATTAAATCTGACCTGATCTTGCCAAAAAACAAGGATGTACAATAAATACAATGCATACAGCTATATTTCCTTTCTAGAAGCTGGAAAATAAGCCATATAATTTGCGTTTAAAAAATGTAATTATTTCTCTGCGAAATGCAAGAGTCCTGATGCAGGCACAATGCTGACAGTGTTTATTATTATTATTCCTGCAGTTCCCTTCAAATAAAGATTTCCTAATTTGAAAATAATATTGCTTATCCAGCAAAGGCTTGAGGATTACAATGAATCATGAAAGACAATCTGAAATCGCATAAGCGCGAAAACTGCATATGTGTCTAACTCACGTGAGCAGAGTTAACTGCCCCTTTACAATTAAGTAAATTTTAAACATTGCCCACGAGACGGTCGGTCATTAGTACATGTAGACTATACAACTAATGACAGACAGCTGCTGTCAGACAGACCGATCCTGACGCGTGACTTACTTCTTCCGACAATGTGCTGTCCGAGAATAAATGTAATAATAATAAAAATAATAATAATAATACGTCACTAGTAGAATGAAATGAACTTTCATTTCAAAAGCGAGAATCTGTCACAAACACGAAATCTTATTATGAGAGCAGTTATTCGTTTGTCTTAGAAACTCTAATGCGTTTTCGATGAACAAAAAAAAAAAAAAAAAAAAAAAATATGTGATATGGTAACGTATGTCATTAAACCTGACCAAAGGGCTTGTTTTCCCGACTGATGACTCCCAAAATTATCTTGGTCCTGAATTTACTGACGGCTTCTGTAATGAAACATTGATTCTTCGGTTTCTTCTCGGGTTGCGGTTCTTATACTTTGCATATCTTTTCAGTCATATAAACCCAAGATTCCCATCGTACCACAACTTGTTTCCACATATGAAACATACCATGTAACGTTGTTGTGTTTTGGGGGTATGGTGGGTGGTTTAAAAAAAACTACGGACCATTTGATACCGGTTTGAAATTGATATGGCTGACGCGCATTTTGTGTTCAAGTTGACAAACATGGCTAAATACACAACCTACAAAAGAGGGTTAGGATGGTTTGAAATGAATAAAGGAAATTAACTTACGCGAAATATTATTCTTTATGAATTCAGTTTTAAAGATCAGCAAACCTCATTATTTATTTTTGAAAGGGATATGTCACCAGAATACATACATACATACATACATACATACATACATACATACATACATAGTGATTAATAAAACTAATTCTAATCTGTGAGCATATACGTTTCTTGACCTATGTTCGTTCTATCATATATTCTGTTTGCACGTTTTTTTTGTTGGTTTGTTTTTGTTTTTTGTTATCTCGAGATCAAAGAAGTCAACATTTGTTAAAAGCATGATCAATCTCCACGCATTATTTCATATTTTTCAGGATCTTAATATTCAGACTGATGTCCCAGATCATTTTCCACAACATATGGAATTGTGTAGAGAAGACATTTTGTAAACAATATGGCCAACTAATTCAATAACCTACTGATAATAAAGCGGCTTTGTATTTGATTATCTGGACTGTGATCGATACCATTTTTATTGTATTTGGTGTAACAAAACAATGACCGCACAAAAGTATACAAAAAAGAAGAGTTTTTACTAAAGACTTATGCAAAATTGCCGTTGTTTAAATCTGCCATTGTATCTCTTCATGGAAGGTGGGAGCAGGTCAAATCGAATAAAATGTTTCCTTTCAAGGTCATCCGTTTGGACATTTGGAAATCAAAGTATCAGGCATCTATACTGAATATGTGAACCTGATTCAATCAAACATTGCAAGTTGATTTTCTATTTTAGTATCGATACAATACAGAGTAATGCAGCTTCTTCTTTGTGTAAGATAACATTTTTTGTTTAAAAAAAGTTAAATTCATGAGTATGGAAGATACATTTCTTTTTTTTGTTGTTGGTATTTTGTGTGTGTATTGGGGCACATACCAGATGACTACAGACCCAAATTCACTAATGAGGCACAAATCAATGTCGCTTACACGTTAACTCATTATATACGTTTCTTCCCTTAATGAATGCCTTTTTGCTATATCAATATACGTCTATCATTCCAAAAAAATCCATCTTAACAATAAATAAAGCTTGGATCTGAAAATATCGCAACCTAAATGGTGTATATCAATACCTACGTTACTGTCGCTAGTGTAATTAGGAGCCAGTTCTGTCAGATAAAGATGAAAAATAAAACTGAAGATTGAATTAAAACGTTTCTGAATCAATCGTGTATACTCTTTGAGAAATCAAAAAGCAAATTTTGAATAATTATACCTTGAACATTCATTCACGAGACTTCAGAATGTAGGTTGCTAAGGTCATGATACATACGTAACCCTTATTTACGCACATTTTTATGCACGGCACTTTTTGTGTAAAACGAGGGTTTTGGGGAGAATAAAATGCGCCCAAAATTCACTTGTACATTTTATTATTTAAAAAAGCCAAGCAAATAAATGGTTGATGCATATCATATTTTACATGCCATATCATGTGATGTTCATTGGTTATAAAATATGGGAGACTTACGTTACTTGGTCCAAATAATATGAAATCAAAATTAGAGGATTGAATAAACCCTTCGAAAATGTAATCATGTTTCACATATGTCTGAAAATAAAATCTTGATAAATCTATCAAGTAATATTTTGACAAATTTTAGCATAAATAATGCTTAATAATACGTACGTTACCGATACATACGTGACAAAGATATACTAAAAAACAAAACACGTGATGATAGCCGGCCAACTTTGCATGCTGAAAAGGTGTCATTCCGCTATCTTTCAATTCTCAGTTTTAAAAATAAACCTTCAAGTACAAAGAGGACAAGCCAGTAAAATTGTGTTATACTCTATGTACTAAAGCCCACCTATAGGTAAGCGATTACAATTAAAACCTTTGATTGACACTTACGTTTTTATTGGACAGGAATCAGTGAAAAGGAAAGAGTAGATATCATACATTAAAGTATAGTGACCTCTTTGTGTATTCAGACTTAATCCAGAACAAAAATGATTATTAGTGTAAAATGAGTACAACTTAGATCTTCAGTTTAGCTCAACTATACAATTATTCATAAAAACACCATTAATATTGCATACATTTTTAAAAAGTTTTAAAAATGACTATGAATTACATAAGAATATTCGGTAACTAATGGTTGAAGGACTAGCATAAAGAGAACAAATCTTTAGTGCGAAGGTAAATTATAAACAAACTAGGAATTTTTTTAATGCAAAGGTAAGTTAGAAACAAACAATGAGTGTAAATATTTATTTAAAAAAAATAATTAATTTCAGCTATACTCAATACTTCACATGATAATTTCGTAACGTATTATCGATGTTAGTGTTATTAGTCCCCTACCGGTGAAACCGGGAGGACTCTAGGTTTGCACTGACTCTTTTTTGTCTTATGTTACGTGTTTAGGCTCTAATAAACAGTAGCTAGAAAAAAGTGAAGAAAACATGCTTTGTAAAATTAAACAAATAATTTAATTCCCTGAAAACAAACAAGTGAAAAATATAAAAATGGAACTTAGGGTTTTAAGAATCAAATCCAAAAATAATCAAAGAATAATCAAAGAATTAAAAATTAGAAGTCTTAATAATATAATGTTCTAAAGAAATTTGAGTTTGAGTCCCGATGAAAATCCAATATGGAAGGCGATGACGTATACTATAGCTAGTATAGTGCTGTTGTGTCTAAAGTTCTTTGTTATTCCACAATCATTTTCCGGTGTTTGAATTCCGAATGAACTTTAAAGAAATGTCTTTGTCCAAGAATTATGTATGAGCACTAAAATATTTCCAGGAAAACGAATTAATCTTTTAGAATCCAAATAATTTGAACAAAGATTAAAATGTAACCCCAAACTGGTCACAACAAAACGAACACCTTGACAGCAAGTGTTTTCAAGCCCAAACTGACTAAATTCTCTATAAACATCGGTATTAAACATGACTACTGCGTAATTCAGCTAAAAATTAGAATTTCGAAATAGAGGCTGTTTGCATCTAAAGTCACGTATTCCCAGTATGACCTTGACAAGAACCAATCATTTTACTTTAGAGCAAGATGAAAATTGAAAGTTGTTTACTTGACTCACTGGTTTCTGAATCAAGGTCGGGAACTAGGCCAGCTTTAGGTGTTTGCGACAAAACATTTAGATCTAACTAATTTCTGGAAAATGCTAAATTCCAGTAAACAAAATTACATTACTTTAACATGTAATATTTTTTTTTATAAAACTTACAGACAATTCAATTAAATCAAATATAAATTAAATCAAATATACATAACAATTGTTATTTTTAGAATGGCCAAAACAAGAAAGGAAATACAAAAGGTCTACATGGAACGCCAGACGGCTAAAGGTCCGGAGTTCCTCCAAAGAGAGAGAGCTAGGCAAAGGCAATAGTATGTGCCATCGTCACAAGTAAGTAAGAAGAAAAGGGAGGAGAGAAACATGAAAAATAACTTTAGAAACAGACTTTCACGGCTGAGAAAAAAGAAAAAGAAGAAAGCAACGAAAGCTTAAGTGAACAGACCAGCGGATATGACAGTGATATTGTACTAAGAAATGAAGAACAGAATGATCACCTGATAGTAAGGATACAATTTATTACTAAAAGTAACAAAGGAAAAGCTTTGCAGATGATCAAGCGAAGGACTTTTGCGCATTCCCACAAACATATAGGTATTCTGAAATCTGACGTTTCAAACCTGAGACGTAAGATAAAGACAAAAAATAAGAAAATTGAGCGACTAAGTACAAAAACTCAGACTGTTGACAGCACCTAAGAAATTAACACCAAGTAAACGAGCCGATGCAGATGTTGAAAATTTATATCTGACCCCAAGACGATGGAATCTTGTAAGAACAATACTCCTTGTATGCAATGCAGTTTTGTCTGAAATAAAGGTGTCAAAACAGTTACCATAAACATTTTATAAAATACGTTAGTCATTTTGTTTTATTTTAACAATTTGGTGAATTCACTTAATTAAGCATAACATTTTAATCATTTTATCTTCCTATAAAATAAGTCATAATGATTATATCAGATCAATGATCATGTGAATAATGATGATGTTCAACTGTCACATACAGTAGGAAATACTAAAATGACAAATGTACGTGCTTAATATGGTTAATTAAACATATCTGAAATAAGTTCATGCCATATTTTCATTACCAAAAGGGAACCAAGAAAACTGAGTGAAAACAATTATAAATTTAATGAACATCTCTTGTCGTGTGTATCTGATACATACGTTATATTTTTGGAGTGACTGGAATGGCATACACATTTTAAACTTTCGTGCTTATATTTTGAATCGGACACTGTTATGATTAGAAGGTATTAATTTGGCAACTTCAAATATTTTTGATGTTTTGAATAGTCATTATTATCAATTTAAATGAAATTTAAAATAATGTTTTGAATTAAATTTATGTGAAATTATCGCAAAATACCTGATTATACAATTGTCAACCATTTTCCCGGTATAATTTTATTTGTAAATCATAAACAATACTTTCAAATGCGAGATCTCTTGTAAAGTATGTATTTTGCTTGAGAATTAAGGTTTTGAGACCATATTTGTGAGTAAACGTAAACAAAATATGGGTCAATTGGTATTGTTGAAATTTGTACAGTTTGCATTTCAGATATTTCTCTGTAAAATAGGCGAATAAAGTTGTTGTATCTAGATCATTTTTTCTTCAATTTTTATACGTTTAATTGTGCATTATTTGTTAATTTGGATTTACAAACAGCTGAAGAGTAGTTTTACTAAAAATATTTTTTATTCAAGGTTAATGATTAGTGAGGACAAAATAAATACGTGATGCCATTTAAATAATTTTAGCACAAGTGCGATGAATTCACTCTGTAACTTGATCCCTAATTTTGTTTTTTGCAAACTATTTGCTTTAAGTTGTATAACACTGTCCTGCTTCTCGTCCATCACATATGGTAATAATGTGATTGGGAACAAGTAGTAAAGTGGGGCACCCTACGTACAATGGGAATTAGCATTACAGGGACCCCTGGGACACTCTACGTACAATGGAAATTTAACATGGCGAAAAATCGTGGGTCACTCTACGTACAAGGGGAATTTAACATGGGGAATAGAGTTTGGGCTTGTTTAGGGACAAGGGGAATTGAACATGGGATATTTTTTTTTTTAAATTTTTTTAAAAAAGGGGTAGGCAATTGAAAGGCTATCTCTTTTCGAGAAATATGGCTGGCCCTGAAAAGGGCCTTTTGGGTTTTTTCTTCTTTTAACTTCTTAACTTTTTCCACCATCCTCTTATTTTGTCCATCATTCCTTTCTTCTTCTTCTTTTCTGTTTCCGGCATCCAGTCCGGGTGACCCATGGCCCGGAACTTCTCTTGGATTTTCATCCAGTTTGTGTTCAGTTTTTCTAGTTCTTCCTTTTTTTTTATTTTCTTCTTCTTTTCTTTCCTTTGACCACTTTTCTTTGATCTTCTTGACCTCTTCGGTCAGCACATTCCTCATTAGTTCTTCAGCTTTCTTAAGTTTTTCTAACCCCCACTTCGCGAAACACCAATCTGTCCATTCTGCAATGTCTTCTAGAAAGCACCTTGCACTCGTCACATGATCTATTGCTTCTTTTAACTTACCCACTTTCACATACGGTGGGTTAATTAAACCTCTGATTCTCTTCTCCTCATCCTCTATCATTTCTTTTACAATATTTACGGATAAGTGTAGGCTGGTTACTTGTCTTGAGACGAAGTCTTTTGTCACTGCATACCTCCATTCCTGTTCAACCCTTTCTGCTACACTCAATCCATCTACCATCCAATACCAACTTCCCATAAGATCGTTATATAAAGCTGAAGCTGCTGGCATCTTCTTGTTTGCTTATTCCTTAGAATGGGCTCCAATGACCAACACAGTTAGTTTTATAGTGAAAGCGCGTACGTGATGGAAAACATCCCCCTAAAAAACATAAAATTGATCTTACCTAGATCATGATCAAACAACGCGCGGACGTGAAGGAAAACATCCCCCCTACTTTTTCATTTCATATAATAAAACCCTAACTATACTCTTCACATACGCTTAGAAACAATAAAAAAACCCATAATCTACTATTCACACAAACTTACTTGATTAGTTACAAACACAAACACAAACAGACAAACACATACACTTCCACTATTAATAAAGAGTTAGTGTTTATATTCACACTACTCTACCTACACACATTGGCAAATCGATCGTTATTTCTTTTCTAGAGTATTGGGTAGCCCTGAAAAGGGCTGTTTTTTTTTTGTTTGGAACTTCATGGACACCTGGTTAATGGTGGCACCTTCCAGGCCTGGCGCCACATGCACATCTTATCCCCCAGTTACTTTTTACCTTTTGGGGGGAGAGAGCAGAGGCAGGATATGTCGCTTCAGAATCCCAATTTTCGCTCTCTGGGATTCTGAAATTTCTTCTTCTTCTCTCCTTTTCCTCCTCCTCTTCTTTGTTTCTTCTCTCCTCTTTGTATCTTCTTTCCTCTTCTTCTTCTTTATATCTTCTCTCCTCCTCTTCTTTGTTTCTTCTTTCCTCCTCCTCTCTTATCCTTCCCTCCTCGACAATGGCTTCCGCAGCCAGTTCATTTAATATGCGCCTGGCATATTCCAGATGCACATGAAGTTCCAACAGTTTCTCCAGTCTCGTGTTCATTTTTGGTGTTGATCAATCAACAAGGGTAGCTGGACTGCCGAACGAGTTTCAATTTATACTGAAAGCGCGGACGTGAAGGAAAACATCCCCCTAAAAACATAAAATTGATCTTATCTAGATCATAACCCATCAACGCGCGGACCTAAAAGAAACACTCACTCACTTTTTTATGCTACCCATCACTATTTTAAAATTTTTTATAAATCACTTCAATAGACTATCCACATACGCAAAGCAATCCAATCTAACCCCAAATCTACACCTCAAACACCAAAAAAACATGATTTTAATCTACTATCCACACCAACTTACGTGAACACTTACAAACACAAACACACAAACACATACCCTCTCATTATTTTTTTGAAAAAAAGAGTTAGTGTTTATATTCACACTACTCTACCTACACACATTGGCAAATCGATCGTTATTTCTTTTCTAGACTATTGGGTAGCCCTGAAAAGGGCTGTTTTTTTGTTTGCTATGGCATTCTTTTTTTAGTTTCTAAGAATGCGATGTCCTCTGAGGATAGACTTTCTGGCGATAGGTCTGCTTCTTCGGAAAGAGAAGAAGAACTCTTTGGTGTCGATACGACAATCGACAAAGCCTCTGTCAGCTTCAGGTTGCTGCTGCTGTTGTTGTTGTTGCTGCTGTTGCTGCTGTCTCTGACGTCTGTACTTCTCTGTCCATTCTTCTTTTTCCCTGTTCATTTCTTCTCTAAAGAGCTTTTCTATCAGGTCTTCAGTGATTTTTAACATTCTCACATTCTCTATTTCTTCTGGCTTCGGTATCAGACTGTGTCTGACCCTATGCAAATTCACGTAGGCTTCGTTGAGTTTAGCTAGTTTGGAGCACATCTTCGTAGGAGGATGAGTCGACAATGGATGGTTAGACTGGAAACAACCCCGGTTCTTAAAGTCAAAGCGCGGACGTGAAGGAAAACATCCCCCACACGGTTTTCGAGCCGCAACGTTTAGTGAGTGTCATAAGAGGGATAGTAAGAAATGAAAGAGCATCAATCCAACATTCTTATAGCTAAACAAAAGACAAAGGCATTTTTTTCAAAACACAACATTTTTTATTCAAAAATCACTTAACACTAAACAACAACTCTAACATTTTTAACAATAATCCAACAATATAACATCAAACAATCTTTTCAAATCACAAACATTTTCTTCTCAATTGACAATCTACTTTAAACAGGGTTGGCAACGTTCTGAATGAAATTGTGATTTCCATTGTTGGAAGTCATTAGGCCATTGATGGACACTACGTTTCCTAGCTTGAGACAAAAGATAAGCATAATGGTCACAAAACCATCGGGGCCCCGAGTGGCCGAGTGGTCTAAAGCGCTCTTCGTTACGGATCATTGCCATCTCACCTCTGTCTGCGGCGGTTCGAGTCTAAGATTCAGCCAATGTGGGCATGTGAGAAAGCCTGCCAGTAGCTTCTCGTGGGTCGGTGGTTCTTTCCGGGGTTTTCCGGGTTCTTCCTCCACCATTAATACTGGCCGCCATGTATAGCCTATCGTGCTGAAAAATGGCGTTAAACCCCACAACAACAACAACAACACAAAACCATCGATCTACTTTCACATCATTTCTAGAAGAAGAACGAGGATCAAAATGAGTCACTAAATGTTCTAAGGAATAGCCCAGGCTGCGATGATGCAGAAAATACACACAGTATTGTCCACACACCAAGGAATCTGTGCCTTGCAATTTCACGTTATTGAATCGGGTAGTCTGAGCATTTCTTCTCATAAAGTCGATGATATCGTCTTCCAAAGGGGGCAATCCGTACGAATCGAAATATTCCACACATCCTTCTTGAGGAAAGTAGACGGCTACCCAGTGGGTTCCTGGGAGATGACTGTCGTCCGTGTTGATCACGTAAGCTTGATGGTCTTTAGGTTTGCGATGAGGAAGTTCATCTTTAGCACAGACGACAGGATTCCAAGAAGCCGTATACGAACTGTGGTTCAAAAGGTAATAAAGTTCCCAGGTATCCATTTGTGTGGTTTTTTTTCTTCACAAGTAATAATAAGTCGTCAATTCGATCCTGACTTTTTGCTTGAAAATGTCTGACGAATAAACAGTTATTCGTTCTGTTTCCTCACTCTGATTCAGGAGAGCTTCGATACGATGGATCTCTTGAGTGGTTAATGGTGGACAAGAATGTTCACGCAAGTCTTTATACCACTGGTGCAACACGTCTTTGTCCGAGATGAGACTCCAAGCTTCGTCCAGATACTCGTCCAATTTTTCTTCTTGACTCAACATTAGGCATTTATCGTGTTGAATTTGACTGGGATGATCGTTTTGACATCCATAGCAATTTTTCTTGATCAATTCCGTCATTTTTTCGACCAAGTGTTTGGCAAAACAGGAGACTAAATGGGCTTCTTCTTCTGGCCATCTTGACTTCATCATGATCACTTCTTCTCCCACAGTCTCCTTACATCCCATGTCCAAAGTTTCTCCACTAGGTAAAGAGGGATAACAGTCTTCCATGGCTTCTAATAGTCTAGAATGACTTCTCTCAAACTGTTGATTTCTATCGTATTGTCAAATTCTGCATACAGGATGACGTTCAACGTTGGATCAGCAGGGTCTCGGTTTGCAAACTGAATTTCCACACGAATCTGGCCTGATTTTATAGGGTGGAAATGTCCCTCGTCGCTGCCTTGGTCTGGAGTGAAATCGAAAGCCCACAAAGCATAGCCTCCTGCATAATCGTCGTACGTAATCCCGTGACTGGTGTTGGTCCCTAACTGTCCCGTGGCTTCGTACAGGGACAAGTACGATCTCAAGTAATTGTTCTGGGCAAAGTTAGGCTCAAAGGGTCGGGTACACAAGGTCTTGCCGTCGCGACTGACTTCGATCTTGGACACGCTAGAGTGTCGAAACTCAAAAGGATTTTCGTTGTGAAGTCCATTGAAAGCTGAATTCCTGACGATACCAACGATCAAACGTTTGGGTAACTGTCCTTGGAACAGATGATCTTCGATCATGGATCGCTGTCCAGCAGGAATGGTGAACGTTTTCACTTCCACACGTCGTATGGGATACTTGGCGGTCGTTCTGCTCAACGTCTGACTGATGTCGTTTCCCACTTTAGGTAACACTTCCACACGGCGTACGTAAAGTCTGGCTTTTTGGATAACAGTTTTGTATTCGTTGGCATGGGCCATCAAATGGAAAGCGGCAGTGCTACGATTCAGTCTCAGGCGGATATCCACGCCGTTCAGCAAATACTTTTCTTGTAACCACATGTCCAAATGCAAACGATCCATCAGTTCTAAACTTCGCCCTTGCAGAATTTTAGTTCTACGTGTGTTAAACCCCACATTGTGATCATTGTCATCTTCTGTCAGGGCTGTGTCGTTAAACGTGTTTGCACCGGCCGTGTCAGGTTTCCATACTACGCAAGCATCCAGATGAGTATTCTTGGCTTCTTTTCCGTACGTCAAGAGATTTTCCAGGTAGGCACGATACGGGTAAGTATCCATGCTGCTGCTGACCAGTTTGTTATTCAAGTACAAGTCCACTTCACTGAACAAGGAATGCATGAAATTGTTAACAGGAGCTACCCTATCATTGGCTCCGGGATTGTTGTTGTCCGTTTTGATCACTTTCACTTTCAAATATAGGTAACTGCTATTCAGATCGATGTAATCTTCGGGTTGTCCTTTGATTTCGAACTCGATGGGAGCGGAATCCGTCAAAGAGGAGACGGGATGAAATTCCACCCACTGGGATTCTTGCATCGTCATCATGGTGAAGGGCATGGCAAACATATCAGTTCCCTCTTGGAACAAGCACATGACTCTCGGTGCATCATTTTTTTTCTGTGTCTCAATAATCGAAAACGTCTAAGTCTCGAACGGTTCTTCTTTTCTTGGCTTTTCTCGCTTGAAGTCTGGTGAAAAGGTGTTTTCTTCGTCGTCTCTTTCTGCCTTGTCCTTGCTGAATGCCTGACTCGGTAGCGTGCAGGGCATTTATAGGTGTGTCTCGTCGGCCTAAAATGTCTTTACCCGTTTGCAGCAAGACATTTTTGCCTGCCCTCATGAAGGCTTCTTTAGGGTTTTGTTTGTCGATGATGACATTTTGGAGAAATTCTTTGCCTTGCGTCAGTGCCGCATCTTTCAAGGCGTGCAATCCGCGTGTCACCATCGGTTTCAACACCGGGGCCACCGAACGAAAGGCCGATTTTAACATATCTCCTAAACCGTGTCCTCGCTGTCGAGCAACCCCTCGGTACACTGGATACATGACTTACGAGTCGTGAGAGAACCGTTTTCGAAAATGGAGTTTCACCGTGACTTTTCCTTTGGTGAATGGAATATTTTGTCCCAAATCTCCTTTTATAGCAATGTTGACCGTGTCCAAATACGACTTGCTGACAGGCAAATAGTGAGGATGGACAAATTCGCGGTGGACGTGGTAAGTGTTTCCACCTTCCTCGTCAGTGGCCGTGGTAGAATTTACTTTGAAAGGAATGACACGCAGTAACGGTACAGAGGTGTGTCCCACCACGTTGTACTCCACCACATCGGAGTACACGAACATCAAATTCAGTCCTTGGTTCAGTTCTACCGGGTAACGAAAATACCTTGCAAAACGCATGTCGTTGTCAATCTCTGCCATTTTAATAATTTTTTTGGTCTGCTTATCCGTGACCAAATTGAGGTCTCCACCCAAAATGTCATACAATCCAGGGCAAAATTTAATACGTATACTTTTTTCATCACTTTCAAATTTGATGAGTAGACGGTGAGACTGTTTGTGGTACTCGATGGTGACACGTTTTTTCGCTGTGGTCAGAACTTTGTCAAAGGTTGCATAGAATTTGTCAGCGATGGCCTCCACCAGATGTTGACCACTAAAATAATGGCCTGAATTAATTTTAAAGCGATAAACGAAAAGAGGAGGAGAAGAGTCACTGCTGCGGGGTAATAGGTCCTTTGCAAGATGTGAGTTATGTTGAGGACTGCCCGTCATGGTTTGCTGCAGTGCTGGGTCCAAAATTTCGATGTCAAAAGTGTTCTGAGTTTCAGTGATGTTTTTGATTTGTGTTGGGTGAATCATTTCTACCAAAGCCACTTCCCAATGGGCTTCGTGATCTAAGGGGATGGCCTGAGGTAATTTGGCCGTGTAACAGCACAACGTGTTGTGGGGAAACACATCCATGGAACTGTCACTGGGTAAGGTTAAGTAAAATTGGTTTTGGTGACTCATAATTCCAGAGTTCTGTGGCTGTCCGAGGGGTTATTACTGGACGTCAGAGGCGTGTCTCCGCCCAAAATGGGGTTCTGGTTGTGGTTGGACTGGTGACTGGCACTGGCACTGGACACAAAGTTCCCGTGGTTCCCGTTCGAGGAGAATTTCAGGGAGGGATTAGGAAGCAGGTAACCGATGCAACTGCTCAATAAAATGGTCCACAATTGTTTGTCTCCTTGTTGCAAACTCAAATTGGCAATGGCTGCCCCGATGACACAATACACCACGAAGATTTGGCAGAAAAAGACGATTTGCGTTTTAGGCACACGTTCTCCACACCACACCCACAAGGGTTTGTTTTTGTAAATCTTGCACAGAAGAACTAGGTGAAGAAGGAGTGGTCGACGTAGCTGCGTCTGCTGTGTGAAAGGGCATGATGGTCACTTCTTTTATAGTCGATGACTTGCGAAGCGTCGATCCAAGAATCAAAACTGGGTGGATATCCTTTCCAACGTACTTTGACTTCTTTGACACGTCGTTTGCCCACTTTACGGGTTCTGCGTTCGAGAATGCTTTCGATGTCGTACACGTCGTCTTCTTTTTTGGTGACACGTTGTAACTCGGGCAAATAAAACGTTCCTTTGAGCACTTCTCCGTTCATGTCTTCCAATTTATAGACGACAGGATGACGGCCATGCACTCGTCCAGTGACGCGAAACAATTCGGTCGTCCAGTTAGGTAAGTAACCTTTGTCGAAAGTGCGTTTGGTTTTGCCAATGCGCACCCAATCTCCTACGGCCAACTCTCCACTTTTCTTGGGGACAGCCCTCGTCGGGGACGTACCAAACAGACGCTCGAACACCAGCACTTCGTTCTCGGGAGTCACGTCTTGCGGGGCACGTCCGATGCTTCGATGGTAAGATTGGTTGTACGCTTGCACCAGGTGCGGTAAGATGTCGATGTACTTCAGAGTGTGGTGATGCGTAAAATATTTCCACATGCGTTCTTTCAAAGTGCGTTGAAAACGTTCCACGATGCTGGCTTTGGTTTCGGGATTCTCGGTGGTAAAAAAATGAATGTCACGTTTCTTTAATTCTTTTTGGAAAGCTTGGTTCAGAAATTCGGTGCCTTTGTCCGTTTGCCATCGAAGAGGGTGACGACCGCTTTGTTTCAACACCCGTTGCAGGGCTCGCACTAACTCGCTGCTCGATTTGGAAGTCAAGGGCACGACCCAGGCAAATTTGGAAAAGACGTCGATGACACAAAACAAATATTTGTAGCCACGATTGTAGCTGGCCAAATGAGAGACATCGGCTAAATCGACTTGCCATTGATGATCGATGCCTTCCACTCGGGTGCGACTTCTGGCAAACTTGCGTCGAATGGGTTTGTGCAAAGTGTAGGTAGCTTGTTCTTGTAACCATCGTTGCACTTGAGGTAAACGGAGACTTTTCAGTCGCGTTTTGGCAGCACGATACAATTTTTGAACTCCTGCGTAACCTGCAGGATGCGAGGGATCGTAGTAAATGCTGGCATAGACTTTTTCCATTTTTTTTTTTTTGTGTTGGTTGGTGTGTTAATAAGTCACCCACTCTTCGGTGATGCTACTTTGGGTGGGTCGAAAGGGTGGTTTGGAAACGAATTTACGTGTCCGATGGGCTACGGGAGTAGACGTCGAAGGTAGTGGTGGTGGTGGTGGTGGAGGTGGCAATGGAATGGCTTTGGTTTTCTTTTCTTTTTTCACTTCTGGTTTCCCTTCTTTCTTTTTCACTTCTGTCGAAGGAGGAGTGGACATCATCTTTTTAACCCAAGCTTTCATTTCTTCTCGTTGGGGTGTGGGGGACGGGGTCAACAAGGATGCTGCAATCTTACTCGAAATGGGAGCTGCTGACGGTGTTTGAAACACTTCTCGCATCTCTTCTTCCTCAGGCCTTCGTGGGGTAGCATCTCTGGTGACCCCAGGGGATGGTAGTAGTGGTGGTGGTAATGATGATGGTGCTGGACTTTTCATCAAGGTCTTAAAATCTTTCAGAGTGGGTAAAGCTGTTTCGTCTAAAGCTTTCTGGTGAAAGAGTTGCAGTCTTTGCAAGAGTTAACCGTACTTTTGCGATTTTTCTGTTTCGGACAAATCTTGGCGATCCATCAAGGACTGCAATTCGTGTTGTAACTGGGACATCTCGCTCAAATTGGGATTGGGAGGTAAATGCGGGGTGCGTTGTTCTTGCCACCGATGGTATTCCATCCATCGTTTGTAAGGCACTAAAGCTAGTTTTCGTCCTTCCATGGGGTTGTCAGGGGTGGATTCTGAGATCTTGGGACTTCCGAAGGCCTTTTTATCTTGCTCCCACCAGTCCTCCCAACATGGTTCCCAAGACTCCTTTCAGTATGGGGCCTAACAAGAGAGGTAAAATGCCTCCACGTTGGACCAACATCTTCTTTTTTTGACGAATGGGAATTTTCTTTTGAACCATTTTCCGAAGAACGTGACGATGTTTGCCTAAGCATTGTTTCTGGTGTTTGGACAAAGGGATCGTGCCTTTTAAAACGTTCAAACAACATTCGCACACGGTATCGATGACCTCTTTGGAGGCCGTTTGAATGAGTTTTTTTCGTAGGGGTGGAGAAGCTTTGGACAGGACAGATAAAATGTCCCCATGTTTGGCTAAACGTGGTGGCAGTCCTTTCCTTTTCTTTCCTTGGGGTTTTCTGGAGGGTGACATCTTTGCTTGTGGGTTCCGGGACATTCACCAAACAGACACTAACGTCGATGACTTAACACACACCCTTTTATCTTTTTTTTTTGGGACTATCGCTTTGTCATAAAGGTGACAATGTTTTTCCCAAAATCGCCAAGGAATCCTCCCCTTTGTTGACGCCTCTTTTTCTTGGAACGACTGTGTCTTTTCTTAGGGTAACGTCGATGCTTGGCTAAGCGCTTTGTCGGATGACGCGTCTGCCTTTGTCTCTTTCTTTTTTGGCTTCTTGGAGGTGACATCTTTTACAAGTTCACTGATACCCCTACTTGGTCTCAGGCCTTTTTTATACTGGAACGCGTCGCCACTGATTGTCTTTACGTCGTATCAGTTTGAGGACAGGCATGACACGTCGTGCAGGGGTACGCAACGGACTAAATCGAGCCAGTTCTTGCTTGGACAAATCCAGTAAACTTTGTAACATGCCCGATCTTTCATGGACTTTGATTTTGGGAGAAGGTACTTTGTGAGCAGCAGCCACTGCCGCTAAATTGGAGGGCCCTGCCACTGGGGAAGTTCTTTTGGGGGTCATCAACGGAGAAGTTCTTGGTGTGTTCAACGTCTCCAAGTACTCTTCAGTTCCTGGTGTCATCAACGGAGAAGTGGACAAACGTGAGGATGCCGGAGACGCAGTCACTGCCGTGGCAGGTCGTGGTTTGCGAGTGTAAGGTTGTGTCCTGGCCGAAGTGCCTCTCTTGCGACTAGTTTTCTTCTGTGGACTTTTCTTTTTCTGGGGACCTTTTTTCTGTTTCTTTTTCTGGGGGCTTCTTTTCTTTTTCCGGGGTGGTGTCTGGTAAGAGGAGGGTCCCGCCACTGGAGAAGTTCTCCTTGGGGACCTGGTCTTTTTCTTTTTCTTCTTGGGGCTTCGTTGGACTTTTGTCTTGGGTATAACTTTGGGGGCATTAGGATCCCATCTTAAGAGTGAGCGAACGATGACCCCTCCTAGAGTACCGCTCCCTCCAGGTTTCAAAATGATTTGTTTTTTGGTTTGAGTGTCGATGCGGGGATCGGCCAGTTGGACCAAAGCAACTTTGTTTCAATCGTAAAAGCGTTTGGTTTGATGAGGAATCTGAATGATTCCTTGGAGTATTTGACGTGCCGTCACCGTGAACCATCGTAAGACTTCTTTGAGACTAGCTTCTAAGACACGAGCTCGTGTTTGTGGATTTTTTTCTCGACTGATGCCATACAAGGCACGAATCAATTTGACGGGAAGATGCGACTGAAGGGACGTCATGTTCACACTGTGTGAGACAGACGAGAAAGGGTCTGAGGTTTTTATAGATTTTTTTTATGGGGAGTGAAATGAAGTCGAGGACGGAGACGTGTACAGGACAGGCCCTCCGTCTTGGCACCAGTGGTGAAACAAGTGGGTACGAAATCGCAAATCCTCGGGGGTCGTAGGTTTCAAATCGACGAGTAAATAGGCGTGTGGCGTTTGAGTGGGTCAGCCAAGGCGTTCCTAACTGTTTGGCTAAGACTTGCACTTGCGATTTATCTCGAGGGCTTTTAAACAAGACCACGTAATGCGCATTGAGACTGATGGTGCGATGGGCTTTACTTTGTTGAAACAAATTTTGGGTGATGTAAATGACACTGGCATTACGGTGATGCCCTTTGCGCGTGAACCACAATTTAATTTCTTCTTCGTCTTCTCCTAACATGTCGTCGAAAATGACCAAATGGGTTTGACGGGAGTCAGAGACGATGCCGTCGTCTTCTTTAGGAATGCCTTCCACAAACACGATGGAATCGCCTTGACTTTCTCGCAAGAGGCTGTACGCCGATTGCCACTCTTTGTAACACCACACGATTCGTTGAGGTGGTCGATCGATCAAATGATGTTTATGTTCGATCAAACGTTTGACGAATTCGGTTTTGCCTGAACCGCTAGGTCCAGCAATGAGCATGTTAAAGGGATGGCGAAGATACAAAGCCTCCCAACTGGCACGATCTAAGTGTTCGTCGATGACTTTGACAGTAGAGGAAGAGGGAGCAGAGACAGCAGAGGTAGCCATGGTGTGAGAAATGTCACTTGTGACACGAAAACAAACAAGACAAGAGTTTATATACTTTTTCAGAACACGTTTATGGAATGTTTTTTTTTTCAAACGTGAATACGAAAGACAAAAATACATAAAAGCCAAAGGCTTAAGTACAAGGCTAAAAAGCACATGATAACTATGAACGTGGAATAAACACAAGTGTCTGTACAACATGTTTTGGGTAATGTTCTAACCAGTTCTATAGTAGGGGGTAAGGTCACACAAGTGTCCTCCCGAAAGGGTCTTTCAGGCCTGTCCACGACAGTCCCGTCCTGGGTGACGGGTTCTTCTGGCACCGTCACTAACACGGGTTGAAAAGTAACTTTTTTCCTTGAACAACTCTCGTGCATACTGGGCCACTTCTTGGGTTCAAGCCTCAAAACCCCATTCTTTCCAGGCACGGACATCTGTCCAATGGGGATGTAAGTCACAAGCTACACACACATCGTCATACACGTCTTGGGTAGCTAAAAGTTGACGAATCTTTTTTTCCTGTTGAGGTCGAGAAGTATCCAGATGAAAACGCAAGGCTTTGAGCAAAAGGAGTTTTTCGTGACCATTTAAGGCCATTGAGGTGGTAAGTACTGATCGTAAAGAGTCCACAAAGAATCGGCTGGTAAACGAAATCCCAGAAAACAAGTCACTAAGACACACACCACTTGTCGTCCCAAATTGAATGGATAAAGTTCTTGTAATAATCGATGGTAATGATCCACGGTTTGAATATGGTCATTGATTTCCTTCCACGGAATCTGTTGGATTACATGCGATAAAAGTCGTGGCATGACAGCCTGTTTTTATAGTCTCTTTGTTTCGGAAACAATACACGTACTTTCTAGCCAGACATCTTCGTTCTCCAGTAGGGAATTTAAATGTTGCATACTGTAACCGAAACGTCAGACTTCGTTTAGAAGTTTCCTCTTCCGCTAAGTAGATTCCACGTAAAATATGTCTGTAATCCTTTACCTTGTCTTCCTCAGTGTGTTGTAGTAGGTGAATCTCGAAGTAACCAAAATAATCAACACGTGGATCATCGGGAGCCTGGAAGTACTGAACAAGGTCTGACCACTGAAACAATTTCTGACGAATCAGTTCTCTTATACCATTCAGGTACCAGTGCTTAAAGATCTGGTGACGTAACGGATGCAACTGTTCTTTACGTTTCACTTGTATTTTAACTAGTTCTCGATAAATGCGTTCTCTCAACTCCACAGGCAAAGCACGAATGTTCTCTTGTAAAGTATCCATGAACAGATTATTATGGTAAGAAGTTACTTCAATGTCTCGGTCCCACTAAGGGTAATTAATGACAATTCGGTGACCATCGAGCATGTTCTACGTAGGCCGAATCTTGCGGTTCCCAGTGGTGAAGTGACACACCGCAACTGAAGCACTTGACTTTATCTCCTTCGCCCAAGTAGAAAAATCCGGCTCTGGCTAATTCTTCGGGGGTCGGTCCTCCCAGATACTTAGGCCATTTTCCTTTGAACGATTGAAGACGATTTTCAAAGTCGCAGTATTCCGACAAACGCACAGAAAACGAATATTCGTCTTTCACAGGTTGGTTTCGATGAGGGTTGGGTGACAGGAACAGGAGTTTGCTCAAGGCTGGATGACATCCGTAGGGGGGTAGACGTGAAGGTGAACATTCCCCTTTAAACCCGGTAAAATGTCTAAGAGGACGAGCGGCATCGCTTTCGCATCCCTCAGGTTTGACACGCACAGCATCACTTTCCATGATAGGGGTAGGGACACTAAAGTTCCCATGATGCTTTACGGCATCGCTCAGGTCACAACGTACAGCATCGTATCCATCGCAAGGCTCACAATCGCACTCGTCTGCAAACTCCGTTACGCAATTACAATAGTAACCACATGGACAATCGCAGTTTCCTTTCGGACATTTTCCGTCGCAATGCCTGGGTCTTATCCATCCAATATTAGTCACACTAGAGGAAGATACAACTTTTTTACAATCTCCCAAACTGGAACAATGTCTCTTTCAAAGTATTCATCTTGTTCGCTCGGTCTTGGTAGTCACAATGAACTATCGATCTTGACCATAGCCCCCTTTTTATACTAGTCGCAATGCAGTCTCCAGCTTGTACATCTTTCCTTTTTTACGTTTTTTATGTCCTGTTCTGGAAGGTACCGTCTCTAAGGTACCGTCAACATTGTACCGTAGTGTGATGGGTGGAAAGGCCATAGAAAGGTAAGGGCAGTGCGGAGACCATCGAGTATGTTCCAGAATAGCTGAATCTTTATAGATACATATATCCATTCGTAACTTCAGTCCGCAAGCGAAACACTGTACCTCGTATCCCAATCCTGACTCAGGTCCCAAGTAGACAAATCCTGTTCTAGCTAAAACATGCGAAGAAGGTAATCCTTCCCTATCCGTAGGCCATTTCTGAAACGTGTCCAATCGACGGGCACAATCACAATAGTCAGGTAAGAAGACTGGAAAATGGTAGGGTTTGAACTTGGAGTTCTCATCGGGTTTCTCACTCGATTCTTGCTGTGGCGAAGTCATCCTTCTGGTGGGTGGCTATCCTCTTACAACCAATGTTTTATACCAACGTGTCCATACGGTAAGGTGAAATGATTGGGAAGTCGAACTCGCTTCTGGTACACGATTTGATAAACTTTTTCCAAGGGTCGACTGACGATGTGGTGAGTGGGTAAACGTACAATCTTGTTCGGTTGGTAAGTGGTCACTTTAAAGTTTCCATCCTCTCCCGATTGCAAGGCTTCTTTCAATACCCCAAAGTTGACCACTCGACTGGTACGATGATTCAGAGTCAGTCCTTTCACTTTGCACGTCGTGTGCACTTCTCCTTGTTTGTCACGGTATTCGTAGCCGTAATTTTTGGGACCGCCACTGACGAAACTTAGAATCTTGTCGTCGGGATGCTCGTCTGTCCAGGCTCCTAAACGGTCTCCTTCGATGTCAGGGTGATGTTGAATCGGGTGATGGATGTAAATGCAACTGTCCGTGTCAAAGTACAGGACGCGTTCTTCTAACAGTTCTAAAGCTTCGTACAATTTTAAGCGAGCATGGGCTGTCACGTAAGCCGCAATGATGACATTTCCAAAAGGGTCGTCTTGTACAAAGTCCAGATCTTCTTCGTAATTGACCAAGATCAAATCCTCTCGAACGACGTCCACGTGTTTCATGTATTTGGTTTTGTCGTGAATCATCTGGAAGTAGCGGGAAGGTTCTTTCAAATATTCCGTCTTGGGTAAACACGGTCGTTGTGCCATTTTACCCCACAAGCAATTTAACATCACTTTGGCAAACGATCGCCTGCCTTCGTTTTTCTCGATGTGGTCTAAAGTGATGCCTTCTTGTTCGTAGTATTTCTCTTTGAATTGTATTTGGTCTTCGAGAGTGTGACACCAGGAAGGATAGCCGCTGGCTTCTTGCTTCAGTTTCAGAAAGGCATCCACGTAGTCAGCGAAAATGCCTTTCTGAGTAGGGTCACCCTTGTGGTATTGTTGTGTCTTGGGAAAGTGGCAAATTTCGTACACTTCTAACAGTTGGTATCCCATGTCCAGAGCTTTGAACAATTCTACGCTGACCCAGGTTCCCGTCAAGGCCCGTTCTTCCTGGCTGTGCTGACAAGGTTGGTCTTGGTTGCACGTTTCGGCACAAGTGCGGCACAAGGGAAACATCATTTTGCCTTGACAATGGTGAGGTAAGACGGGATGGTATAGGTTCGTGGGAGGCAAAACTTTGCACTTGATCAAGCCTTCGTATTGTCGAATGTTTTTCAGGTCGATGTGTTCCGTCAGCAATTGTGGGTGCCCTACAGGAAAGCGACAATATTTGCACACGTAGGGATACAGCGAACACACGTCCAAGTATTTGATTTCTTCTCCTTTCTCTTCGTCGGCTTGGTACAGCAAACAGGTGGCATTGGTCCTTCCTCCGTACAAACTATCCCTCAGGTTCAGCGGGTGCGTGAACTGGTAACTTTCCACGAGGCGTTTAAACTCGGGATCGGTTTTCATACGATGATCGTATTCGTGTTCCCACATTTCCACCACTTGGTATCCTTCCTGTTCTAACTTTAGGCGTCGCTGACAAGTGTCCTGGTACAAGTCTTCCATGGTCCGTTGTAAAAACTGATTTTTAGTGCTACGGTCAGGGTAACAGACGGGACGTCCGTGAAATAAGCAGCCGTTAAACTCGTACACGATCTTGGGGTTTTCTAAGTCCCAGCCATCCACCGAATACGTTCCGATGGACTTTTCACCCCCTCCGTTGCGGGCATGCTGAATCCATTTGTCTTCCTTGTCGCACAAGTAATGTAACCAGCGTAGGACTTTGACCGAGTATTGACGCTTGACATAGTGGGTCGTTTGAGGGCTGATGACAGCCACGGTGTTTTCAGGCATGAATCGTTGGCGGTACACTAAGGAACACGCTTTGGCAATGGTGCAAGCTTCTTTCAAAGGATCGACCCCTCCGTGTTCCATGAACAGTTCTCGAAATTTTCCACAGCAACGCCGTAAAATGTCCACGTCGGAACAACAATACTTTAGCATTTCTTCCTGAAAGTCGAAAGGGTCCGAGCCGTGAGCCTGGTACCAAGCGTAGAAAGCTTCTCGTTGTTCGGTACGCATGTTGTCGGGGTCGTAATAGTGAGCCTCAGGTAAATGGGGTAGAACGGCGTGTTGATTGGCTTCCGTATTGAAAAAGTGTGGAAAGTACCCTTTAGCCATTTCTGTCATTCCAAACGTTTTAGGCATTCGACTCAAAGGCATGGCCAAATAGCTCAGCGAATCTTTAAACTGTACTTGTCCCACTTGAATGAAAATGATTTTGGCTCCGTTCAAAGTCACTTTAGGACGCTCGGTGCCTTGTTCCGTATAGTACCTCAAAAGAAACTGTCCATCGTATCCGGAGAAATTGTGAGCCATCACCGTGGCAAGACGATGACAATCTCCGTAACGTTCGATGTCCTCTTGGCTCCACGTCTTGTCGATGGGGTCTAAGACCCATTGGGCAAAATCGGCTAACGTGTTCGGTCCCCGAAAGATTTTTTCACGCCCTCCAGGAATCTTGCTGCAGTGAGGGCAATGACTGAAGATAGGTTATTGAATGCACTTCTCGCACGCTCGATGAGCCACGCAAAAATTAGGAATGTGAATGCCGGTCTCTTGCATGCATTCGAAATCGAAAAAGATGAAATTGCCTTTCTTCTTGTGACCGTCCTCTTTCTCTGGTGGGGGTTGTTATTTTTGCACGTAGCATTGTTGTTCTAAGTCCACGATGTGGTGACAAATGTGACATTTTTTCTTTCCTCGACATACGTGTGCCTTGGCATTATTGGTAAGTATGCCTTGTCCACACGTAGGGCACAATCTCAGCAGTTGACAAGCGCATTTCTTCTGTGAACCTTGTGTTTTCAGATGTTGTTGGTAACAGGTAGGACTGACAAACGTGCGCTGACAAGTCGAACAAGGCACTGGTTCTTCGCTCAGACAGGGTGGAGAGGCCAAACATCCTGGGTATTTCCATCCACAATGCTTGTGTTGCTCTCGATTGTTATAACCATAATCACATTTCTCACAATAATAAGCATATCCCAGGAATCCAGTGATACTGGTAATGGTATCCAAATGGTCATCGTGATGATAAACATGAATGTATTTTCCGTCCTTAAAATCTTGGCCTCGAAACAACAGAGACCCACGCATTTCTTGAGGGTGCACTTTCAAGGTGTAGCGTGGAGCTAGGGCATCTTGCAATTTTTGCATCTCAGGAATGCCACAGGGTGTGTCTTTGGACAGTCCGGCTTGTTGTAACAGGAGTTCTGCTTCGTTTCGTTGTTTGGCTCGATCAGAACGTTGAATAGTGTTCCAGGTTCTTTTCCATTCTACCGTGTCGTTCTTGTTGGCATAGGTTCGTCCCACCACGATGGCTCGAGCTAAACACATCTGGTCCTGAGGGTTGTTAATTCGGACGAGACTTGTTTTGGTGTTGCGAAGGTCGTCCACCAATAACATCTTTTTGCGTCCAGTCCCTTGAGGAAGAGAGACGTGGGCCATTTTCAGTGTGGCTTTACCATCGGTGATGTCAAACTGGTCATTAGATTGTTGTACGTGTTGAATCTTGTCCATGATTTTGGAAGGGGTTAGTTCTGCGGGTCTGCTAAACTCGATCCAAACAGGGGATTTCAAACCGTCGTGATCTATGGATAGTGTCAAGCGATCGTCTTCTTTGGGTTGACATTGTCGCTTGAGTGCAGTGAGCAAAGAATCCCACATCTCGGTGATGAACCCTTCTGCTTTCTCCAATGGTACGTCGGCCTTGAAATCTTTAAACTTCACCGTGTAGGTGTAAGCCGTGGTTCTAAATTTTCTAGAGGAGCGCTTTTCCGTCTCTCGAATGGAATAGTATTTTTCAGGGTTGACTAAGGGTGACGAACTTGGTTTAGAGGTTTCAAATTCTGGTTCACTCATGTCCTCTTCAAAATCACTGGCATGAATTTGTGCCAAGATTTCAGCTCTGGTACGAGGCGATAGATCACGTTTCTGCCTCTTACTTTCTTCTTCTTCTTCTTTCTTCTCGAATGAATGGGATCGTTTCATCTTGAGTGCAAAACGTCAAATGACTCAAGTGTAAACACCATAGACTAATTTATAGTCATGGCTAACCAGCGTATATAAAAGGGTGTGTGTCTTGTTCTTTCACTATTCATTTCACTCTCAAGCCGAGCACAACGATGGAAGAGACTGCCCAGATGGAACGTTTCGTCAGAGCTTTGCGAGGGGTCATTAGAAAATTCTCTTCAGACCAGCCGACGGACTACTCTCCTTCCTTTCGAGATAAAAGTCAAGATACTTGCTATATCTGTCAGAAGAAAGGGCATTGGTCTTCAGAGTGTCCAGACCGTCAAAAAAGAAAAAAAACAGGGGATAAAAAAGACAAAAGTCAAGATACCTGTTATTATTGTAAAGAAAAAGGACATTGGTCTCCAGATTGCCCAAAAAAGAAACAAGAGGAGTCAGAAGAAAAGAAGGATTCTTCAGAAGAAGAGAGGGATTCTTCGGAAGAAGAGAGGGATTCTTCAGAGGAAGAAGAGGAAGAAAGAAGACAATTCTATTTAAAAGAAGCAAAGAAACAGGAGAAGAAAAGAAGAAGGGAAGAAAATGAGGAAAAAACGGTGAAGAAATTCAAAAAACAGAGAGACTAAACAAGGAGAAAGAAGAAGTCAATGAACTTTTAATTAAAGTGTTCTGTGGTGAATTGTGAATTGGATTGTAAAAAATGGATAAAAGAATAAATTAATGATACAAGGTAAGTGTCTTTGAGTTGTGATTTTAAAATAAGAAGCTACACTCACGCACTCATACACAGACACGTACTATAAGGGTAAAATGTTTTTTTTTTTGAGTTATTGGCAAATTGAAATTGTATTTCTTTTCGAGAAATGTGGGTGGCCCTGAAAAGGGCCTTTTTTATGGTGTAGGGGTGAGTTTAAGCAATCAACTTTAACTGCCTTAAGCCTTTGCCACGGCCAAGGCCTACTTCTGGACTACGTAATGTTGATGATGATTGAGTTGAAATCACTAAGGGTGGTACGGTAGGCTTAGTCACAGGGTTAACGTGTTTCGCTCGGGAAGGTCGAATTCTCTTCGGTCGTAATAAAGAAGTCTGATACATTTGTTTCAGACTTCTTAACTCCGCTGAAATGTCCAACAGTACCGTGACCGTTTGATTTTCACCCTCTTGTTTCTTTGCTGCTACTTCTTGCTGTTGCTGATGTTGTTTTTTTCTTGCCTCTTCTTCTTGCTGCTGTTGCTGTAGGAGAAAAGCTTGTTCCGCTTCCTTTTGTCGTTGTATAAATTTCTCCAATTCTTCTTTCTGTCTCTGTCTAAAATTCTCCACTTGCGGTAATGAAGAAGGTAACGCAGGTTCCGGAACAAATTCTTGCGAGGAGAGAAAATCCACAAAATCCCAATTCACCTCTTCTGAAAGTAAGTCCGGGTTCCCTTGGGCAGTCTCCCCTGTTGGTGCACCCCAATGGATCGTTTTCTGAATTTCCGTCATGTTGAATCACTGTCGCATAGATTGACTGCACACAAGAGCTAGCGAATCTATATAGACTACGTGACGTCACAGACTGCTCTCTTCGGATTGGATGCGGGCTGACTGAATTTCGTAACGCGTGTTCGGATTGGTGAATGAACTCAATCCGTTTCAATCCTACCTGTACCTATAAATAAGCGCAGTTCACTGCATTGATTCACCTGTTCTCGTCGCTTCAAGATGTGGACCGATGTGCAATCTTCTACGCTTGTGTCTTCCATGATGTTCAGGACAGACATGCTCATGTATGTCCGATCCAAGTGGACCATTGTCCACAGGACAAACACCAGTCTGTGGATACGTAGGATCTACGTTGAAAGACAAGGATGCCTGAAAAGAGTGCTGATTTACGGGCCAACAGTGAGACGCAGCCTAAGGACAAGAAGAAGACCAATGCGGTGCCCTTTATGTTAATGAATACATTAACATAAACCCAAAGGCCCTTTTCAGGGCCAGCCATATTTCTCGAAAAGAGATAGCCTTTCAATTGCCTACCCCTTTTTTAAAAAAATTTTTTTAAAAAAAAAAAATCCCATGTTCAATTCCCCTTGTCCCTAAACAAGCCCAAACTCTATTCCCCATGTTAAATTCCCCTTGTACGTAGAGTGACCCACGATTTTTCGCCATGTTAAATTTCCATTGTACGTAGAGTGTCCCACGATTTTTCGCCATGTTAAATTTCCATTGTACGTAGAGTGTCCCAGGGGTCCCTGTAATGCTAATTCCCATTGTACGTAGGGTGCCCCACTTTACTACTGGAACACTACATCTCGTCTGGCAGAGAGCGTCACCTTGAAATGCACCCGACCCCCACCCCCGATTTTCTAGCTTTCTCAACACGTAAAAAGTCAAAATAAACCATAGCATGAATCATCTATAATAAAATTTAATTATAAACATGCTAAATTGAGAAAGTTAAAAGATTTCAGCAAAGTAAGCTTTTCGCCTGCATGAATGATGAAAGTGTAAAATATCAAGTCTTGTTTTCCATCTTAATTTATTTCTTGCACAAAAGGTATAATACAGAAGAGATCATCTATCGGACAGATATCGGAGAAGAGTGAACAGACATAAAAATAAACAAAATACTAAACCCACAATAATTTGCATATATTTTCAAAAATCAAAAGATTTATCAGTCCAGCTAACTCCTAACTTCCCTTCATCGGACTTTTAACAAAAACTTGAAGTCTTTAGGATCTTCTCCCAGTTGTAATATTATATCTTTCGCCGTTTGATTAATGAGACAGCTGAAAGAGATACTTTCAATGACTGGTAATGACAGCAGGATCAATCCAAAGACATGCTAATGATGATAAAGTGTATCGTGATCAGAATATAAAATCAAAATGGTTTATTATTGGAAAATAAAGTTTATCAGGAGAACAAGAACAGCTATTAATGAATTTTAAAGACAACCATTTATTTTTGTTATATAATGAGAGATGCATTTAAAAATCAACCAGCACCGTTGAACACAACATTAAACTATATTAGGTTTGTTTGTCTGAAGTAAAGGAGATGTTTTGTAGAGTCTATATAATACAGAAAGAAAAGGCGTTTGAACTTGGTACATACATCGTATATAAAAGTTTATAATACGTCCTTTCGATCCTCGTGTGTTTTGGATTTAGAATAGGCCCGCTGCATCCTCCTAAATGTCGTTAAAATCGAACCAGGCGCAGCGTTGGTTATGTGGTTAGCGTGCCGGACGAGCACCCGAAACGATGCGGGTTCGAATCCTACCAGCTACTGTGGTATGACTTTGGTCATTGCACTTTACTCCAATAGCCTCAGCACTAAATGAATGTCTTCTTTTGTTGTGCCGTGAAACAAAACCAAACATACTATCATGAAAATTTTGTTTCTAACAGAAGGCTTGCCAGATAATTTACATGGCCTATATAATATCATGAAAATTTTGTTTCTAACAGAAGGCTTGCCAGATAATTTACATGGCCTATGCCGGTCTCGATGATAAGAAGAACACAGTTGCTCCGTAAGCAGTATTTCTTTTGGGATGTACTTTAATCTACACTGATTGTTTTGAGAAAGGTGACGTAAAAATGACCCTTCCTTACTAGCATTTAGCACATTTTCTAACAGGAGTTGTCCTTTGACGCCATTTAGACATGTTTTTCCTGTCCGTGCCAGGACACTGAGGCAGAAAACTGCACACAACAAAAACCCTGAGATATAAGTCCACAAGAAATTAGCTCTCATTGAATTGAATTTAAGTACCACCTGAATATTTTATGAGCGAGTATCACATGGAAGGAGTCTCTTTCCTGTAATTACATATCTAACCAGTCATGAATAAAAGAATATTTTTCTATGCAAAAATGCATTAATAATATAAGTGTATTTTATGGATAAATGTTAAGAAAAGTGACAAAACAGCACTTCAGGGAGGTTGTTCATCGTCAGTTCAGTGACTCGACCAGCCAGTTTTTCAACAAACTAGGTAACTAGAAAGAAAATAAATAAATTATTCTGTCTGACTTTCATTGTATATATACTTGTTAAAATTAGTAATTATCCAGAGAAAAATGTAGGAACGAATTTCTAAAATAGTTTCTCACACCTGATGCAGAAATACTAAGTTGTTTCTGACAGGTGCCATGCTCAGGTAATCAGGTCATCACCATGTTAGACTCTAAATCATTTCTTTATTTAGCTGATAATTTCTGGGTACTCGCATTTAACTTTGGAGTTTTACATCGCAGCAACATGCGAATGTTATATCGTGCCATGGAAAGTTGGGTAAAGTGCCTGACCATATACTCATCACGAATTGGCCTGATCCGATGATGGCAATCGATCTCGCACTGCTCTAGTCGTAGGATTAGGCCGGGATGGCATGCGCAACTTAAACCAATTATACACGTGATAGGTAGAAAACAATACGACCTCGATATATTTTGAATCCGCGGCCTAATTCATATACTGAATCTACCTAGGGTAGAGGCTAATACTGGCAAGCTACTTTTAGTACTAAGTACTGATGATTTTCTCTGCAAGTATTACGTTAGTGTTCAGAGATTCGTTTACTTTAGAATGGTTTACTGTGCTACATTAACGTGAACATACGAAATAAAAAGGCGACCTGTGTGTGGACGTCATTCTAACGCGATCAATAACAAATTACGCATAAATTACCAGCAGAAAAGAGTCTTAAACACTACAAATATTTGCGTTTGAGTACAGCTGACGACAAAGCGCACACGAAAAACTATACACAAATGTGATTGATGTAATGCATATGATGGTGATAGTGATTATAGCGATAACTACGACGATGACGATTATGCTTTATCATCCAACAAAATAACAATGATACAATCCAGAACGGAGCAATATAATAAAATCACTTATTTACAAAAGAAACCAAAGTTAGGTGGCAAATTAATAGATTATTGGTAGCTCTCATTACAACAAATCCGACATTCGTACGTGTGAAATCTTTTTACAGCTCTGACATAAAATTATTTTTCTGTGAATAGAGCATTTCAAACAGTACAGAAATTCATGTTTATTCGCAGAATTCAAGATTTGAATAATAACATGTTCAGAATTGTTTGCGAATTTATAATCGATAATGAAAACCTGTAATAAGTTCATCACGAAGTAGTTGCTGGGCAAACATGTAGGACGAGTTGTTTGCCAATCCTGTAGGACGAGTTGTTTGCCAATCCTGTAGGACGAAATCTGGGCTGTTGGCCAGTCCTGTAGGACGAGATTATATTTTAATAAATGGTGACCAAAAGTTCTCATTGTGCCATTTTCTCTTTTACTTAGCTCGCCACACTCCTTAGGAGTTTACGATGAGAGTATCAAACGTACAACAGTCTGGTGCTTTGTTGGTTTAAAACATGTAGCTCAGACACGCATTTGAGGTACTATATTAATTCTCACCTAAGGATTTCACGACTCTGTCAATACTTTAAAACGAGGCGTTACTCTATTTTCCTCATATTAGCTACTCAGTTTCTTTACATAATTCAATGTCCAATAACTCGAACAGATGAGATTACCAGTGATAAAAGTATCGCCACATTGAAGGGCGTTGTCCCATGTGACTATTTTAGGAATGATTATTTCTCTCTTTTGACATCACAGAGTCAACATCTGGACAATTAGTTTCTGTAAATAAAGGTTACACCTTTATTTTTACATGCACGGCGTTCTGGGATAATGACGGTGACAAGATAATCAGAAAGACAACACGCCATAAGATCTGAATTCAGTCATTAAACAGACTGCAATCAGATCTGTAAGTCTCACCAGCATGTTCGAAGCTATTGAACTTGATAGAAAGATATGTTCACCGTGCTGTGATCGGCAAGAAAATAACTTGGTAGAACAACGATGTTCACTGTGCTGTCAACGGCAATTAAAAAAACTTGTTAGAACAACGATGTTCACCGTGCTGTGAACGGCGAGAAAATAATTTGGTAGAGCAACGATGTTTACCGTGCTATGAGCGTCAAGAAAATACCTTGGGAGAACCCCTTATGGATCTGGTCTAATCTCCAGCAATGATTTGGTGCAATTCAGATCAGAATGGCTACCATTGAACTATCAGACTCCTAAAACGTACTTTTTAAACGTTTCGCTATCAAAGTGATAGCTGATTTGCTTTTTTCCTAGCACAGATGTGCGGCGAAACTGACATACTTCCAACACATAATTATCAGACATACTTCCTCCAACACATAATTATCAGACATACTTCCAACACATAATTATCAGACATACTTCCAACACATAATTATCAGACATACTTCCAACACATAATTATCAGACATACTTCCAACACATGATTATCAGATATACTTCCAACACATAATTATCAGACATACTTCCAACACATAATTATCAAAGACCACGGCTTATTCAGAATTGTCACAATAGATATCTTTGTTTTCAGTTTTGTTTGTACATGCCAAATTCCAACGTTTTTTTCTCAGTCGTTTTTACAGTCATTGAAAACACAAGCCAGGTGGCATGAGAACGTATATATATATATATATATATATATATATATATATATATATATATATATATATATATATATATATATATATATATATATATATATATACATATATATATATATACAATAAACTGAAAACGATCAGTGCAAAACTAGTATCTGACTAGCATGAGCGCTTTTGACTCTTAATGACTCTTTTTCAAAGGCAAATACAAAACTTAGACAAGACAAACAAATAAAACACAAAAACCGTTGTGTTTGCAAAACTTTACATGGCTGTCGGAGAAACTGAAAAGCAACACAAAAGGACCAACCTTCATAGATCTGATTGTAGGATAAAGAAGCTGTACAGAAGCCAGGTCGCAGAACACTTCCCCTCCCCTGACCACACTTTCAGTGATATAACACTTATTGCAATTGCTCACAACCCCAACTGGAGTTCCCAAACCAGGAAGGAAAATGAATCTTACTGGATACGCCGCCTTATAACATTGAAACCAAACGGTTTAAACCAAGAGACTAGAAAAAGACAGCCATGCACACATAAAATTATCTTTTGCAACCGATACATTTTCTTTTAAATAATTCTCTAAATTTGCTTAATAACCTATAATTACTACTATAACCGTGAAATATCTGGGATATAATTTGTGCTTACACAAATTGACATAAATCAACAGATGTCATTATTGCTCATCGATTTCTAGGTTAATAAAAATATATTCCAGCATCCGCAAAATGTTGAAGTAAACTTGTTGAAACATAATAAATTTAAAGGTTTAATTCCTGCAGAAGCAGCCATGTAAAGTTTTATAAACTCAACGGTTTTTGTGTTTTATTTGTTTGTCTTGTCTTAGTATTGTATTTGCCTTTGAAAAGGATTCATTAAGAGCCGAAAGCGCTAAGGTGGTTGATCCCTGGAAAATTTCTTAACTTAAGGCTATGGTGTGACTTTTTCAGCTATTATTGTTTACTGTTTAAAGATATGGATATATTTATGAACTAGGTGTTTCGGGCTTCTGCTGCTCTTGAAATTGATGTCAGACATGAACACCTTCCATAGTTACTCTGCATTATGTTGATAGTGAAATACCAATAGTTGGCTAGGAAGAAGAGCTAGCCTCCCATAGCAGTAAACACATGGGGTTAGGGCAAGTAGAATGTCTCAGAAATGGCTTGGATGACAACTATTTTCAATTACATCAGCCTGTTTAGTACACACTGTTTTGCAGAATTGTCATCTAAGACAAGGGCTTTTGTTTGCACTCTGAGCATCACATGGTGTCAAAAATGACCTTCGGACATGCAAAATGTAGGTATGAATTTGGGATTGGGGTGCATAAACTTCTGCTATGAACTGCCATTGACTTCTTTGATCAAGTGGATAATATTCTTATGCTTTGTTTTAATATAGGTATCCAAAAATATGGTAAATTTTGACCTCACTTGTGTAAATGATGTTTTATACTAGGTCGCTGATTGCAGCATTAAATTTGTACATAAAAACTGGCCCCTGCCCCCTAAGGCTAGTCAGATACTAGTTTTTCACTGTTTGTTGTCAATTTGTTGCATTTAATCAATACTGCCACACGTGATCCGTTACTGGATCCAGTGTACTTGAAAGGTCTGTTATTCTCCATAGGATTCATGTTAACAAAAAATATGATAAGACCAGAGAGACAGACAGATAGACAGACAGATATACAAATAGACAGACAGACAGACAGACAGACAGACACACACACACACACACACACACACACACACACACATATATATATATATATATATATATATATATATATATATATATATATATATATATATATATATATATATATATATATATATATATATATATATATATATATATATATATATATATATATATATATATATAGACAGACAGACAGTCAGATAGATAGATAGATAGACGTATCGGGGGACAGAAATATATGTAGATAGGAACCAAGAAAATCTTTTCTATAAAACAATAAACTTACATAATTAGTCTTCAGTGCTAGTCAAAAAACTCTGGGCACTGACAGAATTCTTGATCTATATACCTCATGTTATATGCCTTTGTCACGTTGTTTTATTTTTATGTTTTCTTAACCCTTAAGGCGTTGACGTCAATTACCTCTCGATTACATCAAGTCATATAAATCCCGCTGCAGAGTTTCGTAATTAAATATGTCAAAAATATCAATATTCATGCTAATGGTTTTGATCAATTCCCATAAAATATGGAAATTGTGTAGCGAAGCGTCTGTGTAAACAATATCGCTAACGCCTATAATCTGTTTGGCTTGGGTTTGGTGTTGTACGGCATAGCAACTCAACCAAGGGCTCGCCACGGTAGCCAACCTGACGATTGATCCAATGGTACAATTCGAAAATTCATCCTTAGGCCTGAGCTCAGCGTGCTAACACCGCTGCGTCACCACAGCTTTTATCTCCATTAGTTGCGTCTTCCGGTAAACAGGAGGGAGCATCGGGTCTATCCTACATCTTGAACCCGTAGGAAGATCCTTATTCACTTAATAAACATAGTGTAACAATCGACTAAGTGACGATTTCTGCCTAACTTGACAAAAATGATAATACTGCACAAATGTGTACGTGATCATACATCTACTAGCCATGGGATTTTCATTAAATTTTTCCCATATTTGTTTAAAGTTTAGGTAATTCGCGAACATATCCCATCGATGGAAACCTTGTGGATCATAGTCTACGGATTTGTAACCTTGCCTATCGTTGTCGATAGCGAACATATCTCACGGATTGGTAACCTTGCCTATCGTTGTCGATAGCGAGCATTTCTTAGAATGTTTTTTTCTTCGGGTTTCCCCTGGCTTAAAGATTACATTTTACTACCACTCGGATTTTCGGCTGCCACTGTAATGTATGTTACTTGTTTTAATAGCTAAAAATGATTTTAAGTGAATAAAGTGAAAATAGATGGCCATGACGGTAAAAATAGAAGAATCACGTAACGAATCATATTACGCACTTTAACAAATACAATTTAACGAAAAATTGGTTTTCTGTATACAATAATAATAACCTATGAAAGAGAGTACCTAGGTGCCATGATCCATTCAGAACGTAACTAAAAGAGAATTGATAATTCGGGATACAATCTATCAAGAAAATTATGAATTTTGTATTGGAAATTTCTCTAGCCGACTAGATTAAGAATATAAAGAAAAAAGAATGAGAGTAAAACCGTGTGCCTTAATTTTGAGAATGACGTTAGTATAGAAGAGAATACGATCCTATTTCCAGGACAGGAGCTGATTTGAGTGCAGACGGTTTTGTAAATGCCAACAACATCTACTAATTTGTGGTTACATTGTCAGAAGTAAATAGATATTTTTTGTGTCAGTTATTTATCCTGCACACAAATACCGCAAGGTCGATATAGATATTCCAGATTGTTTTGTAAATGTCAACAGTATCGGCTTACTTGTGGTCACATTGTCAGAAAATTAATAGATGCATATTTGTAGCAATTATTTATCCTGCATACAAATACCACAAGGTCGATATTGATATTCTATCAGTGATGTATTATTAAATTATGCCTATATTATGTATATTTAATTTATATCATTTGTTGGCTTTTATTAATGATTATATGTCATGTACATCTGTATTTCGTACTTGACCTTGTCCAATATCAAGTTAATGGTCTACATGACAAGTGACATTTATTTTGCAAACATCATAATACATATCAAAATATTCAGATCATTATTAATGGTAAACATGTTTACTTCAATTTTAGTCCGAGTTTCCTCTGATCCTTGCCACCCCATTTTTGATATTTGGACATTTTTGTTGGGGCGTAGGGTAATCCGCTGACAGACGAGACGAAAGTACATCGTTGCTGAAATTTCACCTGGATCTGGCCATTTGCATTCCTAGTCACGTGACTATACAACTCTCGCAACCTACATGTCAATGACATCAGAGGGCATACAGTCACGTGATACCTATCACTAACCTTTTTTTCAATTGTTACTTTGTATTCTAGGGAAATATATTTTTTGTTAAATTGTATATAACTTGTTGGTTTTCTGTTTCTTAGTTTAGGACCATAGAGTTGTAATACTTATATACGCTGGGAGCGTGTCAAAATAATTACATACTGCCATTATGCCCATGTCCATGAGGTAACAAATTTATTGTGATTAAAATTCAAAAAGAAAGTCTAAACAAGTAGTTATCTATATGTAAATATCTCAGGCTATATGAGAAAGTCTATTAAAGTTCTTATATAAATCCAGAAACTGTAATAAATCGAGGCTTCAATGTTTGATATTTATCATATGACCTCCAGAACAGAGTCACTATTTTCTATCGTTATCACATATATTTAAACATATATTTAACCACAAATTCTTTTCTTGATGCCATATATTTTGTGCCCATGGCAAGATTTTTAATGTTAGAAAACCAATATCCATTGATATTCCCAAGAGAGGCTTGTATTCTCGATAGTTCTTTCAGTGTCCTGCATTTTCCTTAAAGAATAAATGATCGTTTGCACGCATGCACATCACCATTTCTTTGTAAATTGGTATCAGATTAAAAACTGATAAGAGGTACAAACTTGATGGTTGAACTACTTTTCGTATCAAAGGAAGGCATTTCTATTCTTCCTGAAGAAGAAAATAAATCATTATAATTACCTTCCAAATGTCCGCAAAATAAAATCAGAGTTTTAAATAAAGTCTTCCTGAACGTGGGGGACAATTTAAGGAATTGCATGGTTTCAGTGTGATTGGAATCAAATAAACCAATTTAAAGCAGACAGGTTAAGAGGATACGGGAAATGCAGTCGAGCTATGCGGTGCAATGGCGCGTAATAAAGGTGCGGATATCGCATATTTAATATTCTAGGTAGAAAGTCAAATTGACTGCATCATAAGAGCACGTTGATCATAGTAACAATGGCAATAATGATGACATAACTTTAAATCTTGATATTGATTTTCTTAAAGAAATATTATTAGGGTACTGCCGAATGCCGATATTTGACTGTGAAGATTTCGACATCCAATTCTGAAAGAACACATTGGAAATCAATTAGTTTTTTTTTTCTCCTTCAGACTTCAGATTTCTGCAGCGGATGAAAAGAGTATGCAGTCGCATATCTAATATGCTCTTTGAACTTAATGAAGGATTCTAGTTATCTAGTAGTAGTAATGTGTGTGTGGCGGGCGGGGGGGGGGGGCGACGAGTAGTATCGTAAAATGGGTCGGTATAGCGTCAAGGGGAAATTTAACATTAGTCCATAATATTAACATTGGGGCATTGTATGGAGTTAATGGGAAAGCTAGTTTGAAAACATCCATAGGAATTACGTTAGGGATCTGGATGATGTCAAGTGGGTGAAATGATACATGAAAATGTCGATAAAATGATGGGGCGGTCTAGAGTTAAGTGGAATAGGCAATGTGAAAAATAATGGCGCCTACTGACCAGCACCCATACTGATCAACACCTGGTCTTAATGATAGCATCGACAGCACCCATAGCTACTGACCAGCACACCCTCTTTATGACTAGCATCCACACCTACTGACTTTAATACCTGTTTTGCTGACCAAAAAACCCAACCTAAACAACATACATTTGTGTTGACAAAGAACCAACATCTACTAACCAATACCCAACCTATGACCCATGCGGATTTACTGTCCAACATCTACAACTACTCACAAATATAATGTCTTAATGACCAGAACGCACGCTTACTAACCAACATATAGTGTAATTGACCAGTACCTATATCTACTGATTAGTATATATACTGACAATCACCAGCATTTACTGATAAACACATCTACTGACCAACAATCCATCTTACTGACCATCATCCATAACTACTAACCAACATTTGCACCTACTGACCAAGACAATCGTACTGACCGGCACCCACAGCTACTGACCAGCAGCTACATATACTAGCCAACAAACATATCTACTAATAAAGACACTGTCCAACAAGCACCTTCATCTACTGACTAAAACACAGCTTAGCTGCCCAACTCCCACCTCAACTGACCAAGACATATGCGGTCGAGACTAAACGTACTACTAAAATTACTAAACTGACTTCTGTACTGTTGTACCCATATTTAAATCTATGGTGAGTCGAGGATTGCATGCTTTAACATAAAAGTCTCCAAAATGTGCTCAATGATAAGCGAAGTCCAAAACAAGCGTTACTGAATGCTGAGGAAGATGAGTTTATCCAGACAGGAAAAGAGCCCTTGAGACATCCAGACACACCTATACAGTCACTTCATACTCCTTCGATTCCATATAGTAAACCTCCACGCCACAGACATAACAAGGTAGAAGAAGACGTCGAAAGCCATTCCGAAGGCATAGACACGACAGGAAAAACAGTAAGAAGCAAAAAACTCTCTAAGATTTTGGACGCTATTTATTATTAAAAAATGATGCATCGATTATATTCTTGCTCGTGTTTCCAGATTGAACTAGATCTGTTTGCAATGCTCATTAGGATGATGACACTGCACGAATCCTAGTAGGAAGAATTATATCCTGTGCCATCTCTGACCACATTAGCTCCTATCGAGTTTGAAAGGATAAGCCGAAGATTGGACTGATATGAGTAACACTTACTTCTCATGAAAGTTAAAGTTATCAAAACTGAAAACACCAATCCTGGTGTCCATGCGAAGGTGGTTCAATGATTTCATGCATCCGTTGTTCAGTGAATCGAACTTGTACTTGAACAACAAATTCATTAGCAAAAGGACGCTTAAGTTTATCGAGCTTATCTAGAGAATCTTCTGACTTACGGAAAATAATCTGAGAACACACACATCAATGTTGTGTGAAACTGATACATTGGGCGCATTTAACTAAACAGCTTTGACAGAAGATGGTCACCCTCACAGGGTAGGATCTAACGACCGACAATAGAAAATCAAACAAGTGCATAGTTTAGAAATGATAGATCATATTCACTTTTAGATTTAGTTGCATGACAAACGTTTCTGAAGAGAGTGAATGTTCTTCTGAAACTGAATCGAAGTAGCACCGTGTTCCATTTGATGGTTCATGGTAACGTGTGCAAAACCAACATCAAATAAACATTGCGAAACGTGAGACGTGTTGAAATCTCACCAAACGTTGGAAACGAGATCAGTAAAGTTCTGACCAGAAGTACAGCCAAGTAATCCATACAACGTGTTGAAGTCAAAACCTTTATCAGTGCTTCTGGACACCGATCCAAGATTGAAGAACTTATCTTCCAGAATCAGCTCCATAAACATTTGTTCAGTAGTATTTTAGCAATGGTATCTTTAACTGAGCTTATGATCAAAACCCTTATTAGTTCTCATACTTCAACGTGGCTAGGAGAGAGATAATCTAAGACGACCAAACGTTTTGTACCAGACCCTTTGAACCTAACAGTGGTCAGAAGAATTATCTGAGATCTTAACTGAGTCTGTTTGAAGCCATCGGACATTTAGGGACCAATTGTACTAACGGCATTTCGTACGACGATTATCCAGAAGGGTCTTGTGTGGGAGGATTTAATTTCACTCCAGTCCAAGTCCTCGACAAGGGACATTTCCACTCAGTAATATCAGGCCAGCTTGGTTTGGAACTTCAGCTTGCATTAGCACCCAAGAACATGGTTAGTAAGATCTGTTTGCAGATTTGGTAATACTCCTGAAGTAAAGATAAGTAACAATTGACTTTTTTTAAAATGGGACACGACACCATAGCAGACACATACAATTTCTTAAATGAGTAGCAGAAAAGAGGAAAACATAGAAGAAACAACACCCGTGTTACGATGGCCATGACACAAAAACATTTTGTCTCCTGTTTTGCTCACCACTTAGCTGAACGAATCATACTCCTGCCAAGAAAACTGTTATGGTTGTCAAGTCGATCATCCTTGTCATCAACTTTGTCCAACGTTTGATTACGGTCAAGAGGAAAAGTTCATGAATTATCTTAACGAAGTATGGACTCTCTTCCTTGAAGAGACGATCTTGAAATAGTGGTATAAAGACTTGGGAGACCGCTCGACGCCTCAGCTGATTTCCTCGGAGATGAAACGAATCGAAATCTTTTCGCAAATAGGCACCAATACTTCCCGTTCATCAACTTACTTAACCGATCACTACAAGAGAGAACTAATTTCCTTTAGGCCAGACAAGCATCTAATAGAAGTCATCGATAAAACGATATAGGACATCAAGAGGATATTGATGGACGGGAATAAGGAAACCAAGTACTAATGAGAAAACAGAAGCAGCAACTGCTCAACGAAAGTCCATTAGAGACGGAGACAGAGGAAAGGATAGCAAGACGATTGGAATTTTTAGTTGGACTGGAGCAGCACCAATAGCAACAGCAATATCAGCTGACAGTAAAAGCCTATAGTCTCTTAGAAAGAGAATTATGAGTTGGAGTAAGATTAATCCAATTTCACGTGACTCGACAAAAGAAGCCGATAAAAAAAGCGCCGAAAAAAATAGCAAGAAGACCGAAGAGTGCCGACAAACGATCATTAAAATTTATATTTTTGAGAAAATAGTTTATTATAGAGAATATTTAAAAGGTAAAGATGTTGTTTTCGTTGTTTTCATTAACATATTTCTGGAAATTAGATTTTTTACAAAATTATTTATCCATTTCGCAAAATAATATATATGTCACAAATATTATATTAGATAAATAATTTTTAAAAAATCTAATTTCCAGAAATATGTTCATGAAAATATAACATGTCTCAGTATTCGAGTATCAGTTATATAGCTAAATTATGAATAATGTCACTTAGATAATGCCTCAGTGGAATCCTTCCAAATGTAGGCATGATGGTCGGCAAAACTTTGTTCAGCTAGACAGTATTTTGTTAAAACTTCTGGCTGGTGGACTTCGGACTGTTGCCGTTCAAGTTCTATTTCAACGTGGCCTTGCTCTGGACGGAAATGCTCGATCACCAATAGGTCGAAATTCTCCTGGGATCTGAACATCAGAATTATGTTTTCATCCACTGGTCCAGAATCCCACAGCAAGAAAGAATCTCCTCTAGCCATGATTTGTAGTCTAACATGATTCCGGATGTCTCCAACGGTTTGTCGATTAGAATATGGCAGCTGTTTCTGTTACCTTGGGCGTATGCCGGTGAAATGACTGTCAGCTTCCAACGATATATAGCTTGTAGTTTGTTGAATTATGTGTTTTGATATTTCGACTCCTTCTTCTGTCTGTCCCTGCATTGAAGATACGAGTTAAGGCGCACTGTTTTGCTTGATTATGAGCGTGATTGTGTTCGGATGATGGCAGGACATTGTCGTTCAGTATCTTCAATCTTCCACGGCAGCCATCTTTCTAGAAACATCTCCAGGATGTAGTCCATCTGCATTTTCTCAATCTTAACCGTCGACCAAACAAACAAATTACCGTATAGATTTTACAATCCGCAGATTTATAATAAGTAATTAATAGGTTTAATATAAGATGCATCATCTTTTCTCTCATCTTAATTGACCGTTTTGCAATATCTAATTGGCCTAATAAATTTTCATATTTCATACGCGCTGCGCTTTTTTGGCGGAGCCCTTTTGTTGGGCTGAAAATGATTGATTTATTTTGCCGGCGCTCTTTGGTCGATGCCCCTTCCTCTCAATTTTAGATTATCTATCTATGTCAACAGATGGACTACGTACAAGTTCAGTCAGAGTTGTCACTATTGCAGAGTCCTGCAATGGAGGTCCGCGACAACCTTAAATAGCTTTCATGAGAGTCACAAAGATCTCTCAGAAACAGAAGTGCTACTCAGACATTGCCAAAACAAACTGTAAGTTTTATGTTTAATATTATATGTGTTTGCTTATTCCTTTATCTTCAATACAAAACGCAAGCTGTCTCCTCTCCACTCTTTTGTGTTTTCGTGTGTGATATTATATAAATATAATAGAATGTTTGGGGGTGTTAGTGTATGCATTCCTACCCTAGTCCGCCTGACACTCAACTTGGGTTTGGATTTGTGGGGCTGGTGTTATGCATCATCTTACAAATTATGTGATGGTGAGTAGGTTGTGTATGTGTTTGTAAGTAGAGATGGGTGCTGGTCAGTAAGACAGCGTATTGGTTAGTAGGTGGACGTGCTAGTGAGTAGTGGTGGGTGACGGTGAGTAGGTGTGGAATTTTGGTTAGTAGGTTTAGGTGCTGATGAGTATAGGCAGGTGCTGTTCAGTAAGACTTTTATTTGGTCAGTAGAGGTGAGTGTTTGACAAACAGGATGGATGTTGATCAATTATGTCCATGTTCAATTTTCCAGAACAAAAATAATTTATGGTCACAATGGGAAATATATTATTAAGTTTATATTCAAATACTCTTGTTCCTATACCCTTCCTTCATGTTAAATTTATGAACATTGTTAATATTACTTTTCCTATTGTCGCCATTGTGCCAACAAGTGTTAAACCTTTTTACTTTGTAACATGGACTTCCCACAGTCGTCCTTGTGTCATTAATTCAAGTTGGAGTCCGTAATTTTAATTTCCACTGACATCATAGTTCGGTCTTTGTCTCCATGATCTTCTGGTCCTAAATTATACTGGACTAAATGTTGGGACTTTGAGTGAAAATGAAAAGGATGGAAATACTCAGGATGTGAATTTTCATTTAGAATACCACCCGGTCCCGTAATTATGAAACTCTTCAGCATGAGTGTTCGTTCATGCTATACTGAAATATTGATAGCTGCCATTAAATAAACAAATTGGAATGCAAAGGATTAGAACATGACAGATGTGTGTTAAATATACAGTGTTTTTTAGCTGGTTAACTAATGTAAGACTTATAATAAATGCAACTTTTCATTTTGAATGCAGACGAGAATACCATAGTTGCAAAATTCTCAGATACAACGCACTTTGATGACATAAATTCAACATAAAATCGGCGACGTTCCTAGCTGAAGTGAGATTGTTATGAACAGAATTATTTTGTTCTCGTCAAGAAGTATCTTGTAAATACTTTCCTAAACGTCCTTGATGTGCCAAGCAAGATGACTAAAACAATAGACTTATGTGGGTCTGATATCTCCCATCCAGCTTAATTAACAGTTAACCATTTCACTAAGTAAATGTATGTAACAGTGTAAGAATATAACTGTGTAAACTAATTCTGATTTCTGTATTATAATAATTCCATTTTTTTCTTCGTGAAACGGATTTTCTGCAATACGATTGGCTGTAAATGGTCACATGATACTGATCTGGAATTTTTACGCATCGATAAATTCTGGGACTATTTTCGGTTTTTGTACTGTTTGCAATATAAATAAACATTGCAGACACGTCATTGTGAAATATTCTTTGATCGAAATGCATAGTTCAGTATACAATTTGGCGTTCGTCTGCTACATAGTCGAGCAAATTAGTCATTACCTAAGATGTTAAGTATGAAGTTGCCAAATAAACGTAACTGTGACAGTAGTCACATTTCATTTCACATTAAATCACTGAACGGGTCTTGTTAAGTATTAACGCTGTGGAGAATGATATAAAATGTTATTCCTGTATATACAAGTTATTTAATTTTTTACCTTTATTTTAGTAAGGGATAGCATCATTTTGTTCATATGTCCATGTTGTTCATTGATAAAATCCATAATGATTTAAAGTTTGATTGGAAATTTAATTTAGCACATTAGTTCAGTCCGTAACAGTTATTATTTAAGGTCATGGTCATCTGACGTATCAGATAGGACTGACTAAAATTGAACAAGAATGTTGTAAATGAACTAAATGTGTTGGAAACCACCGGTAGCCATTGCCTAAGATGTAAAGTATGAAGTTTCCGAATAAACGTAACTGTGACAGTAGTCAATATGTTCTTGTGATTCTGTACCGGTTATGTAGGCCTATTATGGGGCGATGTGAAGCGGCGAATGAACGGAAACTACGAGCTACTTAAATTGGAATGAATTGTTGATGAAATACGTTGATTTGACGAAAGAAAGGACGAAATTGGATTTAAAAGGATTAAATTATTATGGTTGGGTATTTATCGATGTGTATATTTTACCTAATCACTCACAAAGTTAACATAAAATCATTCGGACTTTAATTAATTTGTGAGTGATTAGGTAAAATGTATATATCGATAAATACCCAACCATGGCCATTAAATCCTATATTCATTTTACATATTGTGCATACTTCCAAAAAATGAAGGCATAATTAATAATCATAGTCTCTTGCTCATATGCGAATTTGTCCGAAATCTTAAAAAATAGAAAACATTTTACAAGTTTAACCTAAAATGTAAGAAAAAATAGTTACTAGATCTGGAAAGGTAACAAACCCAGCCAGTCAGATGCAGTCTCGTCAAATTACGTTGATCGCACTTATAAAACATATCAAGACAATGATTATATACAATCTTATTTATTAAGTTGTAGTAAAATCCGATTGAAATTCGGTCTAGAGAGTGATAAGCTCAGCCACTGGGATACAAGACTATCCGATAAATAGGAGCAGACTAATCATAATTAAACGCATTCATTAATTAGAGGATTTAAGAGTATTTAATAAGTTCTGTCAGTGTTTAATCATACAAATAATTGCTATAGTTCTGATCATTTTGACCAATCACATTCTTCGTATTCGTGGCTCTGACTCATAATCAAAGCTAACTTCCTCGTGGACATCAATCCCAAGTAGAGCCAGGCAGTTTTAAGTTGTTGTAGTAAAGGGGGAGTTTCCAGGCTATTTTAAGCTGTTGTAGTAAAGGGGCAATTTCCAGACTTTTTTAAGCTGTTGTAGTAAAGGGGGACTTTCCATGATATTTTAAGATGTTGTAGTAAAGGAGGAGTTTCCAGGCTATTTTAAGATGTTGCAGTAAAGGAGGAGTTTCCAAAATGAAGAGGCATTACAATGAGACTTGCATTTGGCAAAGCTGTAATGTCTACCGAATCAACCTGTTTTGAAATAAGTCTTGCAATTTAAATGCTAATTTAGCTTTTGCATATGCAGGGTCAAGAGGAAAACTGGAGGAAATGATGTTCTACATGGTTGAGAAATATATGCGAGAGTTTAGCGCTGTCGAAAATATATTGCACAAAGCCATTTTGAAAATCCATTTATTGGCAATGTTGTAGCAAAACCAAAGATGCCTTCCAGATCTGAAATATTTCAATCAACGTTGAAATGAAAATAGGTATTATTATTATCATTATTATTATTATTATTATTATTATTACTGTCAAGGTAAACTATTTCTTTTCAGCATTAGATTTACAGTTTGCTGTCATTCTCTATCGTGAGCACATTGAAATTCCGATATAAATAATTCAAAATGTACTAACTGCGTTTTTCAATCAGGCGGCTTGTGGAAGAGGTATCAGAAGTACTAGTGATATAGTTCTAAATCCACGAACACTCAAATAAGACAAGTAAATTCATGCTGATTTCCTATCCTCGTAAAGCAAATGAACGGTACGAGAAAAGAATGTAAAAAACAGTTGTAATGTTCTGAGTCACAACTCTCTCTGTGTCTCGTATACAAACATAAACACACACACACACACACATACATACATACATAAACACACACACACACACACACACACACACACACACACACACACACACACACACACATACATACATACATACATATATATATATATATATATATATATATATATATATATATATATATATATATATATATATATATATATATATATATATATATATATATATATATATATATATATACTGTGACAGAACATCTTGTGTATGTAAGTGATATGATTCACTTGAGGCATGCATGAGGCTATGAGTAGTACAAAATGGTTACACTTGTGTCTCTTGGCATGTAAACCAACATGAACTTCAATCGCAAAGGTGAAAATTGGAATAGACAGCTTATTGATCTTCATTTGATGGGTTCACCAAAACTCACTAAACTGATTATTCTGTGTATGAAAAATAATATGACGTCACTGGGAACAAAACATGATAATCATAATGGTGTAAAATCAATAGGTTATGAACATGCAGTTATTCTAGTTTTCTAAGTCTAACGTCAATTCTGTAAAAGGTAAAAAAAAAGGATTGAGCCCATTTGAAACATTTGATGGGACTGGGTCGACTTTCGCATAAATTGACAAAATTGCTCCTCGATGTTTTTCTTTCATGGTATATAAAAACGAAATATGCAACTGACCCTACACAGTTAATAAGGATAAAGATCAAGTATTTTTTGATAATTCCTTATTTCAGCAGAAGATGACATTTCATGTTTTTTTATCACCAAGTATGCTGCTAACAAGAAAGAAAATAATGTCCATAGTTTTAAATGCAAGTATGTATGAACTCAGTTGGAAGTCAGTATGAACTCAGTTGCAAGTCAGTATGAATTCAGTTGCAAGTCAGTATGTACTCAGTTGCAAGTATGAACTCAGTTGCAAGTCAGTATGAATTAAGATGCAACTCAGTATGAACTCAGATGCAAGTCAGTATGAACTCAGTTGCAAGTCAGTATGAACTCAGATGCAACTCAGTATGAACTCAGATGCAAGTCAGTATGAACTCAGATGCAACTCAGTATGAACTCAGTTGCAAGTCAGTATGAACTCAGATGCAAGTCAGTATGAACTCAGATGCAACTCAGTATGAACTCAGTTCCAAGTCAGTATGAACTCAGTTGCAAGTAAATAGTCCACTGGCTGCGCTATACATGCCTGGGTATAACATGACTGGACGCGTGGTCTAATCAAGAAATTGCAGTGGGGGTTTTCGCCGACTTTGAAGTTGCCTCATTGGAGTAAGAATTTTGTGTCAGCCAGTTGGCAGTAACGACTGACTGGCTGTGCCAGTATGGAATTGGCACATGTTTACCGTCAAGTATTAGACTTTTGGAATGGGGGAATGAAACTATAAAATTTTGCTAGCGAGGTGGAAAGCAATAGCAGCAACTGGACATGAAATAAAAATTAATAACTCATGAGCACATACGTGTTAGATAGATTATTACTAAATTTTAGAACACCCCGCTGTAACCTTTTTGCATTATCATTATAAGAAAAAAGAAAGTTACCTGTAAACAATAGACCAGTGGAGAAACCCGCTTAAAATGATTTTTAGGAATTAGTTTATCGAGGTCGGCCTCTTCAAATATAATAATCACAAATAAACATTACAATTCTATTAAAACTTAACGTTTTTTTTCCCTTTCTTCCTCTACAAATAAGAATTGTGGCAAAGTCATGGCTTATTCCACCGTGCTCTATCCACTTATTCTGTATAAAAAGCTTCCAGTTTTGAAATAATTATACTTTATAGAAACGAACATCTGCGACTGGAATACACGAGGCCTTAATAATTAGTCAAGACTTTAGGACAATTTCTAACTAACTTCCGATTTTGAAGAGTCTCCCCATTGAGAAATATTTTTCTCCTCTCTCTCTCTCTCTCTCTCTCTCTCTCTCTCTCTCTCTCTCTCTCTCTCTATATATATATATATATATATATATATATATATATATATATATATATATATATATATATATATATATATATATATATATATAATTCCCGCATACACTTTTAATATACTAGGTAAATGAAATATATGCTTGTAAATACAGCATACATGGAGAGTCAGGAAATAAGTACAATCGTGTCAAACAAAGAATGATATCGTCATCTCTACACTGGCACCTACAAATATTTATCATCCAATCTTACATGCTGAATATTATTAATGGATCTAGGAAAGACAAACCCTTGAGACCATCGAGCTGGTTATTTTGTGAAAAGAGATATTGGAGTTTGAATGAGATACAAGACAGATGTAAAATTAACGTTATTATCAGTTTATTGTTGAGGCAAAATGTTTTTCCTTCTTTGGTTTCCCCAGAGACTTTTATGAAAAATTTGCCCTCTAATTCCAATAACTTTCATATTATGATGGTTTGAGCTCTTGCTTCACTTTCTTGATTAAAACGTTTGGAGAATGATGGGCCAGGGATGACATCACAAAATCGTGTTGTATTTATGGCTTTCTTTTATCTGACTAAGAGCGTCCATGAAGGTACACGTGGTGGCACATTGATTAGAGTGACGGACTTTCAACCATAAGGTCGTAGGTTCGACTCCTTCTCGTATTAGCCCAGATCAGCTGTTGTGATATGTCCCTGAGCAATGCACTTTACTCGCATTGCCTCGGCACTGTATAGCCTTACAATTGTTGATATGCCAGTAAACATCAAACAAGCAAAGGAATGAAGAAGCAAAACAACAAATAAAACACGAAATACAAGTAAACTGTATTTTCAACGATCCCTATTTAATGGTACTGATTTTTTTATTATTTAAAGAGACCGAAGACAGACATTGATAATAGAAGGCACTTACACGAGCTGTTCTATTGTGTTTGATACCACACGGGACCTGCAAGCAAAACAACCCACGTTTATGCTCCATATAACGGATAGTTGAAAATATGATCGCAAACATTAAAGATAACTTTCCTAAGGAGACTGAAAAAAAATTGTTGTTTATACTAAGCTTTTTAGGGCTTTATTGTAAAATTCTGATTGGCAAAACAGAAAGACGCTGTTGAGGGGATTCAAATATATTCGTAACTGCAAACATATTCAATCAGTTTGTTTTGAAAATAAACATTCTATTACAAAAGAATAGCTGATTCATTAACAAGAGGCCCAAGTCGACCTCATATTGCTTATAAGACATACATTGGACTAAAACGTAAATGTAATAAGACAGGCGCCATAATCTGAAACTCATGTTGGGGTACTTTCCGGGTATTTTGTAGAATTGGGAGGAGAATGGCATGTAGTTTAATTTTATTTCTAATTTGAGCAACTTCAGCTGGACTAGATGGATCTTTGGCATCTTTTTTTTGTATGAATCTGAAAGTTGTTCATGTAAGAACTATATTAAATTTGATCTGTTATTGTAAGGTACTTTTCGAGATATAGTCGTTCTATGATATTTTATACAAATATTAGCAATGATTAGTATGGCTGATTTAAGATAAGCACTTCTGTACGTTTCTCACCCGCTTGTTACGAACGCCACTCTATTGTGAAAGGAGCCACTCCAGACAAAACTTTGAACGAGCATGGCCTATGAAACATTCTACTGCGTTTTATAAAAACCGGCTTTGCCGTTCTGAAGAAAAAATTGAAAATATATTTTTCACATGTTTGTTCTGGAACCACGCCATTGCTAGATGAGCCGCATTGGACAAAATTTTGATAGAGCGTACTCAAACGCTTTTACCAAGTTCGATTACAATTGAAGCAACCGTTATAGAGATTAAGTTGAAAATAGGTTTTCCATCGTATTGATTAGGAAGCTAGACCGTTGTTAAGTCAGCCACCCTGAATTTTTTTTTTATATAGCTCGTTTTTCACCTGTCTTGATCTGAAATGTGTCAGTCAGTAAGTACGTTACCAAGTTTTACCAATGATCTGCTCTTTCGTTGTGCATCCTAAACAATGTTGCAGAATTATGTTCCTATATTTGGATTGAAAAGTTAGTTTTGGTTTTAATATCAAAACACTGGCAAAAGCCATATGAAAATCTACAAAGCAATCACAGTCTAATACATATCACTCAAGCGTATCACATTAAAAAGGTATTAAAATGTTAGTTTTTCGAGAAAAACAAGTTAGGATTGGAAAATCAAATCGAGGTTTTGAAGGAATCTAAGAAGGAATAATAATGGGAGAATTACTAAATCTTTAGCACTGTCTATCACTTCACCATTTTACAATTTTTGAAAAACTTGTTTTAATCTTCTGTCTTTTTTTTATATTCCTATACTTTGGCCAAAGTTAATGTTTCCAGCACTGACTATGATGACGGTCGGATCTGCTAAACTGAGAGGCTCTCTCTGCCCAGTATGATGAACAATGACGGAGGACGAGTTTCATTTTATTTTAATTTTACTCATATAAAGAGGGAAAGAGTTAACTTTTACCTCTTTATTTGATAAATAAACCAAACACTGTTAGCTAAATACCACAATCCTTCCCGCCAGCGAGTAACTCAAGTACGTATGTACTAATCTGGATTAGGAAACTTTTAAACTTTTTAGGGTCAGATGTCAAAAGGTAAACTTCATCTTCCACAAGTTAGCTTACACTATACGCCGTTCACTGCTTGCACTGTTGTTACACCGTTCACTGTTTATATTGTAATGTATATTCAATTTGCATTGTTTGTTAGATAGGTTTTTTATATATAAAAAGTGTTATTTTATTACATGCTTTTGTAATGTAACATTGTATGTTGAACTTAACCTTGTCCAAAAATCAGGTTTATTTTGTTCTTGACTTATTGATCTTTAAATTTTATTCTGTAAACAACTAATGCATTGCTAAAATATTCTCTTTGTGTATGGGATTATTATCAGGATCACTATTAATAGAGGTAAATACGCTTGTTTTGTTTTATTTTGTCTTGGTATTGGTTATTAAAATTCCCCTACAATTTACATGCTGTACCTGATATTGTCCTGGCTATATACTATAATTTTTTTTGTAAACATTAAGAACTTTCTAGAAGGATAATCTCCATTAGTTAATTTGTTTTTAAGGAAATGTTAATTGTTACCTGAGGTCAAGTAGAGGATTATATAATCTTGTCACTGGAAAGATTATTCACTCATGCTCAAGATCTAGCAAGATCAATTTGTTTTATTGTTGTGTTCAGTGTTAATTTGAGCTGGAATTTATTTCTTCAAATTATTTACTTCAGTGATTAATTTCCCTGGAAATGAAGAGCGCTCATAATAAATATTCTTGGCTTGATACATTCACTGGGATTTATCGTTGATTAAAATATGGAATTATATTAGTGTGTTTCAAAAAGACTTGGCACATCAGCATTAAATAGGTCATCATAGATATATCAACACTTCAGTGTTGGTCAATTTGGATTTATATAAAGTTTATTCAGAACTTTAAATTAATTGGACTTGTGTCTGTAATTCTGGGATTATTTGGCGATTTAATTGGCAATATCATAAGTTCTTTTTTGTTGTCATTTTCACTTTGTGCTCCAGGGAAATAAATTATTTGCTGGACTTTACAAACTTGTTGCTTTTCGCTCTTTTCTGTTTCTTATTTTAAGAGCATAGACGCGTAACAACATTCGTATGCATTTATTTTTAATATACTCCATGTGGGGTCTTTATTGAAGCACAAGGTCTTAAATCCCCATCATTTGAAGATTTCACTGAACATTTTCATACGCAAGCATCGTTTATCGCAACTTGTATTCTTTGTAATAACAAGATTGTTAAGCTTTCCTCCCCTCCCCCGAAAATAATTTCTGCCTCTTATGGATATTAAATTTCATATGCTATTTATTGTCTCACTAATTAAATTTTTAAGAAAGAACAAATGACTGATTAACCTCCTAAGTGCATCTTGTTTCAAAATAAGTCATAGTTAACAAGAAAGTTGTATTGTCTCTCTTATGCTCTGAATATACACAAAACATGCTTCTCTCTCTCATTCTCTATCTCTCTCTCTCTCTCTCTCTCTCTCTCTCTCTCTCTCTCTCTCTCTCTCTCCATAATCAATAAGAAAATCGAGAATTGGACGATTCAATGCATAATCATAGTAATTTACACTGGGTTCAATATTCAGTATTTCCCCTTAGAGGGAAAAATGAGACCAAGCGGCTACCAATGCGGACAATAATTTTAGGGGAACGCGTTGTGGCGGCTGATTGATGTCATTAGACTGTTGTGTTTTGCTGGCTGACCAAAGTGTACATTACTATTTTATTTCTCAAACGAAATATACAGAGAAAAAATGTTCTCTTATATTTCAGGCAAAATGAAAACTATTGAGAGAATAAGTAGCAGAGAAAATGATAATATGAACTAGATAGTAAATAACAGTCCTCAAATAAGGTTACATATTCGTGTGTGTGTGTGTGTGTGTTTGATTGTGTGTGTGTGTGTGTGTGTGTGTGTGTGTCAGAGAGAGAGAGGGGGGAGGGGGAGATTTATCAGCACATAAAAAAACATGTATAGTCATATCAAGACAAAGAGATTAAAGTGTTTTGGCTATGCTCGACCCGGCCTGGGTCTGCAAGATTATTTGAACTCGTATAATCAAAGAGAGAGAGAGAGAGAGAGAGAGAGGGAGAGAGGGGGGTTAAATACATTTCGGGCTCTCCGCCACAGTGGTGTATCAGATTTACACAACTATTTGTTTATATTCTAGCAAAACCGCGGCATGACGTCATCTTTGTGCCAAATATTGCATCTACACCTGTCATTAATCTTTCATGTCACAAAAGCAACACAACTTTTCACAACGAATTGATTCTCAAGCAAGTCAGTTAGTTAAGCAGTGCAAGTGTTCGATTCTTCCCCTAATACTACTTGGCGACAAGAAGCATGATATAAATTTCGTAGGAAATGTTACTAAAATTACTAGCCAATAGTTTTCTTTTTGTGTCTCCATATTATTTTAATACCATATGAACATATCGTAGCAATATTGAGGAAAGGAAATCATTTAGAGAATAAAAGGAACACAACAAGCTACTCAGGAAATAGCTACTTTAACAAAACTTTAGATCCCCCCCAAAAAAAAAATTAAAAAAGAAGGAAAATTTAAAGATTCTATTGAATAGGTAAAGTATAAATTTTAGAGAATTTTAGAGAAAAGAACTAAAACTGGAAGAAGAATTTTTTTCTTCTTCAGAAAGTCTTAAAATCACCAAAGGATTGGAGGGTCTTGAAAGGTCCACTATCTTTACTGGCATTGTTGATGTGGTTCGGCCTTCGGATTCCCAAACACCTCGATAATAATACATCAGAAATTAAAGCACTGAGTCTAATTTCTGGTTATATACTAGTATAGCTAATAATGACATATTCTTCTAATTTATGGAATGAGGGTCGCAATGAGAAAGAAGCAACTAATATAACCTCCGGTCAAAAAAGGTGTCCATTTTAATCATGTGGGAAATTTAATTTTATATGGTATGTCTTCCATTATCCTTAATGATGCAGTAACCAGTGCTTGAGCTGTTACTATCGCCTTATTCACTTCGCTATCAATCGATATCTAAAGTATCATTTGACCTGGATAGCGCGGGAAAGACTATTCACTTACATTGAGTGTCTAGCCCAGCTTCGAGAAATAGACTGAGAAAAATAAAATATTTCTAGATGGGTCGAAATAAAATCGTTGACCCCAGTCGATGGACCTTCTTTTCATCAACGTGGTCGACGTTAAGTGCATTTAGTGTAGCTTTAATCTAGTACCAGGGACAGATAACAACAGTGAACAGATTTTTAACAATACCTGAATGTCTTTCAAGATTTTTGACTGAAAATTCGTTTCTTTAAAAATTGAAACAATAATCAGACGAAAATGACTTACCTCAGATACAATGGCGATCATGAAGAGATACAGAATTCGACACATTCCTCTTCCATTTTGCAATAATTCCACTAATGACTGTTACAGAGAGGTTGCTAACAATATTTCTTTTCTCCCTTCTACAACCAGCTCAAGCGGACAGAGATCGATATTTATTAACAGAACTTCAGATTCACTAACACACGTGTAATGCACATGCGCAAAAGAGCACAGTAGTACTACTAGCTTGCTGATCGTCTGTGCAAGCTAGTTGGGGAAGAATTTTGCTGATTTATTTTTTATATTTCCTGTGTTTTATAACTTACAGATTTCAAGTTATTTTTATTTTTGTAAATTTTTTTTTTACCGAGAACAAAATCTGGAATCTTTGGCTCATTTAAGATGCATTTGATAAAGGAGATAACATATAACGTGTATACGACCGTATCAAATGTAAGTGATTACTAGTAATTTTCCTGCTCTGTTATCAAATATGATCCTGTTCAATTAAACTACTTGAAATTTGGATTCAAAATGATGTTCGTGGTTTAGACAAAAGCTCTTAATACCTGATTTTTCTGTATTTATTTATTCTTATGATTGTGTTTCATTTGAAAAGAAGAAAAAAACTTGATGTCTCAACCTTCTGGGACAGTCCTTATTAGTGACTCTCGCTCTCTCTGATGATGATTTATGTGCACACAGGTTTGTTTTGTATCTCCAGGGAAGGAGAGATGGAGAATTTAAGATGGAGTGCAACATACATATATTTCCCTAGGTAATTAACAGTTGTTAAGTTTTCATTTTTGATTAATTGTTGTAGTTTGTATATGCCAGGTTTCTGTCAATAATGACGATCAATATATGATTTTCTTTGTGAGAGCTATAAGAGACAGATTAAGACAAAACGATAGCCATCTTCAATCTTAATATTTATACAAAGTTACCATTTCTTTACATGGCGTTCGCTTCCTTCATGTCTACCAGTCTCGATCTTTAATGCTTGTGATAAAATCCTTAATTTACATAAATCCTTTCTGTGGCTGGCATTCCCAATTTTTCATGGACAGAAACATGTCTTTTATATATTTTATACATGTATGAAGCTTTCGAAGCAGCTACTGAACTTCAGTCAGAATGAAATATGTCTTTATGTCTTTTGTTAAAAGAAATAAAAAGGATGATATACGGACTGACTGAGAGCAAACTAGACTTCACCAAATCCTGAGATCAATAGAAGTGTTCTCGTATTAGGAATCCAGTTTTCATCCTTATTTTTTTCGCAGTCGGTCAGCATTATTTGATATAGTTTGCAAAGAATAAAATTTTCTATGTTTAGCAACTTGAACCAGTACTAAATTATGCGTACATATCTATTTAGATAAAGTGGATATCGGCCCAACTCTCCATTCACAAGCATACTGTTGGCAGAAAGTTTTACATCTATTAACCGCTTGCAATGTTATTTTATTTACCCGTTCTATATTGTTCGCTTTCAAAATCCCCAAATTTTGCAGCAATAAAACCAGTGCGGGATTTAGACACAGCGAGGCCCTAAGGAATGGGAGTATGTAGAGGCCCTATTTGGTATAAAATAAATTTGAAAGGCCCACTCAGACTGTGGGTTCAGACTGTGAGGCCCTAAGCTGTAGCTTGTTTAGCTTATGCATAAATCCGGCACTGAATAAAACAAAATTTTAAACCCAAAATAATCGAATAAATGACACATTATATTCACTAGACATTGTAGATTATCACTATTATTGCATTTATTGCTTTGACACCTTTTACACCGAAACCAGCATCTCGTCATAAATATTTAAAATTAATCACAATGTTTAGAAACACATAACCGTAATTAAACGAAACGTCTTTTAACTCTTTATATATTTATCTTTATCGGGTATTTGTGATAACATTCTAAATGCAAACCAACCTGAAATATTCAGTCTCGATAATGATACAATGAATTACACAGACGGAACCTACAAGTTACAGAAAAATATTGTGGACCCCCTAGTCCGATACTCACCAGAGAGAAACTGAAATATGTATAACATGCATTTATTGAATTTAAAAATGAATAATACTATTAATATTTTTAACCGAAGGGTGGGTGTAGACGCGGGAGTTGGAAAATGCACATCCAGTGAGAAGAGTCTAACTTATGATCTAGTTACGAATTTAAGTGGCCTCCAACTGTGAGAATAACCTTATTCCTTTGCTTTCACACATTCACTGTATTTTAACATACCAAATTAGAAGTATTCAAACATTTTATATGCCTTAACATACCAAATTAGAAGTAGTCGAACATTCACTATGCTTTAACATACGAAAGTAGAAGTATGCAGATGTTCACTGTTCTTTAACGTACCAAATTAGAATCAGACATTCACTATGCTTTAACATACGAAAGTAGAAGTATGCAGATGTTCACTGTTCTTTAACGTACCAAATTAGAATCAGACGTTCACTGTTCTTTAACGTACCAAATTAGAATCAGACGTTCACTGTGCTTTAACGTATCAAATTAGAATCAGACATTCACTGTGTTTTAACATACCAGGTTAGAAGTTATCCATTATTGTTCTCCTAATTCCTAAACAACAAATTCCTTTTTGCACTAGTAAATGGTTGTAGATGGTGCGTTGTATCCTCCATACTGACTAAACACTGGTTAAATGCTATGTTGCTTGAACTTTTTTTGGAATTCAATAGTGTACTGAAATTTGATTTCTTTTCCAGCAGATAAAACTTATTTTTATTAAGAGGCAGAATGGAATCTCAGTATCAGCAGGGCCGGATATGGTCAAGTGTTGGGAGGGGTGTTTCCAAAATTTCAAAAGAACCCTGGCTTTCCTCTAAAGGCCACCAAAGCAAAATTATATGTGCCTATTTACTAAAAGTGTGTATAATACCCAATAAATGTGCGCAAAAATAAAACGATGGTCAAATTTCTGGAAACCCCCTCCTCCGATATGGCCCTGAATCAACATTATCTTTTTAAACTCTGGTTTAAATTGTGTTACATGAAAAGAAGAATTATTATTTACCCGGCTTCACATTTACATCCAGCAGCATGTACTTTTCCAAATACTTTAGACACGCATGCCCAAGCTTCATAATCAATTTTCTTCTTAGAATCGTTTGGCAACGATGGAAATACTTTGGCCTTTACATAGCAATGCGAGCATTCCTGCAAAATTTTGTCATATGCAACTGAATGCACATGTCTGTCTTCATAAAAAACTTTAGCCTTCGACTGCTTCTTGGCATTCATCATTTTACAATCAAAAGTTCTTGAACTGTTCAATACAAGATAATTGTACAAATCTTCTGTTCTGAACAATGGCAAATGAGTCAAATCACTATCCTATAAGCCGTTTAAAGTCCATGGCTCCGGAATCTTTTCTCCGAGAGGCGTACAAAATACTTCTGCATGACGTTTGTTGTCATTCTCATTGTCGTCTATTTGTATTTCATGCAGCGTACGCGTGCCTAAATTGACAAGTCCTTGAGCACGCTTGATCAATTCAGATTTATTCCCTGACTCGTGTGCATCTCTATCTCTTAAATAAACCTTCAATTCACGAACTGATAGCTTTTCAAAAGAATACGGGTCAGCGATTCCTTTGTTAGACGTCATTTCATCTGATTTTTTGCTCACCGGAAGTAGATTTAACAAATAACGATAACTCGCGCAACAACCCTTCTTAAACATGACTATCCGCGCATGACACTATAATTAGCACATGGGCAGATAATCCTGCTGACATGCAATATACCCTCGACATTTTTAATAGATATTGAGATAACTTCAAAATTATAATAACCATAGAGAAAAAAGATTACTGCATTTGGCTCAAAAAAGTTCAAACATACCTATTCAATATAAAAATTGCCTATATTAATATTAAAAATGAATACAATTGCTTAGAAAACTTATATTTCACAAGAATAAAAAATTCTCTAATGGCCTGAAAACCTAGTTTCCATAACTAACAATGCTATGCTGTTATGAATATATACGTTGTGTGTTTAATTTTTGTTGTCCATGATTGTAGATTGTAAGGGTTATTTTGCAAATAACGTATTGCTCAGCTAATTTTTGTCAATGATTGTAGATCATATTTTAAGATAATTATCAGTTATAAGTAAACAAGTTTACTTGGATCTGAGATCAGGACATTGGTTTTACCCTCAGAAATTCACGGTTTACCTGATATTTATTAGGCTGATTCGCTAAAGGTTTACTATACAGACCTGACATTGTTTACAGTTTAGAGTAATTTTCCATCAAGATGACATAATATTTTCAGAAAACGGTAATTGCGACATAGATCAAGTAGGGAGGTATATCAAATTATTTACATAAGAATTATTCATTCCTATCTTCACATTTGAAGTGGAATAAGTCATGTTAGGTCTCTTCATTTTTAATTTGAGAGGTTTATTTAAAATTATTCATTGTAAATTACAAAATGTTTATTGACTTTAGGACTAAATCAATATTTTGGAATTATTGTGAATTTATTCAAGGACATTCCGGACTATATCATTGTGATACATCAAAACTATTGGTACATAAACACATTTAAGATTATTGGCACATCAACACATTCAAGATTGGAATTTTTATTCAGAGCACCACTGGAATTCATTTCGAACATGATAATTTTGGTATCGTGATTAATCTTTTATGGCTATTTGGTATTTTATTCCCAATATTGTAAATCCTTGCTAAACTTTCACTTTGTATTATAGGGAAATAAATCATTTGCTGAATTTTACTAAACTTTGTTTTACATTCTTTCCTTTTACTAAGTTTATGATTAAAGAGTTGTAACCATGAATTTATTTAACAAACGTTTACCCAATTTATATTTCCCTATTTATTGTCAGTTAAAATTGTTTGATCAGATCACGATATCGATTTTAAAATCGATGCTTGTCAAATTTGGGGATTTGTAGGATCGGACAGATTTTTTAAAAAAAACAATCTCTCTTTCCTCAAAACTATATTGAATGTCAAAAATATACGTACTATATATATGGTAGACGATGAAATTGGTCGATTCCCCTTAATTATTAGGATTAAAAGTCACATGATAAACAATTGGGCCGGATTCGTTACTGATTATAAAGAAAAATAACATGTATTATCATAGGTATTGGTAAATTTGTGTGATAATTCCTAAGCCATTAAATGGATACTAGACCTAAAATCTATATCAGATGATGCAGGGTTTAGTTACATTTGGAGAAATCAAAATTCTGGAGCAGTAAAATGGTTTACAGAAACTGTGGAACCTTGACTAAGAGATCAATACAGACAAGCTTGGCAGCTAAGATCAATACGTCATCTAAAGGCCTTAATTACATATTATTTAA